>WBND01000224.1:337843-464875 GCA_013398595.1 Tychaedon coryphoeus | reverse complement strand
ATAGGGTCTCCCCTGAGCCTTTTCTCCAGGCTAAACATCCCCAGCTCCTTCAGCTGCTTCTCATAGAACTTGTGTTCTACGCCCTTCACCAGCTCCTTTGCCCTTCTCTGGACACATTCCAGCACCCCAATGTCTATTTTTTTGTGAGGGACCCAGAACTGGACACAGGATTTTAGGTGCAGCACCACTGGTTTACCTTATTAGAGATGGAGGATGTGGCACTATATGTTGTTGAGATTGCCTGATAGCTTTGACTCCCTAAGGCATACTAATTTTATAAGTTTTTAGACACTGGAAGGCAGCTTAATTTTATTTCTCTAATCCTGAAATAGTTCTGATTATCATTCTGTTTGGCATGAGATATAGAGTGCTCTATTTCCCTTCTTCCTGCACATTTAAATATAGCTTGGTTTTCACTGTAGTTTAGAAGCACTAAATCTATCTGTCAACAGTGAAACATAGATTATCATGGCCAGAACTTGTCTAAACAGATGACATGGAAGTTCACTTCAGTTTGTTGAATCAACTGGGGTTATTACAAGAGAGAAGAATTCCAGCTTCCTTGCAACACTGAAATGACAGAAATTACAACATGGTTCTTTTGTTACCTTCTGAAATTAATGCATTTTGACATAATATTTGCATAGATTCTGAAGTCTTATGTAGCAAAAATACTAAATATTTAATCATATTCAAGATATGCTGTGCTGGCTGGAAGCAAAAAGCTACATGGGAGATGCTCTGCAATATGCACATTCGTGGTACTTAGTGCTGAGCAGTTTCTCACAGATGCATGAGTTTCCTTACTTTCTACTACATTCTTTAATGCATTCCAATTGTATCACAGATTATAATTCATGCTGTTGCTCTGTTTAGTATTTCTTCCTATCACTGACAGTTTTTGTCTTGAAGATGCAATGACCACTGAAATCTAATTTTCTGTGTAAAAATTTTAAAGAATGATGTATGCTGACATGCAGAAAAGCATATGCTGGGGGCCTCAGAGACTAGGGACACTTGTTATCTTTCCAAGCCCTGTAAGAAGGACAGTTTATAACTGCTAGTGTATTCCATACATGTCATACCTCCCCTCTCCTGTATTTAAATGCCAACCATGCCCAGTTTGGTGACTTAGAGAAGGTTATATGTATGGAAGTCAAAAAACAAAATTAGCTGCAATTGGGAACTATGATGTAGATCTATTTTGATCAGAGATACCAAACAAATAATAAAGATAAAGTATTGTGAACGTTTCTCTTCAATCTGAAAGAAGACAGTGTGTTTTAACCATAGGAACAGTATTAGTAGGGTGCTAATAGAACCAGACAGTCCTTAGAAATTTGGTCTTAAGGAGGCAGGAGGTCCTGGTGGTGATCAGAAAAGGCTGTCTAGTACAATACCTCCCACTCTTCACTGTTAGATTTGATTTCATTTAATCAGGAACTTTTTCATGCTTCATTATTATACCTCCCTCCTGGTAAATTAGAAACTGATTTGGACTGTGAGAAGCTTTGTCTGTGTTTCTAATGCCATTGAGAGAATCTCTGACCCAGTAGCCCATTCCAGTCTGGGCACGCTAACTCTGAATTAATGTGTGGATCTTTTCAGTCTTAAGAGTGTAGATTAACAATGAAAGTGCAGAATGATCAGTGGAGCTTCCTGGCTACTGTAAGATAACAACAGTGCAAACTGCACTGCAGATGAAATAATTAATACAGCTATGTCATACACTGGCTTTGCATTGTTCTTCCCTTACCCCTGCCTGACTATAAATTGCACTGACAGGCTCAGAAGCAGACATCCAAGTTGCCTATATGGTTCCTGGCTCACAGGTAGGAATTCAGTTTGATCCAGAGTTCCTCCTTCTAAATGGGGTGTGAGGGATGATCAGATACATATGAGAGCAATATGTGCTGCTCCTCTGGCTTGTGCTGACTTCAGAGCTGCCAGTGTGGATTTTAAAAGAGATAACTGTCCCCCTCTGCAGTCGCATACTACAGCTGCACAAAAATTCCTGATCTATATCTTATTTTCCAAGGAGTGTATTTAAGTAAGAAATGGAAACTGCATTGCTCCCTTTTATCCTGTCAATGCTCAGTAGATCCGTAATTTTATCAGATGTGTATTTCTCTCCTTTTTTTCCCTCCTCCTCCCTATTTGAATTGTTCTGTATCTTATGTTAGAAAGAGATACTGTTTATAGTATAAAACAGAATTTCATAAAGCAATGGTAAATAAGCCTGAATCTTGGTGTAAACAGTGGAGGTTCACAAAATGGTGGGAGACAATTAAGACTTTTTCCTGGTTATGAAAAGTTTGATGCTTTGGGTTTTGTTTTCATTTGGTTTTTTCACAGAAATTGAACTTACCTTATGCCTTCCTTTTATAATTCTAAATCATAGTTGTCAGTTAAAATTTTCTGGATCAACTAACTCAGCTTTAAATGCTTCAGTCTCAGGTGTTAAACTTTCTCATATTTTCCAGTGGGTGAATGACAATGTGTTGGCTTTCTTTATTTTCCAAGTTGATTTCTTTCCAGTAGATCTGTTCTAACATTTATCCCCTAATCATGGTGGCTGGGAAATAAGATAAGTTGGGAATTGAGATGAGTGTATGTCCTTTGGTTCTCCCGTGCTCCATTTAAGAATTCTCATTAGGAATCTACTCTTCATTTGAAATTAGCTTAAGAAGTTTTTCATTCCTTATTTGAAATTAACTTTCCTGATTTGCATAATTTTTCTTTAATTGTAGTTTTCTGGAAACAATGTTAATACATTATTTCATTGTAGAGAGTTAATAATTTCTATATAATTATGTTAGCTATTTCTTCTATGATAGGAAGTAAATGTGAGTTTGAGAACTGCTTCACTTGAGGCATGGAATTTGTGTACCAGTCTACTGCTCTGAAAGCAACTTAAATCTTTCTTCTCTCTTTCATTTATGATGTGATTTTTAAAAATTCCCTTGAGCCTCTCTCATCCCACTAGGAACAGGAAGGCACTAAAGCAAAGGGAAGCCATGTCAAATGCCACACAAAATGGAAGTGTATCAGGAGATAGTGCTAGTCCTGTCAGTTCATTTTTGTGGTATGTGGAGTTTATGTGACAGTGTTCATTACTGATGAATCCTGAAATATAGAAAATTTGAGTTTGGGCAGGGGAAGAAGAAGAGGGAGGCTCAGAGTGTAACTGGCCTTGCTCATTAATATTGTGAGTAAATCTAATCAAGTTTCTTCCTTGGAAAATGTTTTAGAATGCTGCTTTTTATAAACATGTCTATATGAGCTGAATTTTCTTTTCTTGGGCTTTAATCTACATTTCCTGATACATTAGTTTTGCAGATGAATCAGCCTCTTATACTTAGTCAGGAAAATGCATATTTATCACATTCTAAGAATGTTTTGATGTTATTGTCAGTTTTGCCTGACCATATATTTAGACTTGAAGAGACCAAGTTAATTCTTTTCTTCTTAATGTGTTAGATATAAATTTTTTAATGTGGAATAGACTGCAGAGTTGGCAGGCAAAATCCTGAGAATTTCTTTTAAGACCACCTAAAATACAAAAGGATTGTTGAAGTCACTCTCAGTTTATTTAAGCAGAAAGCATTTGGAATGGCTGAACCATTTTGATGTCCTACATGTGCCTACGTAATTTAAAAAGAAAAGAAAAAATAAAGGCAGCAAGCAGCCTGTTACTGAGAGACTGCTCAGGAAGATTTCAATTTTTAAGATAGTCACAGTTGCAACACTGAAACATGACTCTAGAATTTTTCTAAGCCTGTGCTGATTTTGTCCACCAGCAGCAGACTTAGAAGTGGTTTTATATATTTATCCTTTCCTGTGATGAGCCATTCAGCATTGTAAATTGTTTCACTTTATGGGAGAATTGAATGGCAATTTTGTCAGTTGGCTCCACTATGGCTTGAGTATTTTGTATGCATTGGTGTATTCCTCCCACTGATAAGTGAAATGGGTATGCTGCAGTAATTCTTTCATACTTAGAGTAGATCATAACATTTGAAGGCGAGTTTTATTCACTTCAGTATAAAATTGTCTTTATTTCCTTATTGTGCATCTGTTTCACTACAAAAAGAGTTATAGAAAATCACAGCATCTATAAAAGCGGAGATTTTTGCTTTTCTGTAAAACTCGGTAGTTGATTTTTGAAGGCTGAGGTTTTTTAACTCCAGTTCAAAATTTTGTGATTACCTGTGTTTTATTCCTAGAAATTTCATAAAATTAAGGACTGATTAGGATAAAAAAAGATTCACTGTTTACTTGATATTAAAAAGTGTGGAATGGTTGAGGATAAAGGAGCCTCTGATGACAATGTACTCCCATCACTCTGGGTTTCTCAGGGCTCTGTCCAGTTGAGTTTTGAATATCAGGGTCAGACACTCCTTAACTGCTCTCAACAAACTGTTCCAGTGTTTGCTCATGAATGCAATAAAAAAATCTTTATTTTAATGCTTTGTTCAATCAGAAATTTTTGTATTCCACCTTTCACCCCTTGTCCATTGACTGCATTGCAGAAAGCAGTCTGGCTCCATCTCCTTTTCACAATCTCCTCCAGTATATATACACACTGGTAAGAGCACCCCAGAGCCTTCTCTTCTCAAGTCTAAACAGTGACTTTGAAATCTAAACAATTGAGATGGTACTGTTCATGTGTGTACTTAGAATGTTCTGGTAAGTAACAATTTCAGTGAAGACATGATGTTTTCACCTATTTGGTAGCATTCTATTTGGCATCATACCTGTACCTTGTGGCTGATGTTTGCATAGCTGTTGGAGTTTGCTTATAGAGACTTGCAGTAGGGAATCCAGCTCATAGTATGACATACTGCAAAATTACATTTTTTTTAATCAGAAATATAAAAAGAAAATATTTTTAAAGTATTTCAGAACTCATCCTTACTAACATTAATTCATTGTGTCCTATGAAGTTTTTAAAAAATACGCGTTTGCTATCAAACTTAGGGATACTACTGACATCTACTAATGCTTTCCAGTGAACATGGAGATGATTTCTTCAACAAAGATGTGCTATTAAGGTGGGGCAGTGGGTCAAGATAGCAAGAGAAATTTAACTTGGCAGTATTGATTAGCAGAAGACAATATTGATCACAACGGTAGTTTACATGTTCCTGTATCAACCCTTGAGTAAATTTTTATTCTTACAGCAACAAAACATAATTTAATTAGTATATTTGAAGGGAAGTAGTAAAATAACAGAAATTTGTGGAGAATTCCTTTCATAATTGAGAAATAATTTCAGATGAAACTCAAACATGTAGAATATCACAGGAGGCATTTTGCATCATGGTATGCTTAAATGTCAGCTCTCATTGACTCCTCTATAGAATTCTTTTTCTTAATTCAGATAGCTATCTTTCTTGTGCTGTAGTTGGAGAGAGAAAGACGTCAAAAAACATCATTCCTTGTGGAAGAAAAATGCATTAATAATTAAGCAACTATTTTCACAGTTAGATGCACAAGAGAAATTATGGAGGAGGTTCATTGTTTTGGTTATTTTTCCTTCTGGTTACGTAGTCCCTGTTATGTTGCTGTGTCTCAATTAAAGGGTTTGTTTTCTGTTGCATTCAATCTGCATCTCAATATCTGGTATTACCAGGTTGCAACTTGATTTACTGGTGGGTAATTTCACTATGTAAGACACTTCTCACCAATAATTTCAAGAGCGAGTGTGGGTGGGAAGGCTTAACTAAAAACTGTTGCCGTGTGTACAAGAAATGCTTAGAGATTTTCAGGAATAAGTGTTTCTTCTGACTCTGGGACACAATTATTTTTTCTGCTTTGATAGCAGAATCATTTTCAATGGCAAAGGCTTCCTTCCATCTTTGTTTCTTGATGCTTTCTCGTGGACACTCAGAACAGGCAGGGAAATTTGAACAGAATAGTTTCTATCTTGACAGAGACCTCAAAGCAAACCTAGAAGTTCGTAGTTCTGAACCCTGATGGAAATGTGTGATTGTATCTGATATATCCTTAAATTAGAGGTTAAAGTGAAGGAAAAATCAATGTGAGTACAATCCATAAGCTGGGGTGTTTGTTGTTTTGGCTTTTTTTAGTTACAGACATCAGTGTTCATTTCTACAGAAGGAAGAACAATTTCTATTTAAAAACCAGTTTATAGTGCTATTGTATGGTTCTAAGAAGTACATGATTAAGCAGAGCAAGAAAGAACACCCAGCAGCCTTATTTATTTTCTGTTTCTGTAAACAATTCTGTATTCTGAGTTAAATAGCAGGAAACTTTTAAAAGTCAAACTGTTTCAACTTCTGGTCCAGGTAGTGATGAAATTTACTGTACTTTAGCTGTCATATTTGATACAAAGTTCCATTGGATTGCGTGTTTATTGATCTGCTTTAGGGTCTGATCCAAGATCTCTTTTGAGCAACCTGTCACACTTCTGAGATGTCCTGGCAAGAACAGCCAGGTTGAATGAACACAGATTACAGTCTATTGGAGAACTTTGTAATTAGCATTTCTACCATTTGGCCAAAGATTTGAATTAAGACCTCATTATCTTTCTGTTATTTTTAGTTCCATACTTATCTTTACTCTGCCCTTTAGACTTGTAAAAAGCTTTTAACCACAGAGAGGGCTTAGTGGAATATACTTTTGCCTTAGCAGCTTTTAAACTAATGTAGGGAAGTGCATCAGGTGCAGGAAAAATGGAGTTGCAAGCTCTTGCACATCAGCTCTGGACAACCCTGCTACCTAGGGGAGCCCGGTATTTCCTGCTGTACCTTCGATGTGCCAAAAGCCATTATGAGCATTGGAGCAGCACAAACTTAGGAACATGCAATGACCTTGGCTCTCACCTCCCTCAGGCCTCTCAGAAACAGAAACAATACCATACAGTGAGATTGCCTTGTATTTCTGGAGCCCATACAGGTACCAGCTGTCCACAGTGAGGGCTGGTGTTGCTTGCAATGCAGATCTGAGGCTGGGAAGTAAATGCTGTACACTTGTATTCTTTCCATTTTCATTGCATAATACCTTAATATGTCCAAATCCTGTCAAATATAAAAAAATTATATATTCACCAAACTTCTTAGTTCTGCTGCTGTTTATTTGAATAAAGGAAAGGGGCCAAACACAAAAAACAGTGAAGTGACAAAGTAATACAGAGATGCTGCTTGCCACTGTAGGGAGAAAATTCTTATGCTCAAAACTCAATGGGAGTTGAAACTAACAAGAACTGTGGGAGACAATACAAAGAGGTTTTTTTCAATTATATTAATGGCATATAGACAGTGTAAAAATAACACCATTCTGTTACGGGATGAGGATGGTCACCTCATAAACAGGGACAGAGACAAGGCAGAGGTGTTAAATGCATTCTTTGCCTCTCTCTTCAAGACAGATGGTTGGCCAAGGAGGTCTCAATGCCCTGAACTGGAGAACCATGGCTGTGATAAACTCCCAGTTGACCCTGAAATTGTGTGGGATCTACTGCTTGAGCTGGATCTTCACAAATGTATCAGGTCTGATGCGATCCATCCAAGGATCCTCAGAGAAGGCAAGCTGTATGAGGAGTGGCTGAGGTCACTTGGTCTGTTCAGCCTGGAGGAGACTGAGGGGAGAGCTCATCAAGCAACAACTTCCTCATGGGGGGAAAAGGAGAGACAGACACTGATCTCTGCTCTGTGGTAACCAGTGACAGGGCCCGAGGGAATGGCCTGAAGTTGTGCCAGGGGAGGTTTAGGTTGGATGTTCCTCACCCAGAGGGTGTTTGGGCACTGGAACAGGCTCCCTGGGGTAGTGGTCAGAGCACCAAGCTCGACAGAGTTCAGGAAGTGTTTGAACAATGCTCTCATGAACATGGTGTGACTTGGGAATAGTGCCGTGCAGGGCCAGGAGCTGGACTTGATGATCCTTTTGGGTTCTTCCAACTCAGCTTATTGTGTGATTGTGTGAACATTCTGGGAGATTCCTCACTGGTGTTCCATTGTTCAGAGGACAGAAAGTTTAGATACGTTCTAAGGAGCAGTTATGAAATGGTGTCTTAAAAAAGGCAATAATTAGATTTGTGTGCTTTGCTTGCACACAAATAAAAATATCAAAAGAACAAGGAAAAAACTAACTTCAAGTTTAATTAGAGTGTAAATAATTACAGTATGTGAATTATCACTCATCTGCATTTTGTAATTTTTTTCAGATTTCTTTGGGGTTTTTACAACAAATCAGAATAGATTGCCTTCAGTTTTACTTGTCCAAACATGTGAGTAATAAAAATTGGGTAGGCATAGTGTGCTCAAATATCTCAGCATAGATGTTCATACCCACTGAAAAATAAAGGACTTTATATTAGAAAGGCAAACAGCCATGAATAATCAAACAAAACTCTCCATCTATATTGGGACTTAAACATAGTAGGAGGAAGAAAAAAATCATTAGCAAAAAAACATCTGGCAGAAACACGTGTTTATCCTTTGTGTCTCATGAGATATACAGCTTTCTTTTATTGGAATATTTAAATTGATACTATCCTTTGTAATAAAAACAGTTCATGTAGCTTGACAGCAAGATAGTAAATTCTTTACTATTCTTCAGTACAGTTATATCTGTAAATAACAATGAACACTTACCAAAAGCCTCATAGTGACAATTACATACCAAATCTTGTAGATATTTTCTTTAAAATGAAAATCTGGAATAAACATAGATCGGTACCCATCTGATGCAAGATTGTGTAGGGCAGAAATAATTTTTCTCACAGCTTAATTATATAACCCTAGTAATAATTTCCTTAACCTGTTCCACTTTAGTTGTAGTCCTTCCTTGAAGCAAATCGCCAAAATAATACTGACTGTGATTTTGTTTTATTTCTAAATATTTGTGAACTTATTTTTGTAAATGGTCTTGAATAGAGAATCAATTGGTTTTTGAACTGAAGGATCATTAGTAACAGATATTCTGTGCAGTATCTGAAGGATGTAATATTTACCATTAAACAATTAATAGCATAGATCCTCTCAATTCCTGTCCCTCATTGTCTTTTAGTAGATACATAAAATATCATTAAAGATTCTACTGAAATGAGAGGCCTACTTGGTGTAACGTATGTCACCTTCTGCCAAGACTGAAAAGCATACCTGTATCTAAAAAGTATCTATCAAGAATTTGAGATCTGGAGGGTGTACTTACTGAACTGGTGGTGAGCAAGGATCAGTTTGACAACAATTTACCATGAGTCCTGCTTGGCTGAAAAGAATACAGACTGTTGCTGTACAGTCTGTTGTGTTGTGCATACTTTCCTTCACTATTTAAAATCGCATGAGTGAAATACTGGTGTGTGCCTGGGCAAAACCTAGGCGTTTTTTTTTTGTTTGTTTTGTGTTTTTGTTTTTGTTTTTATTTTGAGAAATATACAGAGAACTTTGAAATGTCTATTTTGAATTCATTATGCCTCCTCAATATCAAACGTTCATGACTAGAAGAAAATACAGCTTATTAATACTTAGAGATGGTTGAATATTGTTTTTCAAATACATGATTCAACAAATTGTTATTGAATAATTTGAAAAAAAGAAGAAAAAAAGATGGAAAAAAGCTTTATATTCCTGTATATCAGGTGTCACTTGAAATACATAAAACTAAAAATGCCTTATAACTCCAAACTATGTTGTGGGTGAAGACTAATAAAGACTGATTTGGTAGTGGCAAACATTTAGTTATTCTGATGGTTAAAGCAGAATAAATGGAGAGGTCGATTTTTCAAAAGACACATAAGAAAACTGAAAACCTACATCATGCACTAATTGTGGCTTTTAAAAGAGATCTTCATAATGAAAGGCAGTTTTATCCAATGTAGCCTTTACTTGGAAATTTCTGCCTGGGGTAAGCACTGTCTTAATGCCTCTGATTTCAAATGTTGTACAATGTAAACAGATATTAGGTTATTCAAAACTACTTCCATATAATATGGATGAAAAGTAAGTAGGCTAGAATGGGTGCATATGAAACACCGAGTCTTTTTAAATTATTGTTCCTGTAAGTGAAGATTTACCAAGACTTCTGTATTACAGTCCATTCTTCCTCTATCTTTTCAAGTTGGCTTGTGACTGTGACCTCACAAGTCTGCTCCTGTGAAGAGTTTGTCCAGTGTTGGATGATTTATTTATTATTTCTTTTGAGGAAAGTAACTTGTGGTGCTTGATGGAAAGTTCTCCTTGCTGAATGGACAGTCCTTTACTGGAAAAGCCTGGTTTCATCATTTCCCAGGCAGATTTCCATCAAACAGCTCTTTGTCATGTGCCAGGAGCTGCAGGCTGGAGAACCTGTCTAGTTTCTCTGCTGGATGAGTGCCAAGGTAAATCTTTGGCAAAGATACTGGGTCCTGGAAATTACCAGGAACTTCTGTTTTTCTTCTCCAGCCTGTCTTGGTCAAGTTCCTTCACTGAAAGAAGAATGTAATCTTAAAAAATTCATATCTGTTGGAGATATTGACAGCTCCTGAAGCCAGGGTTTTAGAGCTTGCCCTGAATATGTGAAGTCCAGCCAGAGTAGTAGTCAAGCATTTCTGTGGATGGTGTGAAACATCTGGAATAAGTGCCATTATGGCACAATTCAGCTGTAGGATACCCATGTGCTGTGATTTAGATACATCTCTTTTCAGCGTTTTGTTGTCAGCAGCTGTTCCTACAATGCCATGAGTCACTGCCTAGGGATACCCAGAGCAGGATTGCTGGGTTTCCATCACAAACAATTAGGCAGGAATTGCTGGCAGTGAACTGCAGCTTTCCTTCAGATCTACCATCTTGGAGTGGAAGGACACGATTCTTGTAGTGTAGGTGGAGAGGTTCCTTCTAAAGAGCAATTTTTCTTCCTAGGAGGTGGGTGAAATGTGTGGCTGTGCCAAAACAGCATTGCTTTCTCTTAATCAAGGGCTTGCCAAGACAGTATTCTCAAGGGTAGGATTGCATTGCAGTAGTGGTTTGGTTTTGTTTCCAGACTGAGATGAATTTCTATTTAAAGTTCTGCTTCCAGTGGTGTTTGTTTATTAACATGTAGTATTTAGGCTACCCTGAAAACTATTAATATTTAGGACCTTACTAAATCATGGATATTTACATGAGCTATATCTATAGCCATGTTTCTTTTGTCCTTTGAGGAAGATGCTGTAGCATGGTACTGTAATGGCTGAACTTCAAGGATTGCTAAAATAGTTATGAACCCTGTGTTTTTTTCTGTAGTTTCTTTTTTGATTTCCTGTGACTATGTCATATTAAATCATATTACAAATGGCCTTCACTTGAGTTTTGTTTTAGCAGCATTCCTTGTTTGTCTGGTGTAAAAACATGGAATTAGCTTCGGGAGTTTTGCTATTCAGACAAGCTCTTTTTTGCCTAGTGCTTAGAAAATGGATTTTTCCTTTTTCCTCTCCAAAAAATTTTAGCATCTTTACAACTCCTCTCAGTTGTCTCCCTTCCTTTGGTATATGAAATCTTACCTTGTAATTTTGAGAGATAAATTTTCAAGTATGAACATTGAATAAGACACCAGTTATCCCAATACAAGTTTAGTATTAAAAATGCATGTGTAAATGGCCAAACTGAAAAACAGAGTTCATACTAATAACATAAATATCTAATGTACAACCATTTGCATAAATATCTAATGTACAACCATTTTCATCAAGTGCCTGCTTTTTTTTTGTGATTGGTACAACTATACATAAGTGAGAGAAGTTGTTGGGTGCTACAGATAAATATTCGTCTGTAAGGCTTTGTTCTTTTTTGAAAGAAATGATATTATAGAAATAATAATTAATTATTATAATTCTCATATGCCAGTCTTTCATTCGCATTAAATTTCAGCATTTTGTGAGTATGGATGTTTTAATTCATGCAAAAATTCTGTCTCATACTGCTAGAAAAAAAAGAAAAGGTGGAATCCATCAGTGTATTCATTATGAAAATTGTTTTTATGTGAAAGCTAGAAGGTATGTGATGTTCCAGAACTTCATGTGCCTCGTACATTGATTCATGAATTATAAGGCATCATCCACTAGAGCTCATTAAATATTGCATTTCCATTTTCTACACAGTGAAATAGTGGATGAGAGGATGTTTGATTCAGTCTGTTTTGAAACTAATCTGGAAGAATTTTCATCCAAAAATTCAAATTTTGATACTTGATCCAAAAAAGAAGCATGTTTCAGGAAAAAAATCCAATTTAAGACTATTTGGGGCTAAAGCTGATTAAAAATGGGCAGATTTTTAAAAGAATTACTATTTCTATCCTTTATTTAATGAGCGTACTTAGAAGAAAAAATGCTATCTGTGATTCTGACTTCAATTTTGTTATATTGCCGTTTTGAAAAAACGTGTACTCACCATACCTCATTAGAATGCAAATGTGTGATAATGCTAATTAATGCTTCTGGAGTTAAGATATCAAATTGGGGAGCTAACTATAGTTGGTGTTTTAGAGGAGTTCATTTTAAAGCTTCTCACGTGGTCTTTATGAAACAACTGGACTGGCTTGTCCTCTCTCATTGGTGCTCATTCTGGACAAGTACACCTGGAGCTCCCCTCCCACCAGTGTGAGAAAAAGCTGTTTCAGTGTAGGGCAAGTGTGGATTGTTTTAGCAGGAAAGAAAGCACAAGATGAGGCCTAAGATGCTAATTAACATTAATTAGGAGCAATTTGTTTTAATCAGAATTTTTACAGCCTACTCTGAGTGGTACATTCCTCTCTGTAGCAGGAATTCCACTAGATGAACCAGGTATAATGCTATGAATGCAGATTGTATCTGAATATCTGTGGAATCTCAACCTGTACAGAGTACATAAACCTTTATTTACACTGAAGGAAAATTGTATTTTTTGGTAGGAGTAACTCCTGCTGCATTGAATTTTTTATTGTCTCTCTTGCAAAGGTGACATCCACACAGTGTACACCCATTTGAGAGGTGGAACTGAAATTGGTGCACACTAGTGTTTTCCAGTAAAAAAAGATTTTAATTAGTTTAGAAGAGGTATAAGGAATTCTATCCTTTAATATTTGGATAAGGTTTCTTGTGATTCTACAGGGTCTGAGGTCTAGGCTGCAGTATTTTGCATTGTATCAGGGGCATGAGATCTGTTGCATTGAAAGGATCATTCTTAATTTTCATCAACATCTTTGTATTATCCTGTTAATCCACATAAAGAATAGGGGAATAGCTGACTTGTTCTTGATTATAGCTTGATGTCTGAAATGAGACAATGGGACCCAAGGAAAAATTTTCATAAATTAAATTGGAAGGAAGGCCAGTAACAACTTTATAGCACTTAAGTTAAATTTTAAATTCCAAAATTATTTGTGAAAGTAAGACTCTTAATACATTTTTCATGGTGAAAGCAAACATGTTCACAAAAATATATATGAATATTTCCTGTCATTTTACAAATGCTTTCAATTGAGATGGCAGGATGTAGTAAAAAAACTTGTCACATCTCACAAAAAAAACCCAAACATTAGACAAGCTGAAGACTGGAAAAAGTTGCATTGCTGTTTATATTGCTACTTCCTTTTTAAAATATTCCTGATTAACATATTTTAAGATTATGAGTTTTCACCACAGTCAGTTTTTCTGTGTGAAGGCTGTTGGGGGCTGGGTTTTGTTCTCTTACTGTCCCAGTTTAAAGAATTTTTCCCGTTATCATGCTAAGGGAGCCTGCTGGTTACGCCCAGACTCGTTTCAGGACTATAGGCAAAGGGGTAGGTGGGGGCTGGCTCCTGGGAGGGGGGACTGCTCGATCACCAGTGAGCTCGGAGAAGGAGGACACCCCATCTCCAGCCACGCAGTTGAAAGGCAAGGGAGCGAGATTCACTGTGGTTGGACTGCCCTGCATCTGCCCCGCTCCAGCCTCCTACCTCTGAGGACACACTGACCCCCAGGACCCAAATGGTGAGCAGGGATCTGCCCCTCCACCCTGCTCCCACCTGCGACACAGCGCGGCCGCTGCCGCTTTCCTCCCGCCCCTCCACTCCCATCTGCTCGCTGCAGCTGTGCGGGCTCTGCCCCGCCTTCACCGCCAGGAACAGACACAGGCAGAGTGTGCCTGCGGCTAAAGAAAGGACTGGAAGTGAGTTATTTGTTTTGTTTTGTTGGTAATTTTAATAGCTGCTGTTGTTTCTGTTTGTCCGGTTAAATATATTAGTTAAGAACTGCTATTCTTACCCCCTTATCTCTGCCTTAAGAGTTCTTGATTCTAACAATTATAATACTCAGGAGGGAGAGGACTTAAATTCTCTGTTTCAAAGAGGAGCTTCTGCATTTATTGGCAGACACCTGTTCTTCTAACCAGGACAAGGTGGAGGAAAAGGAGTTAAGGTTTCAGGAGCTGAGACCTTCTGGAGCAGATTTGAGCTTGCTCACCCTGTGCAAGCTGGAACAATCCCAGCTGGTAGAGAGTTCATGCACTGTGATTCCAGGCATGGGAACTGAACTGTAAGCTGCTGCCTTTCTCTCATTGTCCTTTTGAGAAAGAAAGGATTATTCTAGTGCCTGCACTGAAACATCAAATTGCAGCAGCCGGTGAGCCCAAGTGAAAGCCCTGTACTGGGGGTAGGAGGCACGACCTGCCCCCGAGGATGGTTTGGAAATCCAGTGTCTGCCTTGGTGAACCTTGGAACAAACACATTGCTGAGGGTGGAGCGGTCCTTTATCCCTTCTTGAATCCTACTTGTATGAGCAACTAGGGGAGGGAACAGCTTTCAAGCAGATAATGTTTCTGTTACAGTACACTTACAGCCAGTGAGATGAACAGTGTCCAGCCCCAGCTCTCCTGACAGTGCTGAATGCCATTTCTCCCTTCAAACTTACTGACCCAAATATTATATTGACATAAAGACTGTAAAATACTGCAATTCTTTGTGTGATTCATGGTGTCGCCATAGTGCACAGTAGTGAGACACAGCTTATCAGTTTGCCCACTGCATATTCAAGGGAATTACATGCTAAATTTTTTAGTCACAAATACAACTAAGTCATAGAAGATAACTTCTTAAAAGATGATGTCAAAATCGATGTTTTATCTATTTTTCCTCTTTATTTCCTATGTCTGTATTTTCTAGTTTTACTGTGGTAGTAAATGACCAAAATTGTTGCCTTTCAAATCTCTGTTGTTTACTTTTGGCAAGACTTGAGGATACTGAAAGAGATTAAATAGGGCAAGTGCTAAGTAGAGTCTATCAACATATGTCTCTTGCTAATGTGAGAAAAATTATGTGTGCTTCAACTGGAATGAGCAATGGGAAAGATAAGTTTTTAATAGACCACATTACTGTAGCATATGATGTAAATGGGTTGGAGCAGTATGATGGTATGTTGGACAATGGAGTAAGAATGAATAATTTTTTTTTAAGCTTGTCTCAGTCCCCACCCCACCCTGAACTGTGGAAAGTCTGATATTGCAAAACATCAAATAAATGAACAGCTGTTCGTAGCAGTTAAAAAGTGTAATTCATGAAATAAGATCTCTTGCACCTCCTAGTAATTCTGAGAGGATTAGGAGTGTAGTGGTGGGGAGGGGAAAACTGCACAGAGCCTGGTCAGCATTTGTCTTTACTGGTACTAGGAGGTGGGTTTGGAGAAACAACATTCCAGAAAATTACAGTGATAATTTAGATAGAAAACAGAATATTCTGTAGATGTTGCAGTGAGCATGCTGCACTGTTGAAACAGTGTTGGAAAGCAATCAAAACACAGAATAAAATCTTTTGTCTCGATGTTATGCTGCTGCTTTTTTTTTTTGTTGAAAATCTGAAACCCAAATATCAAAGAAACGGGAGAAAAAGGAGAGCAAAAGTACTGCACTCAAGGAAGAAATAAAGTGACTGTGATTATAGGGAAAAAAAAGGCAGTCATAATTCTGGTTGTGCCGTGCCTTTGTTGAAATTGCTACTGTCATTTTATTCCAACCTTTTGGCATTATCAAAGGTGTGCAAAAAGAAATGGTGCTTTATGAAGTCCAATGGTTGTGATTACAGCCCAAAAATGGCTACATTGGGCTTTCATACAGAAATCTGCATTATGGTAGTGTTGCCAATGTTTCAAGTTTATTCGACAAATGTACTGTCAATATCTTTAGGCCTTTCAGTTTGAAAGGTTTGTGAAATTTACTGTGATATGTGGGAAATTGAGAAACTTACTACTTTTAACTGGTGTAACTGGTAATGAAAGGTGTGTGAAACTGTGTGTTCCATCATAGACACATCCTTGCAAAGAGCAAAGTCTTCTGCCCCAAAGGTCGTAATGGGTTTTGTGGATTTTTATTTGTTCGTTTAGCCGGAGGAAAGAAATAATTTATAATAATGTATGTTTTTGGCATATGTATGCCATAAATGAATATTTCCATCAGAACCACACCTGTTTTCATTGCCATCCATAATCTCTGTGAATCTTTTTATATATGTACTAGAGTTTGAAATGTGCCCTCCCTAAGTAAATACAGTCTATTTTACAAAGTCACTACTGGTTTGAAATAATTTGAATCAGGTGCAAGTTATGTGCATTATACACACAAGACAAACCTTTCAAAGAAAGTACTTTTGCCTTGTGTAACAGTTGATGTTTACATGTTTACTGTGACACAAAGGTGACTGATTTTATTATATGCATGTATTTTTCTCTTTTCTAGAAACATTGCAATTATTACTGCATCAGAAATCGTTCTTGTTAGCATCACAGTCACATGGAAAACTTTGTCCTCTTGAATACATTGTTATATAGGAAATAGAAGAAACTTGTGGAACTGCTCTGCTCTGTGCAGGCCCTATTTTCTAGATAATAAATGCACTAATTATTTTAAAATTCAGAAAGGAACTAAATACTATGAATTAATGTATTAAGTAGCCTTGAAACTGATGTAAAGAGTATTAATTTGCGCTATTTCATAATAAGTTGATTTTTCAGGCTTTTTCTGGTTTCTAAGGGAAACCGGAAAGAATATTTCTAACTTTGTCATCCTCTTTGAGGCATATCCAGTAAACTTAGTGCAGCTGAAGGCTGCATTTTATTTCTCTTTACACTGTTCATAGAGCTCTTTTGCTGTGCCTCAGATTTTCCTTATCATATTCACTTATCTTTGCACCTGAGCATGAATTCTGTAAGCTCTGTCAAAATTTCTTCTAATGTATTTATGCCCTTTTTCTTTTAAAATCACAGTTAGTGTGAATACAGAGTAAATTACTTAAGATGTTAATATTTTTCTGCTTTAACTTGCAGGCAATACTTTCTCATTTTGTTACCACAGATTTCCTCCAGTTTAGAAGATGATAATGGGGAGCAATATTTCTCTCTCACTTTTTTTCCAGTGGGTACTATAAATTACGAAGAAACAAGTAATACACTGCAGTTGAAGTTCTGAAAATAGAAACTTTTACTCTTTCCAATGTAGTGCTTAATTCCTTAAAAAAAGTGATGTCCTGGAGATTGTGACAAAAATATGCATTTTCCATATAACAAACACACTTACTCTTCCATCTGAACTATTTGGCATTTATTTGAAGAATTCCTTTTACTGAATTTGTCAAAGGGCAAAGAGTTAATTTTGTTGTAAACAAATAAGCTTCTGCATAAAAGCTACCAAAGTGGAATCTTAAAAATTATAAAAGTATGATGATAGCATGTTACTTATCTTCAGGGAGGGAAATATAATTTTGCAGACGATTATTTAGGAAGAAATTGGATCTCTAATATTTTGGACAATATCTTTGTTGGTTCAGAAGCAGTGGCACTGTCTAGTCCCTGTAAAGAAGATTTAACACAACATCTAAGAAGTTCTGCCAACCTTATTCAAACTCTGGGCTTTCATCCAATGAACTTTTCTGGATTTGAAAATAAAGCATGTCAGTCTAGACTTAACTGCAGTTAGTGCCTAGCCATAGAGGAAATTGCTACTGTAAAAGAATAGAATTTTACAATCAGTCCAATTAATATATAAGTTAAACTCCAGAAAACCTCTTCTATGCACTGTAAGGCTTTTAAGCACAGTTTTTAAGTTGAAACTTGTATCCATGTTAGTACTTTCTGACATAATTTATTTTAGAAAAAAAGAGGTGTAATTTCATTTCTTTGACTTGATATCTAAATATTACATGGTGTCTTCACAGCTGGGATTTTATTTGACACTGAAATATATCATTCAGGTAAATAAACTATCTGGTGTTTTTCTGGGCAGAGAAAGATATCCCATAGTTTATGACAGAGATAATCATACACATTTGTAGGGTTTTCAGAAGTAATTTTGATGGAAGTGCTGTTAAGCTTCTTCTACTGAAACTGAATTTATGGTCCTCTGCCTGAAAGCCATCTGTATCATAAATACAGCAAAATTAGGATCCAATAAGTGAGAGACAGTATTTTATTCAAAACACTTGAAAAGTAAAAATAAAGCATTAAAAATAAATTATAAATACAAATGCAAATATGATGTATATATTTAAACAGATGCCAAATTCATAAATGCCTACTAGGAAAACCAGGAACTCCCTACCTGGTAACCTAATGGAGATGAGTTGCTGTTTATAGATGGTCACAGAAACTCGGATCTTGCTTTCATACCACTAATTCAATAGAAGTTCAGGTAATTAAAATTCACTCCTACAAAGTCCAATTAAGGATAGATTTACAGGGGTGGTGAAGCTGAAATTTATGTTTGGCCAGTAGTTCAAGTCTGTTTTCAGGTGATACCTGAAAAATGTGAACAGAGCTAATGAATTTTAAACTTCCAAACCCATGGCAGTTCCAAGAGGTTGTCATCCCACTGGCATGAGGCTTCACAGGGGGGTCGTCTGCAAACTTTGGCATGTATTGTTAATTTTAACTATGTTTATATTGTATCTTTTTAGCCTTTTCATAAAGAAAAACTGACAAATCAGTGTTTCTGTGGAAGCTACAAAGACCATGTGATAGGCATGAGTGAAAACAAGGGTGACTTTATCTCAAAATATTGTATGATTTAAGCATTCAGTAAAAAAGACTGATGGAGAAAATTTTGTCCTGTCTCTCTCCTCTTTTGTGTCCATAATTAAGAAGCAGTGATGAAATGCAAACAATGAGTTGAGAGATGTCTTATGCCAACTATAGCATGTCTTAAAATCCACTAGCAGTTAACTTGTTGTTCATTGCCTCAACTATATCTGTTATCTAATACAGTATTTGTAGTCAGTGTAAGGATGGATGAAGAGCAGATGCTAACTAAGTAGAACATACAAGAATGATCAAACCACATCTTCCCCTACAAGCCTGAAACCTTCCTTGAATTTTTGTTTTAGGAAGCAGAGAAGTAAAAATACCACCTTTAAATTTGCCATACTGCATAAAGATAAATCAAATATTCCGTCTGTGTTGACAAGTAATGCAACATATCTGGTTTAGCTTTGCAGCTTTTAAGGTCTTCATCAGATTTCTTTCTCTTATTAACAATTAAAATACCAAAGTAAAATTTAGGCAGAGTTGTCAGGAAAAAAATTAATTTTCACTCACTGCTATAATATTTATGGATATGTGTAACTCATGCATGTACATAGTTTTGTAATAGGCAGGGGCTACTAAAGTGATTCCAAGCAGAATTCTTGTCATTAGAGTTCTGAACATTCTACTGCTTCTGAAAAGATCTCTGATATTGGTTTAAAGAAATTAAATTATGTAGACAAAAAATGCTCTTTCTTGGTAGAAATCTGTAGTTCTGTTAAGCATACTTTTATTCTTCTGCTTAGTAGCCTTGCATTTTGAAGGGAAAATCCTGAAGAGTAGGCTTGTGCAGGAAGTAAAGCCTCACTGATAGACAGAAAGGTTTGTGATTTCAGCATCCTTGTGAAATAAATAGGGACCACGATCTTAATCTTCCTTGAAAATCTTTCACTTATAGAAGTACTTCAGTCTTGATCAATGAAAAAGTTCAATTTGTATTTGAATTTATCACAGTTTCCTATTTCATGTATATTTCAATTTTATTGCAGAAATCAAAAATGTTTAGTTTGGTAGAATATTAATGGACCATTTCAACAGTAAGTTCTTGTGTGATATTTTTGCTCAATGTTCAAGTGAAATTAGAAAATCTACATTCGTTTAAAATAGCTTTGTTTTGAAAAACCAACATTTTTGAACAAAAGAATATCGCTCAGAAATTATTTTAAAAACCCTTTACTTCAATGAAGAATGAAAAAAAATTAACATTTTTAATTTTCTGGAGCAGTACTGCCTCCGTTCTTGTATCTGCACCATGGCATGTGTTGTACAGTCTCAATTTGTTTTACCTTACTCCCTCTTTCAAACAAGCAGTTTGCATTTTTCTCCAATGAAAATATTTATTTGCACTTTAGCCATCAACAGCTGGATTCTCAGCTTCATAGTAGCCTCTCTTTTAAATTGGTGCTTTGCTTATCCAGCTTGTGTGTATAACACTATTCTCTGCACACGTGGGACACACTTTTTGCAACTATGAAGTGTGAGGTTGTACTTTGTGCTATTCATCTGCAAACACCACCCTTACTTTCTAACACTTTGGACCTAAATATTCTGCTAATGTGCATTGTGATGGGATAGAAGAGTTCTCTCCTGGAACCATCTGTACCCACCCTGTGCACTTGGAGTGGTAGATTTATCTATAAACTAAAGTTCCTAGGAATCACAGCTGTCTTTCGAAAGACAAATAAAAATTAACTTAGGCACTTGCTGAAGGAGAAAGATTAGTGGGTATATATTGGTGTATCTCTCTTTTAAGCGCCCAATATGAGATAATCTCTCCCAAATAATCACAGCATTTTGAAACTACATGAAGTTCATGAGTTGCCAGCTAAGTCTTCTGCTATATAAAGGAACTACTAAGGTTATTTTAAATTCTATCGGTGGTGCTGCTGTTACTGCTACCTGGAGTTTCCCTCAGAGATGTAGAGAGTATAACTGCTGTTCACTCTAAAAGGAGTCTGGAAAAGGATTAGGATGTATCTCTGACTAGCCAACTAGAGGAGGGTTTGCAGAGAAAACGGTCTGCAGCCAAAGAGGAACAATGGATTTTTCACTGTGATGCTAACACAAGAAGCTGATGAGCTGCTCTGGGCTCATCAGTCTATTCCCTTATGTGAACCCATGTCCAAAGGGATAAGAGTAATTTCTGCCTTGTCAAATTCTCCCATTTTTCCTGATTATCCTTGCTCCACTGATTCAATCATCTGGCATTCTGTTGCAGATTAATTCCCCCCTCATGGGTTTTTTTATATTGTTATTTTTATGGAGACAGGGCATGGCTTCAATACAGAAATGCATGTTACAATTTTAGGAGGTCCATTTACAGCTGAATGTTTTCATATCAGCAGAAGAGAAAGGTAAATAGAATGGAGACAAATGAAAGGAGGTGAATGGAAGAGAGAATGTAATGGAGAAATTTTTTTCTGGATAAAATGTCAAGAGGATAGGAATGTGGAAAGTTGCTCTGGTTGTGTCACTCCCAGAAGACTTTATGAAAAAATTAAGTCACCTGCAAATAACAGGCAAGTGACCTGTCCCTGTGAAAGGAGCACACAAAAATGTTGAACTTTTAAGCAATATACATCTTAAAAACCCACAGCAACTCACTGTGTTAATACCAATCACTGAGGAGAGTAAGGCACAAAGAAGAAGCTGAAGTATGGATTTTCATGTCCCTCGCTCCAGTAGTATCCAAAAAGCTCAAAGAGAGTGACATATGATAACAACTGAAGAAGGCCAAAAAACTGAGTAAATTCATATATTACCAAGAGAACTGGGGCTGTTGAGCCCTGAAGAAGGCTCCAGGGACACCCTTTCAATATATAAGCCTTTCAAAATATAAGTAGGGATTATAAGAAAGGTGGAGATTTTTACCTGGCCTATAGTGACAGGAAAAGGGACAGTGGTTTTAAGCAAAAAGAGAGTAGATTTAGATTGAATAGGTGAATGAATTATTTTATGGTGAGGGTGGTAAGACACTGGAACAGGTTGTCCAGAGAGTAAGTGCCTTATCACTATAACTCTTTGAGGTCAATTTGCAGGAGAAATCGTTGAGCCCTGCCTTTCTGATTCTGTTATTATGTGATTCTTTAAAGATTCAGATTCAGTACAGTAGAATTGTTATTGGCCATAACAATACAGCTAAGTTATTGTGGTGTGTATACTATGCATAATAATCATAGAATCATAAAACAGTTTGGGTTGGAAAGGACCTTTGAAGACCACCTAGTCCAGCTCCTAGTGAGAAGAGATATCTTCAACTGGATCAGGTTTCTCAGAGCCCCAGCAAATCTGACCTTGAATGTTTCCAAATTTCCAGGATAGGTGATGCAACCAATGTTTCAGGACTTTGAGCACAGCAGAAATCAAATGAAAGATAAGATGCCCTTTGAAGGCATTAGCTATACATAGGAACTTATTGCACATTTTTTTCTTTCATGTTGATAGTGTCCAAGCAGAAAAATACCAGATGTGTAAGTAGCCTGTCTCCTATCTTGTATTTTTTAAACTTCTTTGTGTAAAATCTTCACCATATGTAACAAACTTTTTCACCTCTTAGAGGAATCCAAGTGTAGAAACCAGAGAAGACATTTAAGAATCACCAAGTGTTAGTCCCATAAACTCCAGACAGAAAGTGACTCTGCAGCACATCTGTTGAACTTCGAGTCTTCTTTTGTAGTGATAGTTTAATTTAAAAAAAAATCTTTTTTAAGCAGTTACATATCTTAGTCTTTCTTAGGATATGTTATTTAGATACATTAGAGGAGAAAGTGCTGTTCATTTTACACAATCTTTGGTGAAGATACCATTTTGTATATTAACAAAAAGTCGGAGTTGATTTTATTTAAAAGTTTAACACCAGAAGTTATCATCTCACTGAAAGAAAAGTAGGTTTTACAACCGTGTTGCATAAATCTTTCATCTGAAAATAATTAGGAAGAATAAAGAACTGCACTAAAAATTGATAGGATTGTTTACTTGAAACGGGGTAGATAAGAAGCTTAAGATTGTGAACATATTTATATGAAAATGTAAAATTAACAGCCAAGTTTAATGTCTCACATAGGAAACTTTAACAGTTATGAGGATCTTGAGGTTTGTATTGGCTCTCCATATTTCCAAATCCTTCTATAATTCATAATACTTTTCTGTAATCATCCCATACCAGCTATATGCACCATGGCATCTCAGCTAAGTCATGCACAGTATTAGGAGTGGAAATATTTAACTTATTAAACTGCCTGGAATAAAATATTCCATATATTAGGAGCAGTGTGCTTTCTCAGTGAAACAGTACAGTACTGAAGCAAAGGCAAGAGGGCAGTGTGAGATATCCATTGTGGGAGATCCTCTAAGGACATAGACTGTAATAATTCCTGCAGTGAGTATGCAATGTCAGCTCCTGTCAGCAACAGCCATGTGTTGGCAGTTTTAGAAAATATCTAAGGCAGTGTAGTGTATTGGCCCCAGAGAAGATGGTAGGGGAGGAGCCCTTTGTAGGTTTTTTAGGGTGTGCTGGAACTTCATGCCTTCTTCAATTAACATGGAAGGTTGACTTAATGTTCTTCAGCTATGATTCTGAATTGTTAAAATATAATTATGGCTTTATTATTACAGTGTTATTTCATTTCTTAGAGAGACATTTTTTCCTCAAACATGATGAGCCAAAGCCATGCTCCCTATGAAGGTGTTAATGATGCCTGATAAAAGTGATGCACTTGTTTCAAGCTAGTGATTTGACTGACATTTCTTTTAAAAATAAAATAAATTCATTTTAATGTATAGTTAGATAGGAATGTAAATACTTTGTATGCTATGCATGAAAAGCAGTCTCAATAATTTCTACTTTTCCAGTTATCCCACTTCCCAAAGGGAGCTGGGTATGTATTTCTCTTTGAACAGAAATGAAAAATATTCCTACTTATGTATGGCCTTCCTGAATCTGAATATGTTTATAAATACATACTTATAAGGGAAGTTGATACAGTACTCACAGAGGCACATAATTTATTAAAAACAATTTAATATTATTTATGAAATTTAGGAACAGCTTGAAGCCGCCTGTCACTATTAAAGTAATTGCAATATTTAAATACATAATAAGGCAATTTTTCAATGTTAGAAACAATAATCAAAAGATTAAATATGCCAAATTCAAGGAAATTTTAAGTACATCATTTACATGCTCGTGTCTCTTGCTTTTCTTCTTGCAAAGCACTCACATTGTTACTGTATTACTTTCTAGATACAAAATCGTATTTTTATAACTGATCCTCTCAGGAGAATTCAGTTATATTTATATTCATACTGCTTTATTGCACATAGGTACAGAGATAAAGCAAGGCTGTGCCTGTAAGACACAGACCCAAACAGTGAGAAGCACAGACCTCAAAGAAATGCAAAGGGGCATTTTGTGCCTCAGGGAGGGAGAGACAAAAAGAACAACTCATTCAACAGGAAATGTGCTTACAGCAATGCTCTGAGAAAGATGTCATCCACTGCTGAAGATGATGTGGGATAGGAATAATTTGCTGCCTTAATGGCTTGCATTGTTTGCAAGGCTACATTCCTATTTGTGCTACAACTGAGTGATCTGAGAGCTCCAATTGTTGCAGCTCTGCTTCTTCCTGTGTACCTGGCTTTTAATTATGCCCTGAGAATGACTCCTGACTGTATATTACACAGAAAACATCATGGCATGCCATCCATATTGGACCTGCTCTGTCATCAACAGTGAAATATAAGAGTATGATAGCTGTGGTTGTTTTGTGGGGGAAATTCACAGCATGACTGATTAGATTTTCTTTTGACATTTTAATCATCATAAAGGCTCATTGCTGCTTTGTTGCACTGGAACCTTTGTGAATTGGATAATAAATACATGCCATATATTTGAAGGATGACTCCTTTCCCTGAAATGAGTTACGCTTGACTAAATGTTGAAAATGCTACAATGCTATCAGTTGGCAAATAAGTTGATTTCTTAGAATTGGTCTTAGAGCATATGGGACATTTCTTTTAAAATACCCTACAGCACTTATAGTAAAACTAAGACTGTATATTTTCTAGAAACCTAACTGCTAATGGGCAGTTTATTTGAACAGGTAATTAATTACTATGATAACTAATTTAAGATATTGTAGTTTTTCTGATAAATGCTTTTGGGAATTGACTTTATCCCAGTACAGTTTAAATGTATTTCAGAACAACTTGCAGTAGATTTGGATAATATCCATTCAATCAGCATCTAATTGGCAGGAAAAAAAAGTTATAGTATAGGAGTAGTTCTTAAAAAAATAGATTGCTTGTAAGTGTGCTAAAATACCTGAATAGCTCTGCAAGACATTACACAATGTAAGTAGTCCATTCAATCCACTAAGACTCATAAACTGATTTAACTTTCAGACATTGCTAACAAACTATCTTATGAAAGTCGCATAGGAAAAAAGGTTCTCAGTCCTACATCATTAGATACTTTTTTGAGATTCAGGCTTAGGTCTTGCTCTGTAGATAGCCCTGATTTATGAAGTGCTTGTCTACAAGCACTGTTAAATAAATTTGGACTTTATATTCAAATAACAACCCAGAAATTATTTCTAAAAGTTGACATTTGCCACGAGCAATTTTATTACCTCCAGTTGTTTCTGTACAGTACCTAATTTTAATGTCCTGCTTAATGTGTCTAGTTTGGAAAAATATGTACATAACATATATCTTTTCTGTTTGGTCATCTGAAACAGGTTTAGCACAACTTAGTATATAAATAATGACTATTATTAATGTTGGCATTAGTCTGGAATAATTTGTTATACCCACTCATCTTTATTTCACATACAGATCATGTTGAAAATCAGTGAAGTGTGTGAAATTGCAAACGACAAAGTGGAAGCATTTTCAATTCTGTCCACTTCTGCTTACAAATTAACTGTTTTAATCTTCAAAAAATAAAGTCTGCATGATATTGAAGCTAACAATATGAGCTAAGCCATGAGAAATTTGTCATGTCAGCAAATGGAGAATTGTACCTGTTGTGCCAAAACTTCACGTAAGGAGGTCACATGATAAAGCAGCTATAGGGATGTGTATTCATTTCTGTTGTGGCTGTTCTGCACATGTTGATTTGCTCACATAATATTGCTCTTACAGTATGTAAGTTGTTGGTGAAACAAAAGAAGCAGCTACAAAGAGTGTAGCTGATTTTGCCCAAGGTCGTTTCAGAAGATAGTAGCAGAGGTGGGACTAGAAGTCAAATGTTTTCATAATTGTGCTTCAGACCTATCAGTCCAAAAGTCCTATCTAGGTGATAATATCCACCTTACATTGCAATGCCTTTCCTAAAGGGCACTAAACTCCAAGCTTGATTAATGGTGACACATTACTTTCTGTGACAGGAGCATAAGCTCTGAATGAACAATTATTTAAATGTTCTCAGCTGAGAATCATGCCCTCATCAGCCATGCTTGATGTACAAACATGGTCTCCTGACTGTCTACGCTTTTGCCCATCTGTTTGGATGGCATGATGCCTGTTCTCAAGTAGGTCAAAACCTTGCCATAGGGCATGTATGCCAGGCAACAATGGATTTCAGTGGAAGACTGCATAACCCTGAAAGTCTTCACTTTTAGGGAAGTTAGTCCTTCCTTTGGTAGGATTCCATTGTTAGCTCCTCAGGTATATATACTCATTCTCAGATACCTGAACAATAGCAGGGGAAAGGAAGGAATGGACTAATAGGATGGAAATGAGGTGATAAAGAATCTTTAGTTTTATCTCCTGTGAACTCTGAGAAAAACAGTATAATTTTAGTGTCTTAAAGGTTGCAACCCACTAGTCCAAGGAGAGAATGTGGTGTGGTCTCTGTTGCATTAGGCTTCTCTGTTGATTTCTACTCCATGTATTCAGTCCCCTGAGGCTGAAAAACAGGCAACATTGGTCAACGCACAGACCTCAGATTTCTCAGGAAGGCCACTTACTGTACAAAGTATCACATGGGGAGCAGATGGTCTTAAAATAATTCTCATTCAATAAATGTGTGAGTATATACACATAGTTTTAACTTCTCTGACCTAAATACTTGCCTTGTCTATATCTGGTGCATAAAAAAGAAGCATATAAAATGTAGTAATGGAACTGCTATGCCTCGCTTATTGTTTGAACACTTATTTATAGATAGCAACATATTTCAGGAGATAGTAAAATATCTTATATATGTGTATCAACGTTGGTCTTCTCTCAACAGAGCGACAGGAGTCAGATGATCTGAGCCTGATGGCCACTGTACTTTGCAAATTATAAGCTAAGCTTTTTTAGGTTATATTAAATAATGATTAAACTTTCCGTTACAAAATACTGTAGAAGCTATTATGTTATTTTATTTTTAGCCAATATATGCTAGCATAGCAATATAAGCAAAAAAACAGTTAAGGCTGTGGTTCAGTTTCAATGGCTTCAGTACCCTGAAAGTCATTAGAAGGATTTAAACTGGGCATAGTCTGATTTTTTCCCTCTATAATTTAAGATCTTCAGGGTTATCTCGGATAGGTATTGCCTGAAATGGATACTTACATTCATGTGCTTGTTGAAAAAAAACCAAAACCAAAATCAACTGACACATTAAAAGCTTCTGGAATTCAAATACTGCAGAAAACTCCATACAGCTTACAGTGCATTAATTCCAAGAAATATAAGAGAATAAGCAAGGTTCCCTCTAGTGTAAAAATCTTAGCAATGCCTATTTATAGAGTATATTTCATATACGTATATATATATATACATATATATATATGTGTGTCTATATATACATTCACACACACAGAGATATATATATATACACACATAAATATATATATGTGTATATATATATATATATGTGTGTGTATATATATATATATATATGTGTGTATATATATATATAAAACCATCCATTCTGGTTTTGAACTAGTAAGAGCATGGGTAAATTTGAACTTTTAAAATTCTGCTGATAATTAATTTTTTCACTAGCACATTAGTCTGATTTATTGATGGTGAAGGCAAGTTCAGGCCCACCACCAGGACAAATAAAAAAAAAGAGTGAATAGCTCAAGAGTAGTTTTAGGCATATGCTGTCCTAAATTACCATTGGTTTCCATTACAGAATACTACTGGTCTTTTTTTGAACAGTGTCAGTCCTGGTAGCCTCAGCCAATTTGTTGTGTTTCTTCCTCTCCATGCTTGCTGAAGATTGAGCTGAAGTTGTCACTGTGATCTAGAATCAAGAGAAGAAGGGCCAACATCACCAAGGTTTCCATTTAAGGCTCCTCACATATACTTTATGATTGGTCATCTGTTCTGTTCTGGATATAATCCAGTGCACTCTTTTATTTAAATTGTCCCAGTTCTTAGTATGAACTATGTTTGTATACATACATATTTGTATGTATCTTCAGGTGGGCAGTCAAGAGTGCTTAAACAAAGAGCCAAAGTCTCAAGATTAGTTTCACAAGTCATCTTGCTCTGTAAAGTGATTCAGTACGTGCTAGCCTGGAAGTCTGAAGGCAGCTGGTAGGAAATGTTAACTCAGATATTTCTGTGCACACTTGTGAGTCAGTGCTTCTGAGAATTATTCAGGACATGGTTATCTGCTGAGATGATGGACTCTCATTTAGTAGTCTAAAAGTTAGAATAGGAGATTTGGGGTACTAGTTCTTCTCACCCTAAATGACTGACCTAGCTACCAGTCTGCCAGCAGCTGTTGGTGGGGGCCTCAGCATCCTGCCCACATGGAAGCTGTGTTACTCTGCAGCCACAAGTGCAAGAACCTCTCAGGCAGAGCAAGGCTGAGCTGCAATCCAGCAGACATGTGGTGAGACCAGCCAGCTGGTACTGGCAGTTCCAGTACCTCATGTTTGGGCCACTGGAGTCACATAGAAAAGCACTGAACTAACTTTCCTCCAACCAAGTGCCCCAGGTTCTCTCAGAGCTTGCGTAGCAAGGCCCATTTTGCCTTGTTTCTGTACCCTTGTATTGTTTTGCAAGTCCCAGCATCAGCAAGAGCCATGGCAGGAGCTCCCATGCAGAATAGGCATTTGCCTGGAATTTAAGGATGCCTTCTTGAACTGGAAGCTCTGATTTACAGCCTTCTGTGTGTTTTTACCACAAGACATGACTTAACTTCTTATTTGGTTGGAAGGGACCTTAAAGACCATCTACTCCAACCTGCTTGACATGGGTATGGTCTTGAGGTTACTCAGAGCCCCATCCAGCCTGGTCTTGAATACTTTCAGAAATGGGGAGTCCACAACTGCTTTGGGCAACATGTTGCGGTGTCTCATCACCCTCACAGTGAAAAATTTCTTCTTAATACCTAATCTAAACTTACCCTCCTTCAATTTAAGGCCATTCCCCTTTGTCCTGTCACTACATACCCTTGTGAAAAGTCCCACTCCAGCTCTTTTCTAGGAGTAGGTACTCCACTAGGTATTGTAAGGCTGTTTAAAGATCTCCCAGAGCCTTCTCTTCCAAGGCTGAACAGCCCAATCTCTCTCAGCCTGTCTTCATAAGAGAGGTGTCCCACATCTGTGGTTAACTTAGTGGCCTCTTCTGGAATTGTTCAACGGGATGTAGCCTTTTACCTATGATGTACCTGAAGAATCTCTCTTTATTACCCTCGATGTCCTTCTCTTTATTACCCTCGATGTCCTTGGCCAGATTTATTTCTGCCAGTGCTATAGCTTTCCTAAGCAGCTCTCTGGCTGTTTAGAGAACTTTTCTGTATTTCTTCCAGGATACCTTCCCCTGCTTGCACCCTCTGTAAGCTACCTGTTCCTGTTTAAGTTTTTCCAGGAGCTCCAGGTCTCCTGGTGTTCTTACCTGTGATGCATTTTGTAGGGATGAGTTGGTCTTGAGCCTGGAGGAGACAATCTTTGAGTATTATCATTATTATAGTATATTGCTCCATATACTTCAGATACATCGAAACATTCTTCAGGTACCTGCCTTCCAATAATGGAAAAAAAGGTCTAGGAAGTGCTGAGTCCTTGGAATGCAACATGATATACCTTCATGAAACAGTAAACTGTCAGAGAATCAAAACCAAATCAGAGTTATATAAACAATTTCCCCAATGGTTTTTTAGAGCTGCTTCAAAACCACTTGTCAAGCTTGAAGGTACATACAGGGGTTTGAATATTCTTAGAGCAGTTTGGAAGGACTTTACAAAATACACTTTTGTCTGCTTTCTCTTGCCATATCCCAGAAATAACAGGCAGCCTCCAGAGAAGCTTGAACAGTTGTGCTCTAAACATTAGACCAAATGTTTCTTAATAAAATTAATGAATGTGCACTGCTGAAATCTCAGGGTACATTGGCAGTGATGGTCTTTTCCACCCAGAGAATTGTTATGATAGACCCTAGGAAATGAAGCATCCTCCTCTGAAACACTAAGGGAGAGTTGTTGTCTTCCTCTCCTGACCTAATAAATGATGGTGTGCAATACAGTTCCCAGTTTCATTAGAACTTTCTGGAGGCTTCTCTCTCCTACAACTTTACACCACCCTGTTTAAGCATATAATTAATTTAAATTACGTCATTTGGAGGTCAGTCTGCAGAGGAAGAACTGTAGAGGAAGCTCTAGGAAAACTGTCTGGATAAATGTTATGGTTAAGGACTATGAATAAATCCCCTATTATTTGCGTCCTAGATTTAATCCTTTCAGTGGTAGCATTATAATAAGGGTCACCTATGGTTTGCCTTGCACTCATGTTATTAATACTAGGAAGGAGAGAGTCATTTTACAGATCTTACAACTTCCCAGTCAGCAGGTCTGTATTTAGGGTTGCTATTCTAAGATACCTAATTTCCTGTGCGCTCTGTGAAGCCTTTGGTGCCTTAGTACAGGGTTTTGGATTCCACCCCAGTGACCAGATGCCTCCAAGTTTCTTACACAAGCTCCTGACACTTTTTTCATGTCTAGCCATTAAACCAGAGAGTTAGTCACGGTTGAACTCCAAAGGTCTTATATCTCACCATGTGAGGTAGCTGGATGTTGAGAAACAATATGGTGAAGAAGTCCCTGATCAGACAAATTAGACAATTTTTACTTGAGGAAGCAAAAAACTTGTAAGATGATTTATTTTCATAATCATAAAAATTCATAATCATAACAATCAGAGTGGTATAGGTCAAACCCACACAACTACATATATGCCAACCTCAATTTAAATGTATTATTAAAGAAATTTAATAGGATTAATAAATTATTAAATTAATAAATTATTAAATAATTATTAAATAAATTTAATAACAGAAACTTGAATTCAAAAGCAACTCCCTTTGAATTAAAAGTAACTCACAGAAAGTCAAAACTTTGTATAAAAATCCGAAGATACCTGGTGTGGGTCTTGTTTATACCATGTGAAACATCTGAAATTAATCACTATTAGTAATAATAATATTAATAATAATAATAATAATATGTAGACAGTAAAGGAACTATTGCTTGTATCACAGGAAAATCAGTCAGGCTCCTGAAACATTTATGACTGTCAGGCTTAATCATTCCTGGATTCACTGACTATGTGATGGATCTGATAAAATGTGGTTTAGTCTCATGAAATTCTTTCAGGCCAGGTTGCTGGTACTGAAAATCAAAAATATTTGATCTGTGGCAAAAGGAGCTCTTTGCATTAAAGGTCAAGTATTAGTTGTTCTGAAAACTCTCCTACCAAGTGAAACAACTCTTTTTGTTGATGTTCTGTAACTCTATAAAATGGGGTGTCAGCGGGATCATGCTGTGGTTGTCAATAAGCAGCAACACAGAAAAAAAGCATCTTTAAAAATGTAGGTTAAATAAAAACTCAGAGGGAGGAAGTGGTCTGTGGTCTTCCTGCTACCATCTCTGCTGCTTCTGTAGCCTTTCTCCTTCTGTGCTAGAAGTGGTAAACATTATAAGGTGAATCCCCATGTGATGCACTTTTGATTGCTGTTTTATTATGTGCATCCCATTTTCAGCATATTTTTTCCTTGCTGTTTGTCTCTCAGCTAAATTTGGAAAGCTCTCTGCAGGCTGGTGTTCTGTTGAATAAGCTGACTGCCTGAATAGACAAGTGACGTGATTTTGCACCAGTTAGGAGGGACTGTAAAGTAAGAGTACTGCTCTCTGTCTTGTCAAGCCTCTCTCTGTCTATATTAAATCTTTTTTCTTCATTCATGTGAAAAGGCAAAACTAAACCAATCATCCATTCTCCAATTAATTCTTAGATTTAGAAGATAAATCATTTGGAATAAGGGAGGAAGGGGAGATGGTCCATGCTCCAAAATAACATAATCAAGACCTTTTTAACAAGTAAGTGTAGAAAGGGACAGGGAAGATCAGCTACAGAGATCTGCCCATAGAGCTCCTCTTAGGTACTGTGTTGTGTCTGAAGTGGCTGAAACCACCTCATTTTAGAGACTTGGATTGAATATGTCGTATTTTGTGGTAAACTTTTCTGGATTTTAATTTCTAATCACAGAGATGTTCTTGCATCGTAATTCTAGTCTCACATGTATACACTACTGTGCCAGATCAAGAGTGAAGCAAATGTGTATCTCATTTCAAAAATCTTGAGATTTTGCCTTCTTTTTCTCTCAAGCAAAATTAACCAAATACTTATTTAAATTTCATGTACATTTTCAAAGTTGTCCAGGCTTGAGTTTACAAAGACATTATTTCACAAACTTTTGGCACAAAGGTGCTTCTACATTAAAAAATGAAACCAAGTGAGACACAGTGCTAGAGAAGAGATGATGAACAAGAGGAGATGGTAGAGAAGACAGAAGCAGGACAGAGCTCTGAGGCATCTCATTTGTGAGGACTTTGCCTGTGATACAAAAGGGAATCTGAGGTGTCTTTCTGCCTCCCTGGCTAAGTTTAAAGAGCTGTGCTTTGATATCTATACCTGATTCTAATGGAAGTCCTTTGGGAATCCTCTAATCTTTTCCCTTTTGGTCATACATTAACCATGTTGTGAGAACATGCTCCTTTCTAGGCATCCCATTTTGAGAAGTACAAAATATACTGCTTTCCCAGTATCTCATTTTAGATATTACTCCTGTAATGTTCTCTTTATTAAGTGAAGAATCTATCCTATAAATGTCACAGTTTTATACAATGTTGCTGCAATTCTATAGTACAATAGGAACAATATGACAACATATAACTTTCTAAAGGCATCTATTGTGACTACCACAGGCACATACCCAAGAATCCTGTAATAGAAACTGCTACATGCTGCTAGCAGGTCATAACAAGCACACTCAAATCTTTGCATAATATGTGCACTTTGAATATATGACTTTTAAATCTGAAGGTAGGGCTGAAATTACTTCTCCCTGATTTTCTTCTGAAGAATATATATGCATTTCCTAGGCCATTCTTGCTTTTATTAGATGAATTTACTAACAGGATTGTTCAGTGATAAAAAGAATTTTATTATTTATAAAAAGTGAATTTGGCAATAACAATTGTGAATGATGACATCAGAAATTGCTTTGTGTTCTGTAAAGATATAAATGAGCCCAGTTAAGGGACCAGAGATGTCAGATGAGAATACTCATACATTTCCAGAAAAAGAACAACCGAGAGGTGTTAATAAAATAATTACAACACCCACAACATTGAATAAATACTGAAAAAAATACTTTTCTCGTATTTAAAAAACAACAGTAGAGATATAGTGAGTGAGTAATTGTTCACTATGTATTAGTCACCCTGCTGCAGTAATCTTTATTATTAATAGTAGCGGTTTGGACCCTGAATTTGGAAAAACTTTTCCATCCAATCATCAATAAAGTCCTCAGTTACACAGAGACTCGGAAAGAATTATTAGGAGCTGTTGACTAAACACAGCTAGGAGTTTGTGGAGACATGACCTGTATCTTTCACTATCTCTTCCAGAGCAAGGGCCACCCCAAAGTCACAGGAGATATTTTGTCATTTTCCCTTTGTGGTGATTGTAGGATTTCCCTTGCCTTCTCCGGCCTTTGTCTCTAAGAGCTGTTCACTAGAGCTCACAGGATAAAATTGATACTACTTGTCCGAGACTTGGAAAGATCCAGCTCTGATCAGACTGATCTTCTAACCAGCCATCATGTGAGGAGCAGTATAACTTCTCATTGCACCATATTCAAACCAGCATTCCAAGTGATGTTTGAGGGTTGAAATGCACCTCTCCATCATGGCACACAGCAGTCCATGCACATTGTACCAGGTCTAGAGGAGTAGACCTTTCCAATTACCTGGTTTCTTTATCCTTGTAATATACAATTCCAGACTGAGAGGAGTGCAAGTGAGGTGTATGAATGAAGGAGAATGGTTCGTGGAAGTTTTACTTTCAGCAGTAGAAAAAAGACTTCCTTTTTTTTCTTGCTTGCTTGTTATTCAAGGCTACAGAAAACAATATATAAAATTAGAACCTTAGTTTTAAACATGAGCCTGCATTTGATTTCAATAATGTAGTTTGCTGATAAAAAAAGGTCTGTATTTTGTGGTGCAGCTTCAGACTATTCCATATTTCTGCAATTAAAGAAAACCCCGCATGTTCAGTTTCCACTGTTCATAAAAAATACAAGAGAAAACATAATGGGTTTTGCTAGCATGGAGCTTCCTGCTCCTCTGTGCTCCCTGTTTAATTGGTTGCCTGTCTCCCCAGCTGCTTAAGAGATTGTTCTGTCCCTGTGGCTTTGCTCTCTGAGGCTTCACACTCCTGACTTGCTCTCTGCAGTTGTCTCCTCTGCTGCTTCACTCTGCATGTGAGCCGCAGCAAACTGCCATTGACAAATTTCTGGACATTAGGCACTGAGATTTTTGTCTTTTCCTCTTGCTGTGCCTACATGTGGAAAAGCAAGAAAACAAGGATGGGGGAGCATATTTGGTTGATGTTTATTCTGTTTCCCTCTCTATCCTGTCTAAATGATGATACATATTGTGCTTATATGTGCCTAAAGCATAGCATAATCAGGGAACAGGCAGTCACATTGTACTGAAACTAAATAAATGAGACAAGAGTTTCTCTCAAAACCTTTTCAGTGATTTCTTTTAAAAGATTGCCATAAATCCCTATTTGCTTCAGAAAAACAATTTCTGCTGCATATCTGCAGCAAAGTTGCAGAAAGATGGTCTTAACACATTGCCAGATTGTTTTTCTGGCTGAGACAAACCATGTTCATAGAAGAAATTTAAAATTATAATCATATTGGGAGATTCTGAGATGCATGCTAAAAGAAATTACATTTAAAACTTAGCATTCATCCAAGACAAAGCGATTTCCACTCTTGGTATTTTATTGGTAGTATATTTCAAGAGAAATGCATTTAACTTAATTTTGTAGAATATGGTATCTGAATTTATTGAGTTGCAAAAAAGGTCCTGTGTGCTTGTGTAAAGCTTCCTTATTGCTAATATATTTAATTTAAATTGAATAGTTACCCCAAGCCTGCCTATAAAATAGAATTCCTGCTTCAAGTTTTTGCTTATCAATAAACATATTTCTCAGACATCACCAATCATAATCTTAGGGGAAGATTGGTTACGAACATACTAGGAAAATTTAACTGTATAAATGTCATAGATTAAGGCAGGAAGTGACAGCTAATTATTATTTCTGGGAGGAATCTTTGTATATCAGTTGTGCAAAACAGCTCCACTGTGCTGCTGTACACATATCACAAGTGGTGTTTCCCAGGGCACCTTTAGTAAATTTGCAGACAGCAGTAACTTGGGCAGGATTATTGATCTGCTGGAGGTCAGAAAGGCTCTGCAGAGGGATCTGGACAGGCTGGATCAATGGGCCAAGGCCAGCTGGATGAGGTTCAATAAGGCCAAGTGCTGGGTCCTACACTTGGGTCACAACAACCCCATACAGTGCTACAGACTGGGGACAGAGTGACTGGAAACTGCCCAAGGAATGAAGTAGCTGGGAATGCTGGTGACAGTGGCTGAACATGAGCCAGCGTGTGCCCAGGTGGCCAAGAAGGCCAAAGGCATCCTGGCCTGGATCAGCAATAGTGCGGCCAGCAGGAGTAAGTGAGGCCACATTATGAAACCTGTGTTCAGTTTTGGGTACCTCAACTAAAAAATCGACATTGAGGTGCTGGAGTGTGTCCAGAGAATGACAACAGAGCTGGTGAATGGTCTGGAGTGCAAGTTCAATGAGGAGGAGCTGAAGGAGCTGGGGATGTTTAGCCTGGAGAAAAGGCTCAGGGGAGACCCTATCACTCTCTCCATCTCCCTGAAGGGAGGCTGTAGCCAGGTGGGGTTGGTCTCTTCTTCCAGGCAACAGGCTATAGGACAAGAGAAAACAGCATCAATTTTTTTCAAGAGAGTTTCAGTCTGGATCTTAGGAAAGCTTCTTCACTGAGTCATCAAGCATTAGAAGAGGCTGTACAGAGAAGTGGTGGAATCACCACCCTTGAAAATGTTCAAAAAATGAGTAGACTTAGCACTTCATTATATGATTTAGTGAGCATGGTGTTAATCATTCAAAGGTTGGACTTGATCATCATGAAGGTCTTTCCCAAGCCTAATGGTGCTATGATTCTGTATGTAACATGAAGGCAGGGGACCCAATATTAAGTCTGAATCTCTCCACCTCAGACTGTAACTTTTAATTCTTACTTAGAAGATTTAACAATTTATCCATTGAGGAATTCCCATTTCATTGATTACACGTACAACTGAATCGGACTTAATTGGAATTGCAATTTCAGTGTGCGTTTAAATGCTGAACATCTGTAGACAGTCTTGGACACAGCTGTGTTGTGAATGGGGAAAAAGTTTAGATCTTGTGGCGAGGGTGACCCTTCAGTACGAGGCTTCAACTTGACTTAAATTCCTGATTCCTATGACATGGTCTTGCTGGGTTTGCCACACTCAAGTTTACAGAAGGGTTTTGTGATTTCTAACTTGGTACATCTACAACCCAGGGCGAAGCAGCTTGAGAGACCTGCAGGATTTGCACAGCATCAGGTTAATGGGGCTGGGAGGGATGTGAAGCCCCATTTCTCTCCCCTGGTATTTTTGCACACTGTAGCTACTGTGTTGGAAAGTCTCCTGCCAATTGATCTCTCTTGATACTAGAATGAGAGCTAAAGGAAGCCAGCCACCTGCAGCATTAATTATTGAGACATTTACAGCAACTCAGAAAACTTCCTTCCAGGCCCACATCTATGCTGTGACTTCAAATAATTATTGGGTCATTCTGTTCACTGAGCCAGCCCCCTTAGTACACACAAAGACTTTAAATTATCTGAAATTTGAATCACTGCACCTCATTAGTCATCCTGGACATTACTGATCGGAAAAGGATGTTGTAGTAAGCTTATCTGACATCTGATTTCGGAAAGGCTGAGACATCTAGGGCCAATTCCCTTATTCCAGGAGGGAGAGTGAAAGTGCCAATAGCAACACTCTGTGGCATCAGAGGCAGATAACAGCTCTTGGGAGCTGGCACATGCTTGGGGCAAAACTGCTTTCCTAAGGGCATGGAGGTACTGGCTGTGTTTTGTCTTCCAGTGGGCATTTGTAAGGCTGTCGACAGGTCATAATCCTTTCACATGCTGGCATCTTGTGGATGCTTTCTTTGCAGGGAGAGGGGACAGGTAAAAAAAGAACGTGCACAATGGATAGAGCATCCTGGAGCAGTTTCCTGCAAAATTAACTGAATATGTGTTTCTCCTTTGGCTTGGTCCACTGATATAAAGATCAGATTGTGTATTTTCTGTGAGCTGATGCAAGTTACAGGCATCACAATACAAAAGACATAACTTTCAGTGTCATGCAATATTATTTTCTGTTCAGCCTGCATCTCCATAGCACTTTAGCAAAATGAAGACTTTCTGCTGTGAAGATATGATTGCTACAGTATCTGTTACAAATCACAGTTCAAGTTTATTTGTTGATGAAAGAATTTTTCATGTGACTAAGGGCAGTTCAGGTCACAAGCAGAATTTTTTTTTCAGGGAAAACAAATGTCAACATCTGCAAATGTTAATAAAAATGGTCTAAGATCAATAAACATGACATATCCTTCATTGCACCAGAGGTTCAGGTTTCAGAGATGTTTGCACAATTCCCAACAAAGCCTGTCCTTTTTATCAAAAGCAGAACATTACCAGTTTATTAATATTTAACTTTACTGTATGTGTTTTTGTTATTTATCTGTCCCTATGAGTAACACACAACTTTATTGGATTTATGCTAACCTCGTTCCTGCAGGACTCTGACATGTAATCGTCTTTTATTTCCCAAGTGAGGAAACAAAATGAAGAGATCAAAAACCTGGGTTTGACAATTCTACTTACCCTGTAGAGTTCCTGAACTCTGGGAATGACCCTAATGCTGCCAGTGAAGGTTTTACACGGAGCAAATTGCAGCTTTTACAGACTGGGGGAGTGTGTCTGAATCTGTCTGGAGCCCATCTGAGCCAGCTCCTCAGTGATGAGTTCAAAGAGAACATAGGAAGTTTACTCCAGGCTTCCTGTACCCAGTCTGGCACTCTGAAACCAGTTGTTTCACACAGTGGCATCACACAGTTCTGTAGCCGACCCTTGCAGCTTGTGAAAGGAGTGGGGTGAAGCTCCCCAGAACACACCAGAGCTCTCCAGCCACATTTCCTCATGGGGCAGGCAGCAGCAGCTCCACACACCCAGCACCTTGGCACCCAGTGCCACTGCTGCAGAATTGCTGTTGGGCTCCCTTGGCTTCCCAGAGCTTTGCCATGGTGATCATCATCTTGGGAAACAAGGCACATCTTTAATGTGACCTTGGCTGGACTGACAGGAGCTCACTGGCCAGAGACTACAGTGCTTGTATCACATTTTCCCAAGCAAATTGGTTCCTTTCAGGTGTTTTTATTCATTGTTTACTAGTCAAAAAGTTTTATTAGCCAGGATTTAGCATCGTATCATTGAATATATTTGCATAGGTAAAATGGAGTTGAACCTTTACAGTTTCTTGGCATTTTTCTCCTTAGGCACAGTAAAGTTGTATTTTTTAAGAAAGAGCACCATCTTGTGGAGGTACATGATCCACTGTGCAGAACAGCCAAAATCCTTTTTTAAAGCTGTACAATTCAGCTTGGGAACTGCATGTTTCAGCAGTTGTAGTCTCTGTAGTTTTACCACTGAGAATTAAAGAAATCAGAAAAAAAAAAGATGTTGTAACATATTACTTTTGTAATATCATAGGGATTAATGAGAACTTATTTCGAAACATAAAATTAATTTGAGTTTATTGAAGTAGATAAAGGATAAGATTAAGTAAGGTGATACTTCTATACATACTCCAGAACGACTAAGTGACAAAACTAGATTTGAGGCTAAGTCCTGAGGTTTGTGATTCCTGCAGAAACTATTTTAGACTGTAAGTTTAGCTATAGAATTTCAAATAATTGTTCACTAGACTGAAGCCTTTTAAAGGGAAGAAATGGAACTGTCCTTTGCAGTAGAGAGAGCTATTACAGCCTGGATTTAAGCCTATAGTGCATTTCTTGTACAGCAGTCACTTCTATACTAGATGTTATTATGATACAGGGGAATTGCAGTTTTTGTAGACCTTCTGCTATGTTTAATATTTGTCTTTATCTTTGTGTACTGGCTCTGTTTCATGCTTTTTTTTCCACAGTCATTAAGCCATAAATGCCAAATTTAAGTCATAAAAATGTAAGATAGATCTGCTTCATTAAATGGAAATGAGGTGATAAATTTATGTGAACTGACCGGTTTGCTCAAGGTATCACTTGTTTGCATAAAATCAAAATAAATCAGGGATAAAAATTCACTTTCTTTACTGTACTTCATGTGTGTGTGGCATGCTCAGACCCTTCAGTGTAGTTGCTATGGCTCTGAACAACATAGAGTAATTGTTGAAATCAGGCCTGGTATTGCAGGTCCATGATAAAGAGTGCACAACTGTCCCAGCAAGAATACCAGCATCCATCAGGCAGCTGCATCACACTGACTTTGAGCATTTAGTAATAAATAAAATAAAACCAGAAATAAAACCTTTGTATAGGAGCAAAAATGTCTCTTGCTTAGAAACTAAATACAGATTTCTTTTATCTTCCCTTAATGGCAGGAGAGATTGCCCTATGACAGACATTCTGTTGCACTGATATTATTTTAACATTTTATATAAATATATATGTACGTTCATAAATATATATAATACAAACACATATTTTCAGTTATGTAGATATATGTGTGCAGAATAATTTCCCAAAGTTGATTCAATGTGTTAGTGAATAGATTTATATTTTTTATGTCTCTTTCCAAATATGACACTTTGCAATAACTGGGTTTTTTTGGTCTAAATGCAGTTGAAAATGGATAGCTTAATGATTTACCCAAGTACTTAGAAATACTTAGTATTGCCAGAGTGAACTTCATAACCATGAAAATAAATTTTATATTCCCATTAAATGTCCCAGCCATCCTATATAGCCATTGATTGTCACTATTATTTCATATCAAATGCTTTGTGTTTAAAGTGACTGCTGAACCAGACTGAAACACATGTTTTGATATGTGAATAACTCTTTAAAAAGAAAATTTCCTGAAAGGTTTCCTTTCAGATTTAGAAGGAGTCAGACTGTTTCTGCTGGCTTCCTGAAACCCTTCAAACTATAGATGTCTTTGTAGAAAGTCACTTGTTCCTACTATTGCTGAGGATAGGCTAACATGACAGATCACAGTGTACCTTTGTTCCTATCCCAGTAAGTGTATTTTGTCTATGCTCTGCTAAGGTCTGTGTATTTAGGCTAAAAGCTTATATTAAAGTCCTAAAGTTTTAGCTCCAGTGAATGCAGATCAAAATAAGTGCATACTGTATATTACACTCTCATCTGAAAGATCAGTAAGGGACACCTTTTGACCAAATGTAACAGAAAAATACAAGAAGAGAAGACTGGACATCTGACAGTCTGGTATGCCCTTTAACCATGCTTAGACATACCTACTTCCACAGAAAACACATGAAATGTTGAAGGACAGTTTGACTATCCATTTACAATAGAAATTACTTTTTTGTTGGTTGCGCTTTATTTGCAGGGGTATTGTACTGTTTAAAAATTTGAAAGTAAATGTAGAAATTAGCACTTTGGTAAGCTCTGATTTTTTCTAGAATTTTTAAAAATCTATTTTATCTTGCAATGCTAAATGCTCTTTGCATTAATTATGCAAATTTACGTTGGTAAATTACCATTCTTTAGCTTGAAACTTACTAAGTGTTGTAAGTGAAAACTCACAGAAATAGGCTGTGTGTATTCTGAATTCTGTGGCTTTTCTAGTGGAATTGGCATTTGTTGCCTTTCCCTATTTAGCTGCTGCTGCTTTCCAGTTTTGAGAAGCATGTTTCCCCTCTTATGTTGCTCAAAAAGCTATCAGATGATGTTCTAAAACAAATGAAGCAGCTTCAAATATTGTCACCTCTCTAATAGGTGAGAGATGCCTACTCTGGGTCTTGGTCACCTCATGTTTTGACAAAAACAAAGATGAATATTCTTCTCAACCACTGGAAATCAGAATCCAGTGCAGCAGTGCAAATGATTTTGATTGGTAGTTTGAGCTAATATTGAGGCCTACAAACTGTAATGTGCAACAATGAATCTCTGTTTGTGAAAAAGGCAGCATATTATAAATGAGTATATATACCGCTCTGTCTAGTTTGAGAAAGTCATTGCCTTTAGTCAACGTCTGTTCACATTTAAGATGTGTGAAAAGTTTCTTAGTGTTTGGAACAGCTTTTCCTCTTTTGGTGTGTGTGATGGGTGCCTCCTTCTGAAATCGCACATAGTAATACATCTGCTGGAATTTAAGAGCCACAGCTTTACTGGAGTTGTAATGAAGGTGTTGTAATTTTATGTTTGTTTTGTCTGAGGGCTTTTTCTCCCATGCTTAATTATTTCTTATTTATAACACTGCTTCAAGTTTTGTTTTATTGTGTTTTCTCTTTTTATATATACTGCTATTACAGCATAATATTCAGATTTTAATCTGCACAGAAAATACATCAAAACAAAATCATTAAAAAACCCCAAATCTTCTTGCTCCCCTCCTTCTCCAAATATAAAAAAAATCTAGTTTCTTTACTCAAAACTGTAAAAGGCTGTGGGATGCTTGTTCCTACCAGGAGTTATCTTTTGCTATGTGTATCAAAATAATTTCAAGAATTTGGCCCTGTATTATGTAATGTCAGGATTGATACTCATCCAAAGAGGTCATTAAAACATCCAAGCTGATAGGCAAGCTATATTTAAACATTCTACATGAAACACCTAATTTTACAAATGTTCAAAAGGAAATGTTTCCTTGCTGAAAGCTGGGTAAAGCTTTTCACCATGTTTTGCTGAGGTGAACATTAAGGTGTTATCTGTTATCTGGTGAACCAAAAGAATGCAGCCATCAACTACTTAAATTTAAGTCACAGTCTTTGTGTTGCCAAGAAAGCACAAATTCCCTGCTGTACTGTGTGTTATCTTTGATAAATTTCTGTAGATTTGTCACAGCCCTGGCAAGCAGTCACTGGTGCTGCTGCCTACTGCTTCTACTTCTTAAAACCCTGAGTCAATAATCTTCAATTTACTTGAGTTGCTTTGATATAGAGCAATTTTTGCCCAATTTTTACAAATCACAGTTACTTCTGAGATCCAATGGCTTTTCAGCCGTGCCCACCTTGATTCCATTCCTGCAGGCAGGCTCTGTTTGCAGATGGGCATTTAGGAGGTTGAAGCATATGTGTAGAATACAACACATCTACACAGGTGTTATGTGTAAGCTGATTATTTCTGACACACAAGTCTAGAGAAACTTTGCACCTTCCACAAATTTCCCAGTTTCAGAGATCCTATTCCTTCCAATTTTTTTCAATTATTCTTGACTGGGGACTTTGGGGTTTCTGTTTGGTAGCTGCAGGTTTTCTCAGTTCCATTTGGCCAAGTGGGGTGCTGTGACAGATCCCCCGCCTGTGCTGAGCTGCTGGTGCTCTGTGTGGTCCCATGACTCAAGAGAAGAGGTGACTCCCACCAGAGTTTGATTTCCTTGTCATGCGCTTGCTTCTCTTTCTATTTTGCCACCCACTTGCAGAGAAGGAGAAAACGTGTTCTCCAAGATCACCAGAGCATAATTTTGTATGTCATGAATCAAGAATGCTGGTAACAAATGGCAGAATTTGCATATTTTTGATACTCTATGATTGGTGAATTTCACACTAATAAATTCAACAGAAATCATTAGTGCTGACTTTTCCTGCAAAGAGCTAGAAAATTTTAAAACATACTCCTATATTCCTAATACAGCGACAATTCGGATAAAATTTCAGCCTCATTGCACTTTACAGAAGTGTTGTTACAGATGTCGTGTACACAGTAATATCTCCAGAGAACAGACATTACTGTCTTTTGTACAGTTCTTTCATGAAACAGAAGGACACACAGTTCTGTACAAATTTTTCACAAGGGATATGAATACTTGTCCCACTTGTGAGCTTTAAAGTTCAGTTCAGTAAGACTATATATTTGCTATTTTAATGAGTTCAGTAGTCTAAAAACAAATTTTAAAAAATCATGAGAAGTACTTGGTATTCCTATCTATTAGTGATTTTGAAGCCTCATCTTAAACCTTTACCTAAAGCTGTTTAAGTGCAAATATTTTTGCAGGATTGGAACACTAGAGACTTTTCATGAGTTAATGCCTGGCCTTTTGCTGAGCTTTAAAAAATCCAGAAACTAAGAAAATGGTAATCCAAAATTATGTCCCATATTTTTCAAGATAAAATATTTTACACATGTATTAAAAATAGTTAACAGTTTACCTTATGGCCTTTTCTCTTGAATGAAGCAATAAATTTATTTAGTTTTGTTAATAACCATAATAACACTTCAAAGGACCCATGATTTACTTCCTCTGTAATTGCCTTCAGCTTTCATTCAAACTTTTAACACAAATTTTAAGCAATAATACCACAAATTATTTCTAAAATTATATCTGTTTGCATTAGCTACAGAAGAACATGTGAATTAGCTAAACTTTGTCATGTCTTTTCTGACAGAAAGAAATTAAGATAAGGCTTACAGAAAAGATTGATTTTCAAAGTAGTTTGCATTGATTGTATCTAAGTTAAAGTAGTAATGACCTAAATAAAACTTTAGTAATTCAATAGTCTGAATTTAAAATTTAATATTGATTAGTTTCAATAGTTTTTTTTTTTAATATAAATGTGACATGCTGATGCCAGCAAGTCATCGTAACATATTCCAAAATCTTCCTGGTTTTCTTTGATCTGCATCACCAATTATGGATCAGGCAATCTGCATTGTACAGCAAGCACCAATCCATAGGTGGGATTTGTTTTTCCAGCCCAGGGCTAGCCATATATCGGGGGCTGCTTCAGGCTCATGGCAGGTGTCATGTTTCACTGGGAGGATGCTTGCTTTTCTCATGTTGTTTAACAAGTGACCCTTGCTAGGAACAAAATGAGCTGAGCACATAAATCTTCCCTTCCATGTCCATGAAAATGAAAATAGGCCTCTAAAGCATCTATTCAACTTGGCTGTTCTCTAAAGATATAGTGCCTGAGTGCTTGTTGAGTTTGTGACAGGTATCACTGTGCCTCTGGGAAGCATCAGGCTCCCGTATGTTGCTGAAGGTTTGTAGGTGTGCACTCAGTGCTTGGCGGAGATTGGAAAGTAATTTTAAGTAGGAAATGTGTATGTTTAAAGGAAAGCCTACTTAGTGACTGAGGGGCGACTTCCTAAGCTCAGATAAACAGCATGCTGTGCCTGTTTACTGTATGTGGAGAACTGTGATACTGGGCAGAGATTAGTGTGGAACTAAACTTGTGCTTTCTGAGATAAGTTACCTGTCAGTTGATAAATATTTTAAAATAATTTCTTGAACCATAGAGGTCAGATATTTTTTTCTTTTTTATATCAGCAGCTTTCCATAGCATTTTTCTAAAGCCTCTATTTAAAAGCCAGTATGCAACTCTGATGTGACCTTTGGTAGGATGATTCACAAATTATTTTGGCATGAATAGTTTGATACCACACTTGTGTTCTTTGTATTTGCAATTGCAAGTCATGTGGGGATAACTGGTTTTGTTTTAGAAGCAACCACAATTCAGTGAGAATGCTGCATCTTTCACATAAGGTGAATTCCTTTGAAATATTTTCCTATTTACTTCTTTTTGTCTTTGTTTTCCTGTCTTTCTTCCTGAAGAAACATCCTCATCTTTCTGAAGATGAAACTTTGTTTTCGTAGTACATTATAATCATCATAGAAGGCTGATTTTTAAAATGTCTTGATTACCACAAACCCCGTGCAAGACTCAGTGGACAAAGTAATGTTTAAATTTTTATAAGCCTCTTCCAGTTATGCAACCTTTCAGCAGTAGGAAGGCAAAAAGTATTCTGGAACCTTTTTCATTTTGCACAATGCTTTTGTGCTCATGTGCTACTCAGAGAGCCCTCCCTCTGCTCATTAGATAGCATACAAAAATACTATCTCTGGCTTTTTATTAGCTGAAATAGAAAAATATAAAGCTTCTTAATATTCATTGGGCCAGACAATTATTTTGAACACTTCCATGTACATTAAGGTGCTTGTATGCTGAATTACAGGGAAAACCCAATTCAAGAGGGTTAAGTCCTCGCTTGGATGGTAGATTAAGCCTCTTTTGATGGCAGTCATGTAAACTGTCCACTGTTGTTACCTCATCCTTTTATTTATGTAGCCTAGTTATAGGGGGAAATTTCCTTATCTTCCAGTCTAAGCCATTTTTTCCCTTGAGTTATCTTTGCAAAGTCTCTGCAGTACATATTCTGTGTCAGCAGAAACACTGTTGTGCCAGGCAGCCTTTGCTTTGCAACAGTTGTGAAACCTACTCATATTGTTTGAAATAGCCAGGTTGCTTATTGCGAGTTATTAAGGAATGCATTTCAAAGCTGAAGTGTTCATAGTGTGTGTTTTTGTTTCAGGGGGTAGGTTAGTGGTGTTTTCTCTATTAGCTGCAGGAAAGGAGTAAAAGTATTTTCTTCTCTCTGTGTTGTTTCCAGAGCTGATGCATCACAGTCAATACAGCAAAAAGGCTGCACAGAGCTGCACCATTTTGAACTTTTTTGTGGATAGGAACATGTCTGAATAGCCTTAGACACACAACTCCTGTGTTCTGCCATCTTCACAACAAAATATCTACAGATCTGAGCCAACTAGACTGTAATGAAAGCAACATTTTCTTAATAGTTTCTATAAAACTAGCTTACCCAATTCCTGAAGAAGCCAATATAAAGAGAGACAAGCCAGTAAACAAGATAAACCCCATGTTTACCAATGCCTAAACTGAAACACATTCATTGTATAGCCTACCAAATCCATAGAACAGAAACATTTATGTTAACTGTTCTGATACAAAAGGTCTGGTGTAGTTTTGATAGCAGCATTTAATAAGCATTATAATTAATCACTCTTTTCTTAACAGAATGAATAAGCAAAAACATTCAGTGCTCTGAATTTAGTCAATTATCCTAGTCCAAGCTTAGGTAATAAATCCCCAACCAATCATGAAGTAAATTATCATGAAAACATAAATATTACAGCTTTAAGACTTGATCTAGGAAACACTGAAAATTGTTAAATGATGAACATTCTGTCAAAAATTATTTGCTCTTACAACTGACAGAGTAATTTCCATTCTGTACTTCCAGATTTTTAGGGCAATTTTATTCACTACTGGAAGTAATTTCTTTTAATGAAGAACTAATAAAAAAATAAAGGCTTATCAGTGGACTTTTCACTTAGCACAGCTCAGCTGCTGGAGAAATATCCGTGTCCTCCCACTTACCACAGATGCTGAGCACCCATCTTTTCTGTGGAAGGGGATAGGATATGAGTATGTTCAGAATGTATTGATAAGAGCCTGTGGTTAGCAACACCTCCTGGCAATCATTAACTGAAACTAAAAGGGGGAGAAGCAGGTTTTAATTAAAAATTGCTTCTCTAGAGTCATCTGCTTGTAGCTGCATATTGCTGAAGGGTGAAATAATTTGTGAAACAAGTGGACTGAAAAAAATAAATCAAATTTAAAAAACCTCAGTTTTTTCAAGTAGAGGCACTACAGTTTTATGCAGTATTTCTGTCCCCAAGATTGAGTATGATCTGTATATTGGTGATTTCATCAGGAACACTTCCTGATGGCTGCCTTTTGAACTCTGCTTTGACACTGATTACAACTGTTCAGATACTGGAGTGTGGCAAGGGAACAGAAGGAGAAAAATCCTGCATTCTGTCTGTAGCAGTTGGATGCCTCTCTGGAGCATGCCATACTGCCTCTGCTATAGACTACTTGTGATTTTTGATCAAGATAACAGATAATCAAGAGCTGGACTTGACACATGGTCTCCATTCTTAGCACTTGAGACTATCTAAGGTTTGCAGTGTTCAAGAATTCCCAGGAAGAATTACAAAGTTTCTTTGGTCATGTAATATCACACTGGATGTAAAATTAGTAGTTTTGGCCACAATTTGCCAATGTCAGTCTGAATTACTGATATATAATAAAAAGTAAAAGAAAGAAAACTCATCTCAAGCTACGCAAAAGAAATAGGCTGAATCACTGGGATACAATAGCAATACAGAGAAATACAGATTTTTCTGTATGGGTGTTAGCAAGATTAAGTTATTTATAAGGCCAAATCCTGAGAAATTCAGTACTTTCTTATTTAAAGAGGAATATCAGAATGTCAATAATTTTAAAACCCTTTCAGGACAAAAGGTTTCAGGTCACAAAGAGTGTCATCATCCAGAGTAGTTCATTATGGTAGGTTTTAGGAAATAATTCTTGTAACACATTAATCTAGAAAATTTTCATGATGAGCTGACCTAACAAATCAAGAAAACAAGCCAATGCAAAAGTGCTGAGTAACTACATCTATTTCCATAAGATAAGAAGCACAGCCTTACCACCCAGTTTTAAGGCTTAAAATAGAATAAAAGGAAAACATGGCTGTATCCATGGTCAAGGCCAGTGTATGAATTTCAACAAAACCAAATGCTAGGTCCTGCCCTTGGGTCAGAGCAACCCCAAGCAGTGCTGCAGGCTGGGGGTGGAGTGGCTGGAAAGTGGCCTAGGGGAAAAGGAGCTGGGGATGCTGGTGACAGTGGCTGAACATGAGCCAGCTTGTGCCAAGGTGGCCAAGAAGGCCGAAGGCATCCTGGCCTGGATCAGCAATAGTGTGGCCAGCAAGACTAGGGAAGTGCATCCCCCTGAACCCAACACTGGAGAGGCTGCACCATGAATTGTGTGTTCAGTTTTGAGCCCCCCACTAAAAGAATGACATGGATGTGCTGAGTGTGTTGAGAGAATGACAACATAGCTGGTGAAGGGTCTGGAGCACAAGACTCATGAGAAGTGGTGGAGAGAGCTGGGGTGGTTTAGCCTGGCTCAGGAGTGACCTTATCCCTCTCTCCAACCACCTGAAAGGAGGTTGTGGCCAGGTGGGGATTGGCGTCTTCTCCCAGGCAAGCAGCAAAAGGACAAAAGGCAGTGGCCTTCAACATCAACAGCTAGGGAAAACTGGGTGAAATGAAAAGTAACTATTATCCATGGTACCAGTCTGCACTCTTTTACTAAATATAATGTTGTGTTCTTCAGCCAAAAATGCAACTATGACGCTGCATCCAGTATGATTTATCTTGACTGAAGTTTTAGAAATGGTTGGTATTGATCATTCAGATCCTATTTCTAATTTCCCTAAACACCAAATGATTTTCAACGGCAAAACTGAAAATGCATAAAAAATTTACTGTGTTTCATAACTTTAAACCTTCTGGAAAGGCTTAGCATGTTTATATGCAAGTAAATCAAATACTACTGGGAAATGTTCCTGGATGGTCAAACACAATTATCTGCAGTAGTAATCTTTTGGCCCAGACTCTGGCACACTTTTCATTCACACTAATTTATACTTTTTCCAGGCAATTACTAATTATGGTGTGGGAATAGGACTGTTGCAGGGACCATTCCCAATAAGCAGTTTGCATGCAGGCTCTTTGGACACTTCAGTGTTGACTAACATCTTTGTGTACTCTACTGTGCCAGTTGGCCACAACAATTGGGAACCTTCCCAAGCACATTTAGTTTACTCCTATAAATATAGCTTTCCATTTCCCTCTAATGATGTCACAGCCTCCATGCCAATTCTGTTACCTCTCCTGTTTTAGCTTTGACACATTATGCCTGCTTCTTTCTTGCTCCATTAATTGCAACTCCAGAAATGGCGAAACACAGTAATGTTTGGGATGGGATTGCTTGGGAGGATGATCTTTGTTGAAACTGAAGCAATAAACAAGTGAACTGAAAAAGAAATTATTTGAAACAGTATCCAGGAAACAGGTTTGTGTGTGTTTTAAGTTGCTGGTAATATAAAAGCTAATTTTTAGCCCTCAGGAAAAGGGATGTTTTTAACCATGGAAACAAATGCGTCCTTTTAAATTTAAGTATAGCACTCAGTGTTGCAAAGTTAGCATTTTGTACTCTAATAACCTTTTACTATATTACCTTTCAGATGCATTAATTGCAAAAATATAATTTCAGAAATTAGGAAACGTTTTTGAAGGTTCTTGTAAAGCAAATTATGAGTTTAGTGGTTATTTTAATATGTGAACAGTTCAAAGACACATGATGCAATAAAATATCTTGGTTAATTTGCACATAAACCAAGTTAATCTGTTAAGATATTAAGAGATGGAGTATATATAATGGAAGTTTATGGGGAGATAATTGTGAATGAGTCATCAGAATTTTTTAAAAAATAAAATCACAAGTTTTATTTTAATTGTTGACTCATCTGTGATTTATTTTCCCAACTGTTCTATCTTGTTTCGCTGTCAAACCACGTCCATGGTCATCTTAATATTTTCACTTAAACAGACCGTGCAAATATTGAAAACTGTTTTGCTATTTAATAAAATACCTTTCTTGGTCAGTGTCTGAAAACTTTGAGTTAGAATTGTATTTGTGCTGGTTTAATTTGGTTTGTATGCCACATGTTTATTCTGAGGTGCAATGTTGTTCAATCTTAGGAAACCACACTTAACTGCAATTTCAGTGCTGCTTGCCATGCGCCAGCTAGAAGGTTTGGAGTCTTGGTAAATGGACAGGAGTAGGAGTAAGATAAAATGTTTCCTTTTGATTTCCATCTGGCTGTGCAGAGAAGGAACAAGATATATTCCATCATGGTAAGCTGCTATCTGGAGATGTAGACACAGATAGTGAAAATGATCAGGGCTAAGAAGGAATTTTTAAGTCAAGAGAGGCTGCCTGGGTTGGCATTGTTTAGCTAAAGATGAAAGAAACCAGGATGTATTTATGTGAAATGTAACTTCTGTACAGGAGCTACACTAAAAATGTATCTTTTATTTTCTGTAGAGAAGAGAGGCCAGTGGGTGAAGAGGAAAGATGATGTATAATTTTTTCTATGGCCATTTTTCCTGTAAGATATTGATGAGAGTATGTCCTACATCAGACTAAGGAAAGGACTAAACCTTTATACAGACAACAAAGCTTAAACCTGTAGTTGCCTCTTGTTTAGTACCTTTTTTTTTCTTCAAAAGAAAATTCCTAATGCACTAATGTTAGGAGAATTTTTTACACATGGCAAATACTACAGTTTTACTATTCCATTTGCCATAGATGCATTTATTTTGTATACCTTTTAAGATCAATGTATAGTGTTCTGCAGTTTTTAAGATTTTCTGTGCCACTTTAAGAACTTACTAGTTAACGTTACCACTACTTGACACTAATAAAAATTTAAAGCTGCTGCATGAAATTGCATGAAATATGTAAAATTCTGTGAAGTTCTAAAAAAAAATCTGATCTGAGCTTTGAATTGTAATAAATGTCTATAATATCTATTGAATGTTCATAAGAAACATGTTCATGCTGCAGTGAAGGTGAAATAAGCACAGATATAGTACTAAGAGTTAGTAACTGCCTGGACTTATTATTTAACCTTGTAAATATGATTTAACTTGTTTGTGTCACGCTATATCCTTTAGCAAAACATAAATAATTTTGCAGTTAATTTTGCCACGCTCTATAGTCTTTTGTATCTTAGTCTGGCCTGTTAATCTTCCCTGTGATTATAGCAGTAGACTTAATCTGGATGTGACTGTGAATTTGTTGCTGCAGATGTTGCTTTTCACATAATTTGTTTCAGGAAAGTAGGAAAAGCCATTGTTTGGGGTTTGTGTGGTTTTGGTTTTGTTTCACATAATTATAGAAATAAGTATTTCTGATAGTAATTTTCCCTCAGGTGTACTTAATCAGTGGTGGGGGTTTTGTCATTGATTATAAAATCTTCTTGTCATGTTTTGATAACTTGTTTAACATTCAGTTCAGGCTCCCAGGGTAGGATTCACTTCACCTAACTTCAGATATCTAGAGCTTAGGCATTTCTCTTTACTGCCTCCCACCTCTGTAGTGTGATTCATCTCAAACTAAAATAGACATCTAAAATAGGTCAGAGACAGTGCCCCTTGAAAGCGCCTGTCTTTACTGACTGTAAAGGGAGCCTGTGGTAACACACAAGAGACACAGACACTTCCAGTTCTAATAAAGCCCACCAGAAGATGCCAAGGTTCATTTCTGCCATTGCTTCCGTGAAAGAAAGAAATGCAAAAGCTACCTTCCCTTGGTGAGGAGATTTCAATGTGTCCTTGCTCAATAGCAGCCACATAATTCCCAGCTTTCCACCCGCTCTCATTCCACCTGAGATTCTGTGTCCATTAATAATTTTCTTCTTTTGATCTAGGAACTTTTTATTTTTACCTCTAAGCTTTCAGCATTTTAAAAATGAGCTGTGGCTGCAGAACACAAGGCAATAGTCATCTTGTCCCATATAGAAGGGACAAGGTTTTGTTAGATGAGAGCAGTACTCTGTCAGCATCAGTGTTTAATTTAGGTTTCACTACATTTTTATGCTTTTTTCAAGTAGCTGTTTTTCCTGTCCAAGTATAGGTTTTTGGGCTGTAGTCCTCAATAATAGCAGTTCTATCTTCATTTAATATTGGCACACAATTTTGTTGATTATCAGTCCATCTTCATATCAGTTTTCTACCTTGAGATTCAGAGTAAGCCATAAGAATGTTAAGAACATAAACATTCCACTGCTTGTATGTTTATGGCACTTTATAAATGCATGGCAAGATGAATCGTGAGTAATGCTGCTTAGTCACTTGCATGATAAACAATGAAGTCATCCTGACTGAATGCAGAAAGGAAATAGATAATACTTTTACTTTTCCAACGTCCTAGAAATACTATCTTGTTTAATATCCTATCCTACTTTTTTTTCCTACTTTTTTTCCCCCACAGCATATTTAATAAAACAAAAAAGGTGACTATTGTGAAGAGTAAGACTTAGAAAGTCCTTTTTTGGGGATTTAGCAAGTTTTGAAGCCTAAAAATTGGAAAAGTGGTAGCTTTATACTATTGTCTGTTGACTTTCCTTTTAGAATTTCCAGGAAGAAAAATAGAGTAACTGAAAACCAACATTAAACCATCATTAATCAGAATAGCATATTCTATGATTGCCCAAGTCTGAATTCTAAATTAAATAAAAAGATAAAAACCAAAAATTATTTAGTTCATTTATTTTCTAGTGGTGGGAAATTATCTTTCAGCTGTATTTGTACATCATGTTTTTTTCACAGAAAAATGCATTTGCTTCTACTTAATATAGCTATGCAGTTGCTGGATCATTCTATATTTTTATATTAGTCTGTAAGGGGAAATGAAAGGGTGCTGAGTCAAGATCTGGAACAGCCATTTGCCCTCAGGATGGTATTGACTGTTTTCTTTTATAATCCCGTATCTCTCCTCTTCTGGAAAGATGATTTTAGACAGTATCAGAGCACAAACACTGCCACTGCAGTTTTAGAAGGGAAGATGGTGTCAAGTGGTTAAGGACAAGCACACATAGGATTTTTAGAAGAGACTCTTTCTGCTTTCTACCATGACCACTTATAAGGCTGTGTGACAGTGAAGAGATGTGCACCATAGCAGGCAGTCTTGAGGTCTTTTCTAACTACTATGTTATTATTAATTTGTGACATGTACTTAAAGAAAAAAAAAGGTAATAAAAGGTTTTATTGCTTGTATCTAGCTACAAAATCTTACATTGCCTCTAGTAAACAACATTTTGTGAATAAATTTGGAGCAACAGGCCTGACATTTTCAAACTTAATCACTCCAAATGCTTTGCCTCTATAAAGTGTACAACAGTGAGACCTAAATGCTCAAAATGATATCAGCAGGGCTGATGTAACTTAAGAGAGGATATTCAGAGTCTGAGCTTCCCTGAAAATTGGATGAAAGATGTCATTTATTAAACAATTCAGTTAGTTACTGCTTTTGGAAGTATGACCGTCCTTCAGCAGATTCCAATTCCAAGGGTGGTTATCCCATTCAGCATTGTAGCTCTTATATCTTCAGGACAGAAGATTTACTAGGGTAAATCTACTTAAGGGAGTTTTATTAAATCATCAGTAATATTTCAGTTTTTTAACAATGTGAAAAAAGGCACGATTATGTAATTTTATGGGTTTATTCTGGTTGTTCTTACTTTTCAAGTTTGTGTTCATTTCATTCAGAAATATATTCACTGACAATATAGAAAAATTATGAAATTTTAATTAAGAAAGTAAACAAACAGATCTCCTTTTGCAGAGGCCTGCTGATGTCCACAATCCTTACCTAAGAGAGTATTTCCAGTTCCCACGCAAAGTATGGGACTAATCAGTTGTGAATTTTAGCTTTAGATTCATTTCTGTAAGTTCTTACTCAATGGACCAGTTTAACAACTTACATCAGTCATTATGACAAAAGATACTTTCCAGACAGAGCAGAAATAGAAATAAATAACAAAGACAATTGCCTTGGCACAAGCTTTCCAAACAGCCTTTATCTTCTAGATAAAATTCTGTTACTCATTTTCATTAGTAGTTTACTCTCTGAACAGTTTTTATACTTCCAGAACAGGATACGTCTCTATGTAAAGATTGCAGAACAATTCGAGTATAAAAAAATTACCAGAATTAAAATTAATAAAATAATACTATTAGGAAGAAAAAGTATTTTTCAAAGGGAGGATAAAAAGGTTTGAGAGGATATCTATCCACAGTAAGTTGTAGTGCCTGAACATATTATCTCAAACTTATATCTTCTTCTGTTTTCCCTCAGAGACTTTCATCCTATTTTTATCTTCAGGATGAGGCACATAATGTAAATGTTCACTTAAAAAGCAAAAGCCACTCTTCTGTTGATGATACATAGGCAATGATTATCATCTTATGCTCTTTCATAATTTCAGTCATCCTTAATGCACTGTGATCCTTTGCAGTAATGTACATGATTTAGATTCTACGTTTGCTGATAAGAAACTACTCATATTTTGCCAAGTGCCGTGATACTGCTGTGTATAAGTGTATATGTTGCAATATAATTTAGTTAAGGCATAAATAAAAAAACTGACACCTAAGTGATATGACATATAGTGAAATAACAAGCTGACTGTTTGTATAATTTCTTTTCTACTATCTGGGATCACATTACTTTGGAGGTTTTGGTCTTGTGTCATCAAGAGTTAACGTTAGATTTGACCGAAATGTTTAAAATGTTCATAAAGGCAGTCACTTCTGTGATTCTACATTAAAAAATTATCCTTGATTCCAAGGTCCATCTAGACTTTTTCATGAAATTTGTGTGTCAGAAAACAGAAATGTAGTTCTGGCATGAAAAGTGAATGGCAGAAGACAATTATATATAGCAAATATAGCTGAGTATCTGTGCTTTTGGCAGTTGAAAACCAAGAGGCGTGGAGGAAAGTAAATATCTTTCCAAATCAGGTATGAATTAACTTTCAGAGATAAATCTCTCAATTTTTTGTGGTTTGGTTTGCTACACTTTCTCACAACTCTGCCATCCTCTCCTCCTTCAACTCTCATATTATCCTTAAAGTCCAGTATACTTCTCTATATATATACAAGCATTAAGTTTTCATTCAGTTTCTTTTTTAGGTTCACTCAGTCAGTGACTGTCATCAACATGTAAAAATAGATAAAACCAGTGTTCATATCAGGTTCATTTCAATTACCTAATAAGCCTCTGTGTACAATCTTGATTTACTAATGGTTAAGTTATACAGAGGAAGCACACATCCAGTGCTGGGAATTTGAATTGTTTCAAGAAAAACGGAGTGGTGCTTTGAATATTCCATCCTGGCTTTGTTGAACCATGTGGAAAGTGAGCCAGATATAGAACTATTTAATCATTAAGTCTTCAGAATGGGCAAATTAATTCTTACACAGGTGATGACCAGAATACTATCGGGCAGTGCTGCACAGGAGCCCTATCTGTGGTCAAAAATTCCTTGTCCAGAATACAAAAAAAAAAAATAAAAAGGGAAATTTTGCTCCTGGGCAAGCAATCAAACGGTATCTTTTGGACTTAGTGCCATTATAGTTGCCTTCCATAATTGTTGATTATGGACTTGGTAGGTTATACAAAATCTATTCTGAATGAGCAACTGTATTCATAATCTTGCTTATTTTAATTTCATTGACCTTTCATAGCATACAGAGATTTTGTTAGTTAAATGAATTCTCAAGTTGGCCATTTAAAAGAAAAAAGGTTTTAAGAGTTTGAAGTTGATGTTGACTCTGTTTTTTTTAAAGTAAAGGCAATACTTGGGAAAATATTTTAGTATATGTAAGATTACTTTAAAAATTAATTGTATTCATATTTGCACTTCCTGTGAAATTTTTGTCATTGTTCTCATTCTTGAAAGGGAAGCCATCATTCAGAATAGACCTGTTGAGACACATTTTTCCCTTTAGTATTTCTGACATACAGTTTTTACTTCTAACAGAAGATACTCTGTTCTGCAGTGTGCTTGTCATCAAGGGTTGCACAAATCCTTATGTTCAGAGACAAAGCAGGGCTCATAAGTTCATACTGTCTTGGTACCAGCACTTGTTTTTTTGTGAGATACTTCCTGGTACAAGTGAGGATTTGCATACTCAAAATCAACAAAGATCAGTGATGGAAATGTTGATCATTTGCTCTTAATTACTGTGTCAAGATGAAAAACAGGCTTTACTTATTTATAAGACAAACTGATCTATTTCTGTGAGTTTTAAATTCTATAAGGATTTTCTGTTTGTACTAGAAGCCTGAAAGGGAGCAAGAACTGTTCTATGTTTCATTGTCTTTTATTCTCCCACTTTGCTTTCTGGGAGTTCTACCAGCTGGAAATGGTCAGTTTCTGAAACTTTTTATGTGTGAGTTTTATACATTCTTTAAGGTGTATTCATCAGATTTTGGTTTTGTATTGCATTGTTGATGGGGGAAACAAAGAAATATTTTTGGCATAGAACTTCACTAAATAAGCAGAAAGGAACTGTAAATATATTTGGATATAAAAAACAATTAGTCTTCATTAGGAACGTCATTGAAATTTGATATGCAATTGAATATCTCTTTTCTGAACAAGATAAAGGTTGAACATCGTTTCCAGCTATTAATAGTTGGAAAACAGAACTCTTTAAACATTAACATTTTTCAGTTTAAAAGAAAATCAGGATATTTTAAGCCAGATGAGTAACATATCATATGATTCTCCCTTTGTTTTGATGTCTACAACAGAAGATAATAAAGAAACATCAATTCAAGTACAGTGATGTCAATACTGGAAGATTAGTAGGTTTCTCTGAGTCTGTGAAGTAGAAGTGATAAGGTCTAGTGGTTTAATGTGAAAGCTCTCTAATGTTCTGAAAATCACACACACTGCTCCTGGAGGAAGGCCTGTTTCTTTAACATGGTTTTCCCTGATAGAGACAGAAATGAGAATAATATGTGATACAAAGTCCTTTTTTCTGTATAATTGCTCACCTAATTGAATAAGAGCTGGTGATTTAAATCTAAACTCAAAACATCTGCTTTATATTGCACTACATATTCTGAAGAGAAACTATATATCACAAGCACTAGCACATTAAAAAGCTAAGTGTGTTTGTCAGTTTTAAAAAGTGCATCTTGTCTCCGCGGTCAGAAATAGAAGGGTTTGTATTAGTGTCCCTGAATTTTAAAAGTACTTTACATAATCATCTGATATGTAAGTATACATGCCTTCCTTTTTGATGTGTAACTTATTGGGTTTTTTAATTTATGTATATCTCTGATATATATCACATATATTGGGGTTTGTACCTACTATCAAAAATCGTAGGCTATGCATAAAAGACCCCACTTAAAAATTTAATAAATAATCACACTAAAAATTTTGGAGAGTAGCATCTAATTAAAATGTAAAGCTCAACATAATTCATATGATACAGATTCAGAGCTTGATAACTCATACATTCAAAAGTAACTGGAATTAAAGTCATCTCAAAAGCATTGCCATATTTCATACCTTTTAACATGTAGAACTTTTCCTTTTCATGTTGGAGATTTTTTTTCCTCCACTACAAGTCTCAGTTTATGGAATAATTAAATCATTAGTTGGAATATTCATGGGAGCAAATATTTGAATGGAGATTGCATCCACTGTAAGTACTTCTACCACTGAGCTGTACTCATGGTCTTTAGGTGTGTTTCTGCGTTTGTCCTGTTGGGTCTCTTCAGTTTCCTTCGGTTCCATTTTCTGCTCTCTTCAGTTCGTGTTGCTTGACACCCTCCTTAGTCATTATTGCATTGAATTAGACATGAGACCTGGTTCCAGCTTCTTGTTTCAAGGAGATTGCTAAATCCCAGCTTTGGGGCTGCTGGCTTTTCTGAGATGTCACCCTTTCCATAATTATGAACACTCATTCTGCCATGCATCAATTCATGCTTTACTGAATTTACCTGTGCTCTAACCACTTCCTGACAGAATCTTTTTCAGAAAAAAACTGCTGTTAAACAAATGTTTTCAATCTATTTTGAGTATTACACCAAAATTATATCCTGTTTCCATGAGGATCCTACAAGACTGTGATGTTGCCTGTATTGCAGTGAGATGGAAGAAAATTCACAGTCATTACCTTTCCTCACAAGGTAGAAGTTAGTGGAGAGTTAGAACAACAGTTAAAATGTTGTGCCTTCTCTCCAGATTTATACTGAATAGCTAGGGAGATATGTTTATTTGGACTGAAATGCAGGTATGGGAGGGCTGCTGCTTTTTTTTTTGTGGTGGCATTTGTGGTAGGTTTTTTAGCTGCAAATTTCTTCACCTAGGCAGGAAAGCCAAAACAACAGATAAAAGACCAGGAACAGTATTTTGAAAAGCATTTTTCAAGTAATAGGCAGCCAAATGATCCCAGTTAGAGCTCCCAGTGGAAGGTGACAGCTAAAAGAAGATGTGCAGTCCTAGAAGAACAAATAGGGCGCTAGCAAGTCTAAGTACAGCAGTAGTGTTATGATCATGAAAGGCATTACTGTGACTAGAGCTGTTGTCTTTTACTGTGAATTTACCTTAAGATTTAGCACATGCCATTGTGAGAAAATTAACTGCATTTTCTATATCCCTGGTAGAAACAAGGGTTAAAAGTTATGAAAGTTGAAGCAAGAGAAGTTCAAGCTAATAGGTATAGTTACTGAGTAATGAAAGTACTTGTCTATCAGAGGAAGGTACATGGGATTTTGCACATGAATTCTTCAAATTATTCGTTTGGTGAGGAAACTCTGATGTAAACTTCCTTCTTTTTCCAGGGCAAACCATTTTAAATATCCATAAAAGAAACTTTATTATTACACTGTGGAAAAATAACAAGTGTTTGATAGGCTTATTATAAAGGAGAAAGTATCAGCTCATAATAAAAGGTCCTCTACTCAGATTATAAACAAACTGATATCTTTCATTTGACCAGTTGAGGGGCCTCTTTGCTAGTGCAAGCATCTAGATCTTCTGGAAGAGAAATCAAAGAGGGGAGAATACACTGTAATCTCAAATCTAGGTCTTAAGAAAATGTTCCAGACAGTAGTTTTGCTTTGATTCTGTAAATGTTATAGAAGCCGTATCGTGGTAATTATAAAAAATTGATAGATATGAATAGGATCTGAGAAGATTTTCTCTCTTTGGCTTACAAAATATTATTGCATTATGCACCACTCTGACATACACATTTAAACAGACAAACATCTCTGCATCTTTTCCAACTCCTTTCATAGTCATTTTACTTTTGAAGCTGCATTATCTCCTATTGCTAAAAGCATTAAGATAGAACAGAATAAAAAACATAGGTAGTCTGGCAACTTACCAGGCTTTTAGAATTTTGCCAAGTTCCTTTTGAAAGTACCATTTCCAAAGTGGTTTTTTTGTCTCTTTTGAACCTTGTGAATAAAATTCAAGGTGTTTGACAGAACATGCAAGGTTAGTTTTGCAACCACTTTAAAATTTTACCCTTTTCTGTAACCCTACTTTTCAATTTTTGTAAATTGAACACTTATTTTTTGTTGCTTAAAGGTGTCAAGTTCAAGTATTGCTTTCTTTATCGTCTTCATGTAGTTCAAATGATCTGTGTTTGAAGAAATGATGTGATGAATGATTTTTGAATGTTTGGTGCAGGTGTTCACAAGTATTATCAGCTTTAAAAAATAATTTCTTTAAAACATCTTGTGTATAGCTAAGGAATTAAGCTGTAGGTCTATAGCCTTGCTAAGCACAGTAAGGCTCAGAATAAAATTCCAACGTTATACTTAGCAATGTTAGTTAAACCTTTCTTCAAGACAGATTCAGACTGAAGATGAGAAAAAATAATTAGAAAAAAACCACAAAAGAGAAGCTTATAATGTGCACTATATTTAAACTGACTGTAGCTCTGTAAACAGTCTCACAAATATTTATTTCTCCCCAGTAGTAGTACCAAAAATTAAGAAATGTTAAAAATACTGCTTTGGAGAGGAATACACAGCTTCTTTTTCTTCTCTAGACAAGACAGTCAAAATGACAAAAAAGCCACTTTTGTGTTATTTAAAGCAAGTGGTATGTGTTAACATAGCTGTCAGCAACTGAAATGATAAAACTGTCGTTGTTATCAAATACAGCTATAAACTGAATACGAGGCATGCTTCAGGTTAGTCAGAAGAGGTCCTCTGTTTTTCACTGTGCATGCTTGCTTGAAATGAAACTGTGTTTTATTGGTTAACTGGGATGCTTAGCATAATCACTTTGCAAGGCTGTGGTGGAGGGAGGTGATTATCACTGAGAACAGATGGGCAGGTCCAAAGCATTGCCAGATTCTGCACAGGCTCCATGTACTGTAGATTCTGGCTCTCTTTTCTTTGGCATTTCTAATTTTTATTCATCGTGCATATTACAACGGACTAGCTGAGCTCGAGGTCAGGGAGCAATGACCTTACAGTTTAGCTCACAGACGCAGGAGTGAGGAATTCAAAGCACTGTCACTGTCCATCTGAACGGATGGGGCAGACCGAGTTTTGTCCAATTGCCTCCCTAAATGTATAAAAGGATTTGTCTCTGAGCTTAGCACTCTGCTCTGCATCTGTAGCTCTCTGTGGATTGTATTGTGTGTGACCAGAAATGATATTCTCGGATATGAACACTGTCTCTGCCTCTCCTAAAGTGCATCCTCCTAATGGGACCCGGTTTTATACTTTTCAGGTAAGTGAACTTTAATAAAACTGAAAGGATTTTAAACAATAGGTAAACTTTGAGTAAGAGCAGCTAATATGTTAAGAAGCTTATGTATTCATTAGTTTTGTATAGGTAGGAGAAAAAAATGTGAGAAATCAGTATCATTACAGTAAGTTTGCTGCCTTAAAAAAATCAGCATGTAATTACTCCTATACTAACACAAAATTACATTCATTATGATTTTGCTGTTGTTTATGTTTTCCAATGATAGTATCATCTTGCAATTAATTAGATTTATAGTTCCTTACATGGACCCACACTGTTTTTCTGTTTAGTTCAGATGAGCACTCTGTTGAAATTACCAGAAATCCCAAACTTACGTTATACAAAATATATTTTAAAAACTTTGTATATTGTACCTTTCTGGATTTTTTAATATTAATGCTGAATGTAATTTAATGCTAGCTGATGCTTAATTTGATTCCTGTGAATAGTAATACATGTGCAATTGATAGCATAATCTATTCGTAGGATTATTAAGGTTCTCAGTTTTAAGCCAAGTTTTGCCTCATCCAGGTAAATAAGCATCTGTGCTTAGCTAAAGGTAAAATGTATTATATGCTCTGTATCTTAATTGCAAACCAATATAATTACAACCATCTTCAAGTAGCATTTCATTATAAGTAATCTTCAGTACCTTAGCTCTGAAAACCTACGTACTCCTACATTAAGATTAAACAAGAATAAAAAAACCCTCACACACACCCCTGCCCCAGATGGTCCTTAGAGCATTTTGGCCCTGCGAGGCAAATCAAACACTCCACTAACTTAAAGTGGCAACAGCTTTTTCAGCACAGCCCCTGATACAGTTAGGATTTAAATATCCTTTTTGCTCCTGCTTGCCTAGCAGGTTTGTCTTTTTCATTGCTTATGCTACTGTAGAGGGATTCTTTACTGTGTAATAAAGCCTGTGTATACAACCAGAACAAGCAATCTGAAGCAAATATGGTTGTAAAAGTTGATTATAAAATGAATGGCAAACTTCTGTTGCAAAATTCATTTACAGCATTCTTTAGGTCCAATAATTGCATTTCATTCTTGTCTCCTTTTAAATCCATCTTTTTTAATTGTACTGTCTTGCCCTTCTTACAGTGGTGTCAAATAATAGTTGAGGGCTGTGCAGAAAGAATGGCATCCTCCTAACAGTGACGATCTGCTGATCCTGGCAGTGATTCAGAGACATGAGTGCCCCAGGCCTGTTCCTCTACAGCATGACTACTTTTTTCACACACTGACATCTAAATATTCTGTACAGCCTCCTGTAGCTATGCTCTTAAACACAGGTCCTGACGTCAGGTATTCTTTCTGAGTATGTCGAGTTGAAAAAGTAACAGAAATTAGGATGCTTGGTTGTGATACCAAACTGAATATCTTATTTTGTGATACTTTATGAAAGTAAGTGCTAAAGTATATATATTTTTGGCAATATGTTTTATTCCTACCAGCAATCCCTGTGATTACTATAGATATTATCCCACATACAAAAAATTCTCTTTTCAAAGCTATTTCTTCTGCAGATTTTTTAGCTAAGGGGTCTCTAAATAAAAGGAAAGTAGAACTAAATTTCCTGTTGCATCCTGGATACTTTAATGAACAATGTACAGTTAAATGGCTTTGGAACATAAAGCTGTTAATTCTGTACAGTATGTGTTGGTGTTCTAGAACAGCTTGGTGTTGTCCATGCAAAAATAATCCCTGAAAATTAAAATAAAATAAAATTTAAAAAAAACAACAACAAAAAGCAAACCAGCCAAAGAGAGCCTGTATTGTCCTGTGATGACCTTTTTCAATCTGTTCCCCATTTATTTATTCATATATGTGCAATATAAAGTGATGTGAAGCAACTTCCCAGTTCTTGCCTTGGCTTCATTGTTCTTTGTCTCCTAGCTTTTGACCACCATGTTTGTGCTACCTTCTCTTTCCCTCTTGAGTTACTTCAATCTTTGCTTACAAATGTAATAATTGCTGGGAAGGACTTCATAGGATTATTGTTACTTATTTCAATCTGTTTTAGAGTACTTTCAACTTTTGCTTTCCTGCCTATTTTATTGTTTTTATATTTTACATTCAATCTCTTTGAGACAGAGAGTATCTTTTGTTTAAATAGCTTTCAAAGTTTTGGGTTGGGTTAATGGGTCTTAATTTGAGATACGTACATTGGTATTTCACCTAAAAATGTGAAAATAATCTTAACAAAATGTCTTGTATGTTCAAAACTGAACAAATACAAAAATTATGAGATGAGGGCCTGAACACGAATTGATGGAGGGCAATGAGTGATTAAGCTACTAATTTCATTGTACATTGAAGTAATGACTAAAGAGTTGAATTAATTGTGCATTGATTCAATAGCACAACCTAATAATTCTTTCAGCTGTGAAAATGGTACTGAAAGAAGCAAAAAGCAGGTGTGGAAATTGCAACTTTATTATAAGCATTTCACTGATGTTCTCAGGAAATAAGACCAAGCTGGATTCTAGTGGCCCAGGAATCAGACTGGCCATACAGGGATGCATCTATTTGAGCACTTGGGCTAGGGATAATCAGTTAGGGTTGGCAGACTAACTATCTGAAGATTCTTGATGCTCCAATGTCTATCCCTAATTACATCAATGTCTATGACTATCTAAAAGCTATGATGTTCCTAGTACCATGGCTCTGCTCAGGAAATTTATCCTGAAACTCTTCAGATGTTAAAAAATACAAAAAACATGGTTTGGCACGGTGTATTCCCTGAACTACCTGCTATAATTTGAAGAAGCTTAAGCTTTGATCCTTAGAATATACTTTATTAAAGCAATTTATATGAGGAGCTAATATAAAGAAGTTATGTATTTTCTGAAACAAAAGAGTTGCAATGCTGTTATGAACAAGGTTTAACTTTATAATAACCAGGGCAGTACCAAAATTTAGTGCTTTGTATTTCAATATTGCGGTGTTTCAACCCCATTTTTTGTATGCCAACCTTGACAGACTTCTGCAGCTATATAATAGAAAGCAGTGATTTTCTTCATTTTTGCATTCATCAAGCTTGATAAAAATATAGTATTTCTGCTACTTGAGGTGGATAAATTAGTTTCCCAGGAGTCCCACAGTGTGCATCTTTCATGAACTTTGTGAACAGGAAAATTAAAGTAGTAACACTGCCTTGCTCTCTGCTTGGTCATGTATTTTGCTGCATTTAATGGTTATTTGCATATAATAATGATGCCGGTGGATAAGTTTGCATTAGAAAGGAGATAATTTTAACTTGATTACTGGTTGTGAAATTTGGAACATTAATTCATTGAAAAAATATTTTTATTCAATCTATTTTCACTGAGGCCTTGAGGATTGCTCCTCTTTTTATGAAATTATAGCACAAAGGAACTTAACTTCAAAATTTCAGATTTTTTTTGAAAGTTGAAAGTTGTTTAATACTGCTTTGGTCATTTAAAATAACCTTATGCTAGTCTTTGTCATATTCAATAAATGTTTTTTGTCTTCCTAAATTGGTTGTATACAGTAACACATGTGAATACTAACATGCACAACTTCTGAACATTCAACGTATCTTCACAATGTACGTGATGTTTATTTCAACAGAATTCAAGGTCAAAAAGACTATTTTACTCTTTCAGTATCTATGAACAATATTCCTAGCTCTTACAGATTTCAGTGATTAAGCTAAGCACACACCTAAAGCCTAGAGCTAAGCACAGACCTAAATGGAAAGTAAAAGGAGTTGGCAGTAGGTTCCAGCTTAGGAACTAGGCATGTGCAGTAGAGAGAGAAGAAACATCCTCAAATTGCTGCAGTACATGTATGCTTCCAGCTGAATCTTTAGCTTTGAAATCAGCACTATGTAGTAACAGTTTCCATAAATGTTAACTACAAACTTTTAAAGACTTGGATGCAATACTAGCCCATTTTATAGTCAGATGAGATTTGTGTTTAATACATGCACTCCTAAGACTACTAAAGTGTACTCCTTTTTGCTAAGAAGCAGCAAAGTGAGGGCTTGTCTTTTCTGAAAACTGGGGAGATTAAAGCAATTTTTAAAAGTTATCTGATGATCAGAAGGTCCATAAATAAATAAAATTACCTTCTTACAAAACCTGCAGAGAAATCCAAAAATATTCATGGGAGGTAAAATTATAAATATACTATGAAGTACTGTAAAAGTGCTTTTCTGATCAAAGGTGTGAAACTGGGTTACTGGGAAACTGGGAAACATTTCTATACATAAAACATATCTATCATGATGATACTGATTTCTGCTGGCTGTTACTTCTTAGCAACTAAAAGTTACTAAGAGACAGTGAATTAGCAGAATGCAAGCAAAAATGTTGCCTTTTGGTACACAATGTACTTTGAGCTCTGTGGAAAACCCCCCCAGATTCTAAAATAAATTCTAGATGTACTCATTAGTTGTTCTATTAATATCTATATTAGTAATTTAAAATATCTGTATACATACCCAGAACTTCTTTTTTGTATTGCTTTATATTTTCTTCCATGTATCTTATATGAAAATAGTAAATGAAACAAAAAAGCCACTTCTATAAAAGAAAGTATCTTGTTAGAATTCGTAATTTTACTTATTAGCATACAGTTAGTAGCTATGCCATGCTAGACTTGTTTAGTAGGCCATAACTTTTGAACTCTTTTGTTGTTCCACATATTTCAGTGCAATATAATGTAGTATCAAAGAAAACAGTTTTTTAAGTTTCTTTGGAGAAATAACCTAGAGTTATGAAAAAAATATATATTCCAGGTGGTGGAGATGGGTTATTGGTCACCTTGTATCTCACCAGTCATACAGCAGCAAAATTCTTGTAAAACTGGATGACTCTGTTCCTACTCTATGCAGACTTAAGTAGAAAATATGCCACATGTAACATGCAGAAGAGAGCCAAAAAAATTTGGTATACTTTCAGAACTGTGTCACCTCATCCATGGGAGAACTGTGGAATCTGATTTTACCTTGAACTTCAGCTGGCTGAGCATGTGGGCAGCTCCTTCCAGCAACCCTCTGCCGGGAGTGAGATTTCTCCCTTAGTTTTGCTTAAATAAAGATTTTCCTGTTCTTATTTATGGCACTGGCACGATTATTTTTTCAGAAACATCAAGTAGAAGTTCTAGGTGATGATTTTTGTGAAAGCTGCAATTTGAGGCCAATTGGCAACTTGCTCCAGGAATGATGGTGAGCATCACTGAAAGGCCAGCTATAGCAGGAGTCCACTGAGTAACTGGGCTGGTGTGGCAGAAGTTGTGGTGCACATCATGTAGGTTGTTCTGGCCTTCAGGAGCTTTGAAACCTGTGTTAGTGAATATAAATAAAGGCTGACAGTGAAGCAGTTTTTAAAGACTTCTGACATGTTAACAGTGGCAGAAAATAGTAATGCTGGACCAGTGCTTTACTGTGTAGCCAAAAAAAAAGTGTCTTTAAAAAATATGGGAAGTGTCAAAGGCAGGAGACAATAATAAAGTGATTTGCATTGCAAATACCTTGGAAATATATATAGCTGTATAACTGGGTTTTATATAATTTTGGAATTTAGGAATTTCAGAGGAGTAGTGTGAGAAAATTTCTTACAGGCTGTTTTATTCAGAAATAATGAAAAATGGCAATAATGTTGGTCTGACATTATAAGTTAGTGTTATTTACTTTTATTATTCTGTGTTATGTATTTTTATTGTCTGTTTGGTGAGAACAAACCTAGAGCTTTTCTGCTCAAATACAGACCTGGTAATGCAGTGTTATTCTAACAGTAATAAAAAAAACTAATTTCTCTGTACACAGCCATACAGTTTTGAAGGAGAAATATTTGAAAATTTTATGCATTAAAACATGCTATGGCAAATAAACTTACAATAATTTTAATCTGGAAGAATTGTTTCTAGAATGTGAGCATTTGTTAATCAGTTCAGCTATATTGACAATTAATGTTTAATCATTTTACTAAGTTGGTGAGAATGTGACACTTGGACTCCAAAAATGGAACAGAATTATTCAGTCTGACAGGAAATTAGGAACATTGTCGAAGTGTTGAGCTAAAATGTGTTAAAAACGTGTTACTGGGAAGTATTTAATGTGCCTTGGTATCTAGAGAAATAATTCTGTTTGCAAAAGAGTTTTTCTTTCTGCATAATTTTGTTGTGCCAGAAAATTGTAATTTGTGGCCACACTATGACAGTGTTTTAACAATCCACACCTATGCCACCCAGACCATCTCTGAAAAGGTACTTGTTAGTACCTTAGGTATACTTAAGGTACTTAGCTTCTGAGTTTTAGCTGAAGATTGGGCTGAGAGCTGCCCCAGCTGTGGGGCTGCCCCACCACTTACCCTCTTCCTGCTTAAAAATCAGTAGTGTTGCATGGGCCCATATTTTCCAAAGTTTGTTTTTGCAGCCAGTCAATAAAAATGGTCTGACAGTTTTTATGAATCTGCTCTGCTTGCAGTGAACTGGGAAGGGTGACTTTGCTGAATATTAACTGACTGTTTTGATCTGTAGGTAACATTTGCATCCTCCTCTTGGAAGAAACACAGGTTGCTTAAGGAAAAGCTTTGAACCATTATGGTTCAAAGATAAACCTAATTAATATGAAATTGGTAGTAGAAATCAGGAAAATTAATCCTTCTTGCCAAAAGCCACAAGTCAAAACTAACTGTATGCACATACACACACGCATGCTCTCAAAAAGCTCACAAATAATTAAGAAACTAATTGAGCACAGAACTGTCTATAGTATTTTTCAGTTGTAGAGACTTTGTAAATTATGTTGCTTACTCAAAATATACACTAATTATAGTAAGCGAAGAATTCAGGATCTTTACACAGATACAGCAAAATAGAAAGAGCTTAAAGTCTTTGTCTTAACTGAATATTCATGTAGATTTTGCTTTTGCTTGTCATAAAAACATTTTTTTCCTACATCATACTATTATTTTATTTGTTGAACCTAAACAGTAACCAAGCAGAGCAGTCAATGCAACTTTCCTATGTGGAATTGCTGTCATATAGAGTGTGGCCACTTCTGCTTTTGCAATGTAATGAGATAAAGTCAGAAAGTATCTTTTCTTTTTCTTCCTGAACCAGTAGAGCTTAACCAGAGCTGCTGTTTCTTTTGCAGCTGAGTGGATGTGACCAATAAAAGCAGGGGGCCAGTGGGAGGAATAGCAATAGGAGTGCTTTCCTCCTATTCCAGAAATAGGATCATGGTACAGTTTCTGAATCATAGCTAGAAAGCATGTTTCTGCTTCAATTTCAGAAGAGCTTTCAGTGTTGGATTATTTTACCACAATTTAGATGGAAATAAAGAAATGTACTGGTGCTTTCCAGACTAGTAAGGATACATAGGGTTATTGCACATTAATGTGTGTTGGTTTGATATTGATTGGTCCAACTGAATACAAGCTGTATAGAGTTTCAGATAATATGCTTTCTTTTTAGAGAAGTCTGGAACAATGTAAGCATAGCCTGTTCTGAGAGAGCACAGGCTAGTTCTCTGTGGAGGAACGTTCTCAACATCCTGTATAAATTGTGATGATAATCTGTAGGAAATGGCAAGATTTTCCCCTTGATGAATATTACCAATCTTGCTGTGCAGCACTGATGAAACTTTCTCATCCCTCTTTGAGAGGAGAGTGTAAGTAATTGGCTGGCTTCATTGTACATTTCAAATATATTCCTAGTAGCTGTCTCAGATCTAGATCATACTGCCGCCGCCTTCTTGATTTTCTACTCATTGGACCAAAAAGGGGACACTACCATCCTAGTACAGTATTAATTTTATTTTGTATAAAGCACTTTGTCCTCAAGGTCTTTTTATACATTGTTTAGAAATTTGTAAGGTAAGAGGATCTATTGCCTGCCTGATACTCATAATCTATTCACTATCAGCAGTATCAGCTGATGATGTTGAAAGGTGGGTGATCTACCTGAAAATGTCTTCTTTTATTTACATGTGTCTTAAAGCAAGGAAAGAAAGCAAGTGAAGGCAGAAAATGCAGTATAATTGGCATGCTGAACTATCCTATGATGGAAGGAAGCAACAAAGTTCTTAAGTGATTTTAATGGTTTTAAATACTTTGAGATGTGAATAAAGATTTTACTGAGGAAATTATGAGGAACTATGCCTATAGATATGCCATTTTTGGGGAAATTACTGTGATAGAAGCATTAAAGTAAATAATTCTACCTTTATAGGCTGTATTTTCATTTTAAATGCAATATCACAATATAATCACAATATTTTTAATCCTAAATTTCTTAGTAGTGATTTTAGTAAATGGACTTTATTTTGCCTCATCTATTCCTGTCTGGTTCAATATTCAATTGGCAGTTATGCTTAGCAGAACCTTTATGGAAGACTATGAGGCTAGGATTGTTTTAAAGTGACAGCTGGCATAATTCAATTGAATTGTGATTCACTCAAAGATGTAAAATAAGAGAAGAATATGGATTCAGTATTTTCAATGGAAAAATTAGAATTAATGATTCATGGAAAGTTAAGTGTTCTGTGTTATTTTTACACTAGGAGGAATTTTACAGTTCTGCATGACTAAGAGCGCTTATTCCTATGAAATGTGTTACTCCTACTGATGGGTCTAACAAAGTATAAGTTAAGTTTTATTTATAATTAATTATTCTGCATGTATTGTGGTGGCAAAGTGTCAGGAATGGCTTTTTCTACACTATCTACACTTTTCTATACTTTTTTCTATCAGCCTCAAGAGTGTTGGCACTGAGCAAGGCTTTGTAAAGGGCAGTGTGGAGATGTCAGTAGCTCTGAAAATGTGTTGAGGGTGCAGTTGTCTGTAGGGATATTCTGATATGAGCCCACCCAAGGAGTAAGGGAAGGTACTTGATCTGGATTCTTGCATTTATGTCTCCCTTAGTATGTGGTGTGGCAGGGTAAAAGTTAGTCTGTAGACCAAAACAGGAGGATCACGTGTCTGTCATCTACAGGGAAGTTGTTTTGGGATAGGTCCTCACGTCCTCAGGCTGTACATCCACATAGGGATGGAAAGCATCAGATTCACTCTCACAGGTCATCTTTCAGTTTCATTTTATCCAGGAGGTACCCAGGCGCTCTGAAATCACGATGCAAAACCAAGTGCGTTGCGACAATAGGGAATTTTGCTTCAGATTGCCTGATAGAAAAGAAAACACTGATGTAGGCTTGATTTATCTAATGGCAGGACCTGATAAACAGCATTTCACACTAAGGGACAATATTTGTCAGTCCCAAATCAGGTTCTGGGAGACCATATTTCTCTGAAGGAGTTCTAGGAACATTAGCTGCCCAGTGCTGAGTTAACCTTTGTCAATACAACTATATTGATAAAGACTATGTTGACTCTGTCATGCAGTCACTTCAGATGAATCTCTTTCATGCATGCTGTTTGTAGTGTGTTTTATTGCTTTCTTAGGACTCTATAGTCAAAATAAATATTATGTGGAGAAAATTATTACTAGCATCTCACATTTCTGATCAAATAAAAAAACTATTAATATATGGTTTTGATAAAGCAACGAAAAAGATTTCTTTGGCGTTGTTATGGAAACTGCTTTTCTTTGCATACTTTTATTTTAGTAGTAGACACAGAAAATTATTTCAGGTTAGTAACTGAACCTCTCTTTCATGTGATTGGGAACATGAGTTCCAGATTGACTCAGTGGATGGCTTTGATGTATCATTGAGTTTGATCACATTCAAGGGGACATCCAGGGGGATCAGACCCAGTCACAACAGATTTAGGAGGGTCAGGTCCTGACTGACCAACCTGATCTCCTTTTACGATGAGGTGGCCCACCTGATGGACGAGTGGAAGGCTGTGGATGTTGTCTGCCTGGACTTCAGAACTCTGACATCATCTCCCACACCATACTCCTGGAAAAGCTGTCAGCTCATGGCTTGGACAAATGCACCCTTTACTGGGTTAAGAACTGCCTGGGTGGCTGGGCCCAAGAGTGGTGGTGAACGGTGCTGCATCCAGCTGGTAGATGGTCCCTGATGGCATCCCCCACAGACCAGCTTTGGAACCAGCCCTGTTTAATGTCTTTACTGATGATCAGGATGAGCAGATTGAGTCTACCACTAGGAAATTCACAGACAACACCAAGCTGGGGGTGTGTGTTGATCTTCTGCAGGGTAGGAGGGCTCTGCAGAAGGCCCCAGACTGGATCCATGGGCTGAATCCAATGAAAAGAGGTTCAACAAGACCAACTGTGGTGTCCTGTCCTTTGGCCACAACAACCCCATGCAGCACTACAGGCCGAGGCCAGCGTGGCTGGACACCAGCCAGGCAGAAAGGGACCTGGGGGTACTGATTAACAGCAGCTGAACATGAGCCAGCAGTGTGCCCAGCTGGCCAAGAGGCCAACGGCATCCTGGTCTGAATCCGAAATAGTGAGGCCAGCAGGACCAGGGCAGTGATTCTTCCCTGGCACGCAGCACTGGTGAGGCTGCACCTTGAGCGCTGTGTCATGCTGGGCTCCTCAGCTCAGGAAGGATGTTGAGATGCTGGAACATGTCCAGAGGAGGGCAACAAGGCTGGTGAAGAGTGTGGAACACCAGTCCAGTGAGCAGCTGAAGGAGCTGGGGATGTTTAGCCTGGAGAAAAGGCTCAGGGGAGACCCTATCACTCTCTCCATCTCCCTGAAGGGAGGCTGTAGCCAGGTGGGGTTGGTCTCTTCTCCCAGGCAACAAGAGCACACAGACTGAGGCTGTGCCAGCAGAGGTTTAGGTTGGACCTTAAGAAGAGATTCCTCACAGAAAAGGTCACTGGGCACTGGAATGGGCTGCCCAGGGAGGTGGTGGAGTCACCATCCCTGGAGGTGTTTTATGAAAGACTGGATATGGCACTTAGTGCCATGGTCTGGTTGACAAGATCATAGGTTGGACTTGATGATCTCGGAGGTCTTTTCCAACCTAAATGATTCTGTGTTTCTCTACCTCATGAGGTTTGAAAACATAATATGGCCTCTGTTGGCCTGAAACCTTGGATAGATTGGCTAGCACTGTGATGAACAGTGAAGCATAAAGCTAAATATCTGCTAAACTGTGCTCAGCAAAAGAATGAACTTAGTAACTTACAGTATGTATATTCATCTCCTGAGGCTGGGAACATGGTAGAAATAGCTCTTTTGAGCAGCCCAACTCCACTGCAAGTTTGAGATTTGGGTGAAGTTTCATCCTCTCTCTCATTTTTGGCTTGTGAGGAGATTCATAACAGGTCTCTGAAAACAACTCTCCTTCCATTACTTACGATTTTTTTATCATTCAAAGGCAATTTTTAGAGGGAAACTTAAACCTCTGGAAGCAAAAAACTACCAGTAATGTGTTAGTGTCAAATTTAATCCATAATCTTTGTAAAATAACAGTATTTTTTATTCAGCAAGTGGGGGAGTTCATTGAATTATCTAGTTTTAAACGCTCTTCTTCATATAGGCATATATGCTCTCTTCATATAAGCATCTTTTACTTAAATGAAATGTTTATCTGTAAGAATTTTACATGTTATTACTAAAATAGAGGATAAAGGGCAAATATATATTCCCCCCAATAACTTATACTTTCCTGCAATTTGCATCAGCTCTATGCTTTCCTTTATAAAGGATGTACATCCTTTATATCTGATGTACATTACAGCCTCTGTAACCCGTACAGCCTCTAACACCAGCTCCTGATCCTGTTTGCATTTATGTTCAGTGGGCTGTACCGAGAATTTGTCTCTTCAAACAACCTTCTGAAGAAAGAGCAGTTTTCACTCTTTCAGTCAATCAAAATTACTAAATTAAATCATCATGACTCCAGCATGGTCTGTGACTCTGTCTCTAGAGTAATTGTGAAGGGATTTATTAGAGCAATATTATACTTAGAGTATTTTAAGCATTTAGGGAGAAAAGTCAATTCAGTTGTTCAAAGAAAATGCCCATGGAAAAATCCATGTTCTTATTTATAATTTTTAAAATAAAAATTAGAAGGATGAGTTATCTGTCCATTTCTGTAGTAAAATCATTTCTTTTACTAGCTTGATAAAGATCGTAATGCTGAAAAAAGAATTAAGATCCCCTATTGATCCCCTAAGACTATTGATTTCCAGGTATTTATTCCTAATCCTTTACTATAAGCATCCATGTATCTTCACAGGACAAAAGTCTGGTTGTAAATTTGCTGTCTATCCAATTGATGATAATTTTTTTTTGTCAAATTAAGTGAAATCAGTGAAGTTGTTATTCCATCAACTTCTTTTAGAAAAGTGATGCTTGCAGGTGCACCTGTAGCTCTGTTTGCATGGTTGCTAGGCTTGGTAGTATACAGAAACACTGCTGCTCTCAAATACTTTCTACCTTCACTGTAAGACTTGTATATTTCAATTGTTTAATTAGTTTGAGGCTTTTTTTCCATGAAGTGCCATAATGAGGTTGTGACACTCCAACAGAAGCATTTTTGGAGCAGTTTCTAGGTCAATGGTAAATTAATCCGTTTATGCCTTCAAGAGCTCTGAGCTTTTTAAAAATAATGCATATTTTGTATTTTGTGGTAAACCACGTGAAGTAGGCCAGTTCAGCATGTTTGTGAGATGATACTGTAGAAGATTGATTTTTCCTGACATATATTTTGAAATGTCTTGATAAAGCTTTATCCTGCAAAATTTGAGAAATTCACTTGAAAAATCTTTCTCACTGTACCTATGCAGTCACATTTTCATTGAATTATTTTCTGCCCTGTAAATATATATAAACCAAGTATATACACAGGAATTTGAGTGTGTGCTTGTGTGCCTATACATATATTTGACTATGAAAAAAATAGCAATGTGGAATCTGTTATAAATTGCAGGGCATCAGAAATCTTCAGATCACTGAAAGAATTTTTAAGAGTAGGAGGGTTTTTTGTAATTTTGAGGGATTTCAGCAGCCAGTTTAAAAATATCTCTGTGAAAGCATGAGCTCTTACAGCTATGCAGCTGTCATTAACTGTCACAGACCGCTTAAATATGGTGTTGAGTATTATTTAATTACTGACATTATTCGCAAAATATTTTGTGTTTTTTCAGACAAATTTGAGGGTATGGCAATCTAGTCTCACTTTGCATATGTACAATTAGCCAAAAGCTGATAATTTGGCGGCATCTGAGTAAAATAATAAACTAATGAAATTCTAATGTCAGGGTGGAACTACTGCTGAAGCGCTTGATATGTCATTGAAATAGAGTCCAGGAAGGAGTCCAGCCTTGTGTGCTGGTCTTTCACACCTCTAATCCTGTGGGTAGGAATATGATTTATGTGAAATGCTTGCATATTTCAGGATCTGTTTTCCATGCTGACTATATATAGAGAGAGCTTTATAAATAGAACTTTTTTATTCCTCAGCTTTTTTACTGTTTTAAGAATAACACTGGTAAGGTTGTATAGAAATCTGATCAGAGAGAGGGCTTACCTTTCTTTTCTCCAGAAAAAAATGGACTGTCCAGGCAATTCTTTCTCATCATTCTTATTTATTATCTAAGTGAAACAAGACTTTTACCTCTTGGAGACCTCTGATCTTAAGTTGAGAAAAGTCAGCATATGGTAGGAGCTGATACGTTTGCTAGCATGTTTCCTCTCTGATTCATTCTGAGAATGCCAGATTTCAGAAAACTGTACTTGATTTCAGTTTCAAGAAAATAATCTATTAGGTGACCACCCATCAATGAAGAAGGATTTCAGAGCTGTAAGGTGAAAATCCAAGAGCCAGATGTACAAGGAGATAGTGTCATGATTTTTGAGTTTCAGCTTTCAGTGGAAAAGCAAGAATACCACTGTATCTAAGTCTAAATCTGCAATTAAGCAACTGAGGGGAAATTTGAATTAGTGTGCAATTAAGCATCTGTAACACTTGAAAATCACATTTAGTCTGTTCCTTTTTTTCCCCAAAGGTAGTCAGGACAAGGGAATGAGGTGTGTTGACCAATAATTCAAGACCAAATGTGTTTACTTTTGGCAAGTCAGCACCTATGAAAGAATTTCTGGTAATTCCCTCTTCACCAAACAAAAACGCAACAAATCTCCTAGATCTCTGCCATTGGGCAAATGGCTGAAGTTAGCTTTTTGAAGATCACTGCTTTTATAAAAGGAAGGACTTAGAGAAAGAAATTGTTTTTATTAAAGAAAAGATTTTACAAAGAAGACAACATTCATTTTGATCTCGAAAAGCTAAAGTGCAAAACAGTATGGTTGAAGAATATGCTGGAAGCTTTCCTATGGCAGCTGCAGCAAAAGGGATCCAAATCACAAATTGGATTACATTTCTCTCACACACAAAAAAGGATATGGATATTTTCAAATTTAAGTCCCACTCATTTTGTGTACCAGCTGCTTTATCACCATTTAGTCTGCTGTTATTCCACTTACAGTTCTGATATAGTTACAGTACTTTTATCATCTCATAGAGCATGACAAAAATATATATTCAGATAGCAGCTGAATATACAGTATGGTATGACTGGATCGTATAATCTGCTGAAGAAATAATAAGAACATTTTCATTCCATATGTTCTGCATATTTGGGAAAACCAGACATGTTAGCTATGATTTTCACCTCACATTTGCACAAAACCAGTGTAAGAATGGAGAGTCAAACCCATTATTTTCTTCCACCTAATTTCTTCCAAATAACAGTGTTATATTACTTCCTGACAGGGTTTAATTACTGCTCGGAAGATTTTACAAAAACTAAGGTTTGAGATTCTTCAGAAAATTCAGCAGTGAATTTATCTGGCCATGAGAAACCTAGCAGGCTTGTTGATGTTTTATTTACTGTGCATACCTGTCTTTGTGCATAATATGTAAGTTAAAATCATTTCAATTATATAAGTTTTATAAATGGTGAGCATGACTAAGACACATTTTTTGCTAAGTCAAGGTACAGGTCTATTTTTTCTCTCTTAGAAAATAAATTTGGATTAAAGATCAAAGGAAATACAGATTCCCTTATTTTTTCAGTGTTTTAGGATCCTCTGTGCACTCATCTTTCCAATATAAATGTTTTACCTCTACTTTCAAGTCAATGTTCATCTCACTTGGTATTCTATATCTGTACTGTGAAGCTCTCCCAAGACTTCTAAACCTGCTTACAGATACACCAGCCTTTTTTTGTGTACTGTTAAAGGATATAAACTACTGTAAAAGTACCTATTTCAAAGATTATATGAGCAGCTGAGGATACTTATCTTCAATTTTTAATGTGCCAATTTTTGATCAAATCAGATTTACTTACAGTAATTATTTGGTTTATTTTTAAACTTAGCTGATATTTTTATACATTGAAAATTTAAGGAGGAATAGGTTCTTAATGAAAATTTTGTGCAGCATGGTTTGATGTATGGCTGTATAATCCCTTCTCGCATAATGTTATTTTATAGAGTATGATAAAGACATAGTAAAATGACTCTTTTATACTGAAATAAACACCATTCTCTGATTTTTATATGAAATGTTGTGCATATAACCACGGTAAGAATGGCATTTCCAACGAAGAACGGATGTGGTTTTGGCTTTTATATCCACCTTCCATTAATGAATACATCTAAAAATACTGTTTATTTATATTGGTAGTAGAATTGCTTTCAAATTTGAATACTGTCCCTCTGATATGTTTACTTTACTTACATTGCTGAAGGAAACTTCTGTCTGCTTAATTTTCAGAATAGTTTTGATGTAATCCTATCTGTCAAGAATTGAGAGAGCAAAACAAAATTATTATGTCAAAGTTTTCATATCAAGAGATCAGACTTCACTTAATAAATGATGGTATAGTATGCTTGAAAAACTGCATATATTAAAACTGTCACTCCTATAACTACTTTATTGTCCTTTTTTGATAAAAAGAAGTGCTATGGGGGTCAATTTGAAGAAGACATTTTCCATGAAAACTTCAATGTGTGCACATCTTGTCTAATTTTGAAAGATATGAAGTTCAAAGACTTCTGCTTTTTTAAAGGAATTCATTCAAGTTTGTAAGAATGAAAAATTGACATTATTTCTGAAATTCAATGTGATTTTTCACTTTTCTAAAGCGATAAGGAGAGATATATCTGCAGATTTCAAGAAACAATGTATCAAACAAACAAAATGTAAGGAGCAGTTTAGTTATTGAAAATGAACATTACCTCTCTTATTAAAACCTCATTGTAAAAATAGTTATAGATTTCACCATACAGTACTGAAAGTTAAAATCTATCCCAATTTTCTCTCTTCTGCCATGATGTTTGATTCCATACTGAAGAAGTTGGTAAATTTTGCAAGTGCAGCCGCTGAATAAAAATGGAATTAAATAATACAATTAAAAATACAATACAACTAGTAGTATTATAGTATATCAGGCAGAACAGATTGAGAGGCAGCTTGCCTTTTGTCCTCTCTCTCTGAAAAATAAGCTTTCCCTCAAGTGGAACTAGAAAGAGCAGAGAACTGAAGCTTTTTTTTCACTATTTCAAACCATCTATGTTGGTTATAGTACTGATCTACAACAGCTTACAAAGGCTATGATCTTCACAGTGAAGTAATACAGGTACGGATTTACTAGGTTCTTAAACTCTTCAATGATTTGGTTCTAGAGCAGTGGAGTGGGGCAGTTTGTAGCAAACAAATGCAGTGAATTTAGATAAGCAGCTGTCTGGAAGATATTTCACCAGTTCTGAGAAACAATGACTGGTTTTTTTTCCCAAAGAAACCAAGTGTGTGCAACTGCAAGATCCAAGGACTTCTAGTAAAGAAGTTAGGGAGTTACTGTCCAGAAAGACGACTGGTCAGTGTCTGTTATAGAGTAGAAAACTTCAGTGACCCCAGATTTTCAAAGTCTGAGTTTATACGGCCTACTAATACTTTAATAAGAAAAAAAAACCCTCCTGAGAATCTGATTTTGAACCTTTTCTCAGTATCTCAGATATTTCAAAGTCCTGTTTTTGAAGTGAGCTGCTTGGACTAGAATTCTTTAGGATCTCCTGCTTTATTATTTGATGCAGAAGGTGCCACAGCCCGTTAGCCAATGATGACTTACAGAGGGCAGAAAATGCAACTCATTGTCAAAGGGCTTGTGTGGAGTTTATCTTTCCAAATATCAGCTGGCTCCAAACCTCCCTTGCTTAAAGGAAAAGCTGTCTGGGACCCATATAAGACAGTAGGATGTGCAGGGCTTTTTTTCTAGGTCAAAATACAGTCCTTGGCAAAGGTGGGTATTGCAGTAGAATGAGTGAATTTGTTTGTACACCCAAATTTCCAAGAAGTAGTATTTATTGCAGCCCCTAGCAAAACAGGTGGAACTCCATGCTTCTCAGCTTGCTAATTAAACAAAAAATAAAGCTTGTTTCATATAAGCTATTGCTTGTCTTTGTTCAGCACAGTGACAATAAGGCATATAATTCACTTTATACTTCTTTCTTATTTCCGCCTGCTTTAGGAAAAGCTTAAATTTTGTGCACAACCTTGGGTTTTTAAGAGATAGAAGGATAAAATACATCAAGAAATGTAAGCTTCCTTCATAGCCTGAAAGTTTACATTCTTGGGCTTTGTGGGGTACAGAGGACATTTCCATTTTAAATACAGCTGTGGCAATAAGAATAATGAGGTTTTTACCATTTACGATATAAGGGTAGCATTTTTGCAAGTATTCAGAATAAACAACTGGTGAAGCAACCTTTTTCATGTCTTAAAGGAAGGATTAATGATAAAGGCTGATATGTCTTCTTGAGATTGTCAGTGTTTTCAAAGGCTACAAGCCCTCAAAGCTTTGCCACTCTGTAAATGATATACTACACAAAGAAATACTGCTTTATAGGAAAACCGGTGGGAATATATAAGATAAATTCCTTATAACTGTTTCTGAATATTTAAATATAAAATTTCATATGAAATCATATTAAGGTATATTCCAAGATTTAGTATCCCATTAATTATTTGTTGATGGATTTTAATCAAATACATGTTAAATTATGAAGCGTCACTATCCTTTTTATGAAAAAGTTATGTTTTGGTGTAACTATCTTTTTGATTTAAAATTATAAAGCTTCAAAGTTTAACTCTTTCAGTCTTAGAAATGCTGGAATTCGATGGCAGTATTGTATTTAAATTATAAAATGTATGAGGTGCCTTGGCCAGCAATGACCATAGCTACATAGGTCCACAAATAAATTGTTCTGTAATTAATTTATATGATACATTTACTTTAAAAAGTCTCTGTTGTCCTGCTATTTGTAGTTGTTGGAAATTAGCAATACTAAGGGTATGATAGTTAAAATAGATAGTGTTATTTTAACTTCCTCACAATTATGCAGAACTTCTCTTTCCAGTATTCTTCCAATATGAAACACATAGTTGGAAGTATTAGAATTTTTTTCCTTATTATTTTCACTTTTTATAGTACATTTTTTTCTTGAATATCAGATTAAATATCTGATATCTGTCTTTCTAGATGGAAAAATTGCAACTGACTTTAAGTGGTTCTTGAAGTGCTGCAAAATATAAGAAGGATAATAAACTTTCTGTTCATTGCCAAGGAGCAAAGCCACAACAATAAACAGGCTGCTATGACCTGTACTTTATTTTCAATGTTGGGAACATACTGGAATGACTGCTAAGCAAAATAGCTACTTCTCTTTTTCTAGGAGAGGGAGAATAAATGCAGGATAGTGTCAGAAAAAAAAAAAGGCAGAAAAAGTAGTCAGCATGGATCTGTGATTTATTGACTTTCTTACCTACCTCTTCTGACTTGCAGTTTCACTGTGCCAAAGGGTATCTGTGTCTCAAAAGTAAAAAATAAAACTCATAGGTACTGCCTCAAATAGGATTGTATAAAGAACAGCAAGATGGAGAATTTACAAACTTCTTTCATTCTTCCTTAGGAATTGGAAACAGCTTCCAGTGATTTCAACTGTCAATTTTTTCCCTTCTTTGAAACTTGTCTTAAGAACAAACTTGTTCTGTTTGGTTGCTTCTCCTTAGAGGGCCTTTGTGATCCAGGAGCAACAAGGGGGTTTTGTTTTGTATGCCATAAATACAAACCAAAATATTAAACAATAGGCTATCTGCTTTTTCTATCTCCTGGATCAAAGAAAATGAAGTCTAAGGTCTCAATTTCTTTTTTAATGCTATTAATAATAATATAGGACTACAGAAGAAATCCATAACATTTTTCAGGTTACTGAATATCTCTCTTGCTATTTTTTCCTTCTCAGAATTATGTCCACTTCCTTCAGCACTTATGAAAAGTATTTTAGATGAATGACCTAGAAAGACCAAATATTTTTACCCTCTCCATCTGCAAATAGCTTGTGCAAGTAGTGTTTGTATACCATATTTTCCTTATTTTAGTGTGCTTTCAAAGTATATTTCTTAAACTGTAGAGTTAAGAGACTTTTTTCTTTGTATTAAATGTACAGTTGGAATTGCCCACAGAATGTATGTCTTAGTCATGGCCTGATATGCCTGCCTTTAAAGACAGGACTAGTTTTTAAAAATGTTGCACTAATAGATAAATGTAACAGTATAATTTTTTTCCTCAGTAGATGGCTTTTATATTCTACACTGTGTGAACAGGCAGTTTTATTTATACAGTAAAAAGCTTTCCAACATCTGTGTGGGAAGTTTGCTAGCACTGCTCCAAGCATGTTTTTTCACATAATTCAGTGCATGCAACAAAACTGACCAGAATAATAGGTAAAGATTTTTATCTCACTTTTGATCACTTACATATATTTTAATTTAGGCCTGAAAATTTTGATTCATTGCATATTATCAAACTAGGAATTCAAAAGTAAAAAATCTATTAGAGAAATAAACTCTTTGAACTGTGAGAGCACTTTGAATCTCTTTTGGAAGAAAAGCAATGCACCAATTCCTCTCGGTCTAAACCTATTTGCTACATTATTATCAACAAAGTTTGTGTTGATGGAATAGTACAAAGCTATACAGATCACCTCCAACTTTCTCTATTCATCTTACCACTTTTTCCCACTACACTCCTTACATGCTGTCATGACAACAGATATTTTGGCAAGGGTATTATCTTTAGACTTATCTAATGACCCTTTTTCCACCCCAAAATGAAAGGGCATGGAAATGCTAGAAGTTTTTAGACTTGGAATATTGTGGCACCATATGCTTAACAGGACATTTTATTTCCAGGCACTGATGTTACAGCTAAATTAGAGTGAGATGGCCATGAGACTGATGAGACAAGGCTAGTGGTTTGAAAAAACTGAAGTTATTACATGTTTGAAGCCTTGCTCTGGGTAGAAAACACTTCCTTGTTTTAGATTAGAAAAACAGAAGCAGTTTCTTAAAAAAAAAAAAAATCCCAGTTTTCAATGACTTTCCCACTTTCTGAATTTAGATCACAATGCAATTTTAGTTCCATTTCTTTTCTAAATTTTAATTATACAACCTTTTCCAGAAGAAAGCAATATACACCAGGCACACAGTTGTTCCACTCTTTCCCATCTTTTCCTCCTTACTCCAGACTGCTCCCCTTTTAGAAGCAGATACCTGCTATAGACAAACTACTATATTTTGTGCTTCTCTCATAGGCTGGTCTGTCTGTGTTACCAGCAGCTTCTCTGCCCTTCTTCTGCATTGTTCAATTGTTTGAATAAGGGACATGCAGAAAACAGGAGACATTTCAGAAACCTGTGCAGTGCAGTGTGCTTCTCTGTTGAATGCACTGTTATTGATATGCAAGACTTTCAGGAAGAGAGGTCCATGGTGTAGTAAATAGAGAGCCTCTGTATGCTGGACAAATTCAAGGGCTGTGCATGACATCCCATTGAACTTCGGCTGTGGTGATTTCCTTTTGCGCTGTTTTGTATTGTGGGACTGAAGAATGTCCTAGAAGACAAGATAGCTGTGTTACCTTGGAAACATCCAGCTACCCATGGATAACCTGCCCAGCACTCTTGCCATTTTTTGGAGCTTTTAGCCACTCTGGATTTTGTTATTCCACTTCAGTAGCCTGATTGGAATATTTGAATTTCTCATGCAAGAGCAAATCTTGTTGTCTGTCCAAAACCTGAGTGTTTCTCATTTACTCCTTCTTCCATCTCACTGTTCACCCATAGAAACTGCCATTATTGCAATAGTTTGAAAAAAAAATAAAATCTTTTCCTGCTTCTTGAGGGTGGCTTCAAAGTGGGGCACCATTTTTCTGGGAAAAGGAACCAGGCACTAATTATTATTTAAAGTGGTTATTTACTCTAAGCTTATTGTTGAGATTTAGAGTTGTGTCTGTCTCTCCACTCTAACACAATAAAGAACACAAAGATTCTGGCTGCTGCTTCTGGTCTCAGCTATAATATGCACACAAACTACACTGAGGAATGTCAGGCTCTGTATTTTTGATGTATCTAAGGTTAAGGGTTGAACTTCATGTTTTACTTAAACAGACTGGCTTCTTGAGTCAGTTAAATTGAGACACTGAGTTGTGATCCTGAAAAACTATTACAAACTTCTCATACAGACTCAGGCAATTTACTTGAGCTTCCTTTCCCATCATTCCTCAGAGGTAAAATGAGATTAAAATGCCCTTTTCCCTATCCTTTAATCTTTTGATGTGTTAAGATTGAGGATGTGAAATGAAGGGAGTAAGGCCATTGACGACACGATTTTCTCTACTGCCTTAACTGTCACTATTTTCATTTAGAAATGACTTGTTAGCCTTCCTGAGACCTTTTCCCCCTGGGTACTGGTACCAGAGGTGCAGTTAGCAGAGTTGGTGCAACTAGATGTCCATCAGCATGAGAGATAGGGAGAGGGAGTTTCTGATGGCAGGACCATGGTGCTTCAGTGACCTGTAAGAGCAGTGTTCCCTCTGAAACACAAGTAGCATTTGGTCAGTTACAACACAGTGCTATTAATGGACTGCTTGTAAAGTCAGAGATATAAATAATTCAGTGTAATTAGGACTTTCAAAAGGACTCTATCAATTCCTTAAGTCTATGAAACCATTTCATAAAATGTGGTCCTCATTCTTCTTCACATTTAAAACTGATAACCTTGTTTTCCTTTTCAAGTTTTATGCAAAACTAATCCCACTTAAAGAGACTGCCTTTACCCGCATTGTGCTGTGACAAATTCCTTAGGAAACATCACCAAGGAATGTTAATTACATTTGTGACTTCCTAGTTAGTCAGAGGCAAAGCATTTTCCTTTCCTTCCTAGAAAAACTCAAAGTAAAATGTCTGGGAAAAAAAGGCTCCCCCATAATGCCTTTTCTGGGGACATGAGACAAATTGGCAAAACCCAGTACAGAAAAAGAACTGTAGCACTCTTATTTTTAAAGTGGCTTTCCAACTTTCTGGAAAGAGGAGACATTTTTGTAGATGGTTTTTAGACTGAAGTATACAAAGACTTATCAAATAAATGTTCTCATTCTCTGGATGGACTTGAAGATATGTTTCATATTGCTCTCAGTATCAACAGATGCTGGGAAAAATGCACTAGCCTCTAGAGCCTGTGCTTTAGAAATGCAATAAAAGAGACAAATATCTAGGGAACAGTCAATTCTAAGGCACATTTGAGAGATGGTAAAGGCAAATAAATGTAGAGAAACAGTGAGACACAATGATGTAGGATAATCTGGCACCATGGAGCGATACCTTGTATGTAATACATAATAGTTATTGAAATACATATTAAAAAAATGGGAGGAAATTAGACTGCAAATAGGTAAACCTGGACTGTATCATATGCATATAAATAATATGCCTATTTCCAAAGCTGTTGGAACAGATTGCTGGTACAGTTACTGTTTGTCTCCAAAATTTCTTTGCCATGTTTTAGACTGATTAGTTTTTTAAAAATATGAAAAATAGGAATTCAAAGACTTTTTCCTTTGTGATTGTATTAAGATGATTTTTTCAGATATTCACATCCTCTGATTAAAAAAATCACAGAATCATACAATATTCTGAGTTGGAATGAACTCACTAGGATCATTGAAGTCTGACTCTTGACACTGCACAGGACACCCCCAAGACTCACACCATGCATCTGAGAGCCCAACCTGTGCCCAGTGTCCAGTGCCCAGCCATGCTCTGAGTGAAAAATCTTTTCCTAATATCTCACCTAAACCTCCCCTGACACAGCTTCATGCCATTCCTTCAGGTCCTGTCATTGGTTGCTATAGCTTATGATCAACAGCTCATTAAAAAAAATTATATCTGAAAAGTTTTATTGATCAGATTTTGAAATATGATGGATTATGTTTTCAGCATATAAAACAGAGGTTTCAGAGCATCATGGTCGTGTATGTGTATATAATCCAAGAGCTGAGTAGATCAAGGAGTGTCAGTCTTGCACGTATAGTGATCAGACATTGGAAGTTCACAATAATTAAGGTGTGTAATTCTTTTGGATCGTAGAACTACATGAATAAATCCAATTGTGTTTCTGTCACAAGAATTAAATTCAAAGTCCACTGTAGGCCAAAGGGAACTAAATGCAAAGCATGTCTAATACTAAGTGGCTAACAGAAACACAATTGCCACAGATAACAAGAAATAACAGGATTAGAAATTAAAAATTGAACATTGTAATTCTGATTCTTAATTTATTGTGCATTAATTCAGTTGTGAACCCATGCATGGCGAATACCAGGACCAGGAGTTAAATAGGAATCAACTTTCATTGTCATCTTTTGAGGAAGTGGGAAAATACAGGACTAGCAGGAACATAAAAATTTACCTTCCTTCTAATGCTTAGACCAATACAGACTGACACTATAGTACAGTCTAATTCATAGATATGCTTTTGCTGATAGCTGCAGCAGTGGGAAATCTTTTTATTGCTCTGTAGGTATCTTAGAGAGTGTTATAGAATGTATTATGAAACTGCTTCTCATACAAAATGAGGTCTGGGTGAACAAAAACCAGTTGAAAAGGAAGCATAATATATGTTTTAAGTTGAACTAAATATTTAATTAGACACGTACTTTATTTCACTTCCCAGTGTAAAATATGGTTCTATAGAAGTTAAATACATAGATTTTTTTCAGTATGTAAATTAGTACTTTGATATAAAAAGTCAGTTATTTTTGAAGTATCAAAATTCAGTAAAAATATTAGTTCTCTATCATCTAATGAAAGTAAACTTGTAAATTGTTTTATTGACTTGAATTTCTGACTTTTTTGTATTACTGTTAGAATAAAAAAATAATCTGGTTCCCTCCATTATTTTTCCCATGACATGGTGGTTATTTTTACTGGAAGTTGTCATGAATCTATATCTTTGAAAGTTACTTAATTGAAGTATTAGCATGATACTATGTGAGGGAGTGAGCAACATAGTGTAATATCGACCAATAAAGTATAGATATTTACATTAGAAAAAATATTTGTGTAGTTTGCATCATACAGGGTAGTTTTCAATCGTTCATCTAAGCATTTTCATTTTTGCCCATCTTTATTTTTCCCATCTGCATTTTCTTCTCTTTGGCTTGAATCTGGTTCAGAAAAAAACATTGTAGCCTGTAAATAAATGCTTGCCATATCTGATAAAAAATGAATCAAGTTGTCTTTCTTAGCTGAAGTCCCTGTGTTCAGCAGTTCACAAGTACTATAGTTCACAAAAGTTCACAAGCTTTTGGGCCATTCTGGTGCCTTTTCAGGAACAAAAGTATCAGAAACTTTCACCTTGCAATCCACTGGGCCCACCTTTCCTTTCTGCATGTGGTTCATGCCTTTTGTGTACCATAGTAGAACCTTAGTACATGATTTTTTAAATTTTGTCTCATCCTGTTGGTAAGAGAAGCCTATCAGCTGTGTCTGAAATCTTGCAGGCTTATAGGAGTCCAACGAGCTCCATCCCAGGCATCCAGTGAGTAAGGTCATTTCCCTGAATTAGGACCACTTGTTCTGACTTTTATTTTTTTGTTTATTATAGTGCTTGTACATTAGCTCAGAATAGCTATTCTGATTTATTTTCAAATGCAATACAGTGAGTTTTTCAGACATTTAAAAGACAGTTATAGTGACTGCTACTACCACAAGCCTTATGTCTGGGAAAGCTCTCTGAAATCTGTGTAACACACTCATCCAACTCGCAGTACTTTATTGATCGTAGAAGCTAAAAAAAAAAACAGATAATGCTGTAAAACCTGACTAGATGTCTAGAAATCCTTTGGTTTGGCTTGGTTTTCCTTTTTTTTCTTGTAATTATTATTGTTGTTACAAAATTAGAGTGCATCATAGTGCTTGAACCATGTTGTAGCCTCCAGGGCAGGCTTTTTTGATGTATCAAAGGCTGCCAAGCTCTTGTGCAGTCACATGGAAAAATATCAAGAGACAAAGGTAAAAGTTGGCTGATGGACTGTGAGCTTAGGAAACAAGGTTAAGGAGGTCCCACAAATGAGATACCTTACAGCCAGTGTGATCCCTGAGGGAATAAACGTAACTTTGTTCACATGTTTATGCAGTACAAACGGTGCTTTTATTACCAGGATCTGGGTAAACACACCTTCTGCCTGGTTATTATTTCATGTGTGTATTCCAGAAAACTGTGGTCAGTCATTTAAGCCTTGCCCTGTATTTGTGTCGTGCTGGTTTTGTGGGTCTAGGCCAGTTTAACATTTTGAGAGTGCTTTGTATTCAGCTGAAATCTGAGTGAAGCCCTCTGGGACTGTTATTTATGGGTTTGCTTTGGTATTCTGTCATTGTTCTGTGCATGTTTGTTAAGTTGTATGAAATGTAAAACCCTTTGTTTACTTTCTGATGAGGGATTAGTTTCACCTAGAGTAGAAGAATGCTTTGAATGAGCTTCTGCTGCTAACAGTGAGGAGGATCCTAAGCTCCAAGTCCTTAAACCTTTTATGTGAAAAGATCAGTGGGGATTGTTAAGTTGACTAAACTGATGGAGATTATTGCACTGAACAACCCTCACAGAGCCAAAAAGGTTGGACATATGTTTCAGACAAATGTACTTCACCAGAGTAATTGGAAAGCAATGCAGTGTCAAAGAGTTATGTAATATGATGAAGAAAATGTCAGCAAAAATCAGTAGGGGCTTTTGCATCGAATTTACACAGAATGTATTGTGCTAAATATAATGTAGCTGTTATATATGACAAACAATATTTTTCCTAATTTCTGTGGAATGTCTCTGCTTAATTATAAATAGTACAAAGATGTTGCCAATTAGATAATTGGATTAAACTGTGATTTAAAAAAAATATTTTTAATTACCTAGGTACCTTAAAAAAGTAAGATAATGTTATGTATTCATATAGTAAAACCAAACTCAGACTGATTTGAGGGAGTTTGTAATTATGGAATTCCAATTTACCTATTTGTATAATATATTTACATGGAAGTTACTGTGATTACTTCTGTGCTGTTGCAGGACTTACTTAACTGCCAGTGATAATTTACCCAGACTTTATGGTGAAATGACCAATGGAAATTCTCAATAATGAAAAATATTACTTTTACATTATTAAAGTTACTTTAAAACTTTAAAAAAGTTATAATCTACTCCTGCCATACACTACAAATTTGCTCAAACCATACTATGCATATCTTTTTTTCCTCACAGAGTGCAAAATATATACTATAAATTTTTTCTTGTATTTTAAGAAACTGCAATGTGTTTTGCTGCATACTATCAGAAATCTTGGAACAACTGGGACACGCATTTCCACCCAGGAGAATCCAAGGCTGCCCTCTAATGGAACCTTCTCCTCTAATCCACTGTAGCCCAGCCCTCCAAAACCGCCCAGCAGAGCAGCTGACCAGAACACCTGGTCATTACCCTGCTGCAGGTTACACCAACCAGCTGCAGTAATTACAGCTCTTCTTTATTTCTGCAGAACACGCTTCTGTGCTTTTCCTCAAATGAGGAAGTGGTTGCAAATGTCCAGGGCATTTTCAGAGTTCACACAGGGGAGAATGGTTTTCAGGCTTCATAAAGCACTCTGTAGAAAAAAAAACAACAGAAAAAGACAACAGTGTCTAATTTATGAACAGTAGGCTCTGCTCTTTGCTGAAATGAATTTCATTTTCTCAGTGCACCACAATTAGAGATTGTTAGGAGAATGATGATCACTGTACTTTTTTATGCCTCTTGATGTATGTTAGAGCTTCACATCTATCAGCTGGATATCATCCCAAATGAAGGAAAAAGCATATTCTGCCAGGACTCCAACTGGTCCAGCTGGTGCACCTGTGTGATAGTGTGAGCTTTACAAAGAGTCTAGAAAGCAAATGAGAACCTAATGCAGTGTAATTGTGGGTTGGGTTTTTTTTATTTTTAGTTGCTTCTTGGAGTTTTATTTTGAGCCCTGTGAGAAACACAAATGCCTTTTGATGGGAAGTGTACCTGTGATATAAGAGGGCTGTGTTCTGCCTCAAAATGAGAAAAGCAGATGCTTTTTTTGGCATTATTGCTCAAAATAAAAAGGGGAGGGATTGGAGAGAAGGTATTATAAAGAGCATTGTCACTGCTTTTGAGCATTTAAATAATGTATTTTATACACACCTTTATTTTAGGTCCTGTTGTTTGACTCTTAAATGTAATTGCTGTTCATACATAAACATGTTCCTATACTTTTAAATAGCTATGTCTTTTCAGAGTACATTAATTTGATCAAATATGACTTCTTAAAGAATCACACTGATGCTGAGAAATAACACAGTTTTTTTTTACTTTGTAGACCTAGTGTTACCTAAGAAAAGTTTCAAGTGTAGTACTCTCTCAGAATCTGTCTGCTGGTCTGGAGGCAACATGTCAGGTTGGTTTGAAGCAGACACTCAGGAGCATCTGTAAAATGTCATGTACTTCCTCAGAGAATTGGCAGTATTTCAAAGGAAGAGCTGCACTAGAATTTTGGTAATTCACTCTTTCATTCTTCCAGGAGAGCAAGGGGTGCACAGTAATGCAGTGTCAAGAGCTGTGTTTACACCTACACCAACTGCAGAAGCAGCAAGATGACACAAAGTATACAGCTCAGAAATGCAGAGCCTCTCAGGAGTAACCCTATAATTTTGTAGGCTTAAGAGAAGCTTTGCTATAAGCACTTAATCCTATGTGGTGTTTTCATGCTTCTTTTATGCAGCATCTGGAAGATTATAAACCTTGTAATTATTAGGAGAGTGAAAACTGCCAACTTCCTAAACTCAAAATCATGATTTGTGAGTAATTCTCAAAACTTTACCTGTGTGAGCATATGACCTAAGTGTTGAAAACAGCCAAGAGGATAGGGAGAAAGTACATAGATACACGAGGAAGAAAATAGAGTGTTGATGTCTACTGAGATGATAGCAACTACCTTGGATCTCTCTATTTTCCTCTCCAGTCCATTTTAAAAGGCAGAATTATTTCATAGTATGTCTCACTGTACAGCCCACTTTCTAATTAATATTTCCTAAAAAGTAAATGCAAATGTAAAATGTAAATGTAAATGTAAAATGTTAATGTCTAATTTGTGTCCCACCAGGTGGACACATGGGATAGTAGAAGTTAAGAGGAAACTTTCTGTTTATGTCACTTTCCTGTTTCTATTTATGTCTAAAAATATTTTTTTATATTAAAATAGAAGCAAAAAAGAATTTACTGAAACAAAGGCCTAACAGTGAGAACCTTGCAAGATCATAAGCTGGAATGTATTTATTACTGGAAAAACAGTTTTACAAAACTATTGTCAGAATAGGGGTTTATTCTGAGTTCCTGAAGGCATAGTCTGACCATGGGTCTGTCAAGGGCATTAGAACTGAGAAGGGAAATTTTATTTGTGAAATCTGATAAAAATTAGGTGCCAAGTTGCTGTAAGTTTGATTTCTATAGATACTAGGCAGCTTTGAGCATCTCCACTTTTGGTGGTGGAGGAGTTTTTGTTTGATTCACTCAATGCTTCATGCTGACAGTGTGTTCAGTGCCAGAGTGGGGAAGGTATTTACATTGCTTGTGCTGGGTGTTTAAAGTAGCTTTCCAGATCAGGGAGAGAGAGAGAGTCTTCCACAAGATTGTACTTACAGCTCCCCTACCCTCAGGCTGTGATTACAGCATTAGTACAGCATTAGTACAGCATTAGTATTCCCACCCCTTCCCCACAAAAATCAGCAAACAGGTTGCTTGGATTTTCTCTTTGACAGAATTGCACTCTGTCCCTCTCTGGAGTTGATGACCTCTTTCTAATCTATATAAAGTCTTGAACTGCTAAGCTTGTGTAATTTATCATGTCGTTGCAGCTGCCCTCTGGGATGTTGCACAGGAATTTTGATTATTTTAATTATATAATTTTAATTGGCTTTATGAATGATACTCTTTAAAAGTAAAAAATAATTACGGAGTGTAATTTACATTTAGAAAGAGCACATAGCTCATGATAGTGAATGAATAATACATTTATTTGACCTTAAGCTTCTTCAGTGATGGTGCACTGATACAGACAGTTTCTAACGTGTTTTATACTCTTAATTCTTAGAACAGTAGGTTTTGTGGGATTTGGATTTTTTATTTTTTCCCAAATGCCAAGTCTTCCTAGAAAATAAAGATTAAAAAAGAAGACTCTCTGGGGCATGTCTCTGTAAAATAATGAAATTATCTCCTTGCCTAATGTAGACACTCAGGTCTGCAATTAATACAATTATAAAACTATTCGGTTGGCCTTTCCCATACAGGAGTTAATTTCTTACTTCCTATCTATTTATCAGTATTTTCTAGAACAAGATAAACTGCTAAGACTTTTCTACTTTGCAACTTCACTTGAATAGATGCATTTTAGTGTCAAGCCAAATTATAAATACTGCCTCCTATATTAAAAATATAATTGGAAATTGGCAGTTGTAGGGAAGAGAAAGTCTAAGAAAAGCTTCCATAAAAACTATGTTTTTCTATTGACATTCCATATGTACCGAGACCAAAGAAAAACAGTAACTTCTCTTTCCAAATCAAAGCACTCTCAAATCTGCATGAGCTTGTTGTACAATGTAAAGCCTGGAGGTCCTGTTTTCTCATTTTCAATATTTAAATAGTAGAATATTGTTCTCATACTTACTTAGCCTGCTAGGAGTCACTTACTCCTATGTGTAGAATATAATCAATTATTCATAATTTTGAATTAATTTTATGCCTAAAGAATTGTAAATATTGGTTATAGTGATACTTCAGGGACACAGAGAAATGTTAAATTTTTTTAAATGTCAAAGTAACTAATTTTTTTGATGTAATTTTTTATTGAATGAATATGTAGAATTATGGGCAGTTCTCCTAATTTTGTTTTCTAGTAATTGAGTCTGCTGCAGTGGTTTTAATTGGTGAGCACTGTTAGAATTTATTTTCTTTTGCAGAATAAATTCTGTCCTAAACTATTAATATATGGAGCATTTGTGCAGTATATATTCTGAGGTAAGGACAGAGCTCTAAGAGAATTGCACTATTAAATTTTAGGTCAAATTATATTTCAGGAGAAAGCTGAGGGGCAGGTCTTTCTCTGCCCATCACTTCATAAAAGTGATTGGTTATTTTCTGGATGCCATGAGAGTTTCTCTCAGAGACAGTGTGTGCTCACTGCACCTGCACAGCTGCCCTGAGCTGCTGCTACTCAAGACTACACGAGAAACTGTGCAGTTACAACCAGGCTGATCTCCAGCAAGCTTTTGTCTAAAAAACAAGTTTATTTATCTCTGACAAAACTGACCTGTAGAACTGTATTAAAAATCTGAAAGCTGACTTTTTATATATTAACTTGATTTACACTATGAAGTGACACTCTTGTATATCCCGCTCTGCAAAAGAGCAGTTCTTCCATGCTAAGCAAATAGTGTTCAGTTTTCACCATTCTGGTTCCATTTTATTCTTATATTTGGTAAATTTTTAGTTCTTAATTGTTAGATACGGCCTCCTTTCCCAATAATATCCCCCACTAATCCTCTAAGTCTTCATATTCTGAAGTTGCATTTTTTGATGTGTTAGTAAAATTAACTGATAGGAAGTAGGTGTTGCTGTAGATTAACTGTCAAGATGATGGGAGGACAGGCAAAAATTTATATAATATCTTTTCTTGTGATGCTATTCTGCAGTTAGGATAATAATTCTGACATTTCCACTGTTTCAGTGTCTGTAACATTAATACACTATTGGCCTTTCTATGAATTACATATGTTCTAGTAAGAAAATAATAAGTAAGAGAATGTGTGTATGAAACTTGTTTATAAAACAGCATATGAAAGGAAATAAATGGATTTTTTTAAAGTTAATAATTGCCTCAGCATTATTTTATTTTATTTGTGGATAGAGTGAGAACAAAATAATGGTATGCATTACTTCTTCATAAAAGATCTAAGGTAGACTGTAGTCATTATTAACTTTAGGAGGCAGAGTTTGGACATCCTGTTCTTTTTCAGCACTTTGTTCAGGTCTACAGGAATTAAAATTTGCTTATGTTACAGTCTGACAGCATGTAGGAATGGAATAGGACTTGACTATTGAGATTAAACTAGACCAGTGTACCTATGAGAACATTAATATGTCTGTTATTGCACTTTTCCTGCTAGAGTGGTGTTGTCTATGTTTATAGATTATAGCTCCCAAGTGGATTTATCTGTTTTAAGACAGGTGGGAGAGTGAGCACTCTGTATGAGCTTAGGGAGACAGACATTGAGCAGTCTCAACTTGGCTTCTCTGTTATTTGCACGTCTTTCCTCCTCCTAGAAGTTGCCTTTGTTAACACCGTATTTACATTTGCTCTCTTTTCAATATAGTTGTTTTCCTAAAAATCAGTTTTACGCTTCTATTGTTAAGTATTTCTTGTAAAAGAAAATTGTTCACATTCAGAGCAATAGAATTTATTAGATATTAAAAAAAATGTATTGAATGAGGCTAGAAGGTCCATACAGAATTCAGTAATGTGTGTGTACAAAGCCACAGCAGGACACAGGATGATCCCACAGCTTAATGTAGCTGTTAGTAAATGCCATTCAAACAATGCATAAGTGTTAATTCTTCTAATTATATTTAGATATTGTTGTTAATGTCTTTACATTGTGTGAATGTTCAGCATCAACATGATTACTTGAATAATACATTGCCCTATGGCAGTGATTTCTGTGCGAGGACTTTTGCTTTCAGCTGGGAAGGTGGAAGCAGCACCAAATACTGTGAGTCTACCAAAATGTCCCCTTGCAATTCTGAGTGAGACCATGCTTTAAATTAAATACTGTGTGTCCAAGCTACACGTCCATCTGCTCGATCAGGTAGCCTTCAAAATGTTCTGCTAAATCCACTATTGTAATATGTTACATATATTCCATTGCTTCCTCAGGAAACAAGGAAACTGTGCTTAGGGAAGGGGTGTGTATATGAATTCACAGTGCATACATTAAGTCAGTCATCCATTCTATTTCACTTGCAGTATTTGTTTTACTGCAAGAAAAACTTCTGAATACTAGCTGTGTCCTTGGACTTACGAAATACTGTAATAGTGGTAAAATTTCTTCCTTAACACACTTCTTAAACGAGACATCCCAAAATTTCCTGCTCAAACACATCCTATTTCCTGCACAGCACGTACTTAAGGCTAAATTTAGGAAATTGGTGTTCAGTATAACTATCAGCTTTTCTACTGTGAATTTGAGTGTCATCTGCTGAAAGTTGCCTCTGCTAAGCACAATGTAGGAATATGCTTAGACCTCAGGCTGCCAGAGTCCCCTGACGAGTACAGGTGCCAACCTCTTTTGAAAGGAAAAACCTATTTTAGTTTTAATAATAACAAAGAGTGCTTTAAAGTGTAAGAATGTTTGCAGAAAGCAAGAAGTGATAACTAAGGGGGCAGGAATGGTTCCATTAATCCAGCTATGTCCTAAATTTCATGGAAAGACCTTTGCCAATGGTATTCCTGTCCTCATCACTGTCAGCAGCAAATTGCGGCTTCGGTCAAAGTATTTCTTTGATAAGGGAACTGGAGCATGAGTCATCTTCATTTTGAAATGGACTTTAACTGGTCTTGTGGTGCAGTAAAAGTCGAGAACAAATTTAAAAGCCTTGTGATTTTTTTTTTTTTTGAAGCTTTTTTCATGTATTTCTGAAAAACGGTTTAAAATATAATTTGCTGGGGATGCTGCTCTGGTTTTTAGAATCTTTATATGATGAGGCAGTTGCTCTTGAACAAAGTTGGTTTCCTTCTTGCCAGAGAAAATCCAATAGCTAGGTGAAAAGCAGGTGAAAAAATAACCTTAGGAGTTCACTTGCAACAATAAAAGAGAAATAGTGATAAGGAAGCAAGCAGCAGATGTGAAAAAATAATAAAATAACTAAGTGCCCTAATAATACTTCCATCATATATTATTATCTACTTAATTAACCTAACTCTAGTGACCTAAGAGTTCCTCCAACATTCCTAGTAACCTTAGGATTCCTCTGAGACTGCAGAAAATTGACCAGCCCTTTGATTTTGCTTGAGCTGGCAAGTTCTGGCTAACTTTGCATACAATTATTGGAAAACCAAATAAATTCTATACTGCATATTTAAATGCAACAATTGAACTCAGAGCATCTTGGATGCATCCAAGAACAGTGTTCCTCCCTCTCTGTAATCTATGAGAGTTTTTACTGTTGTAGGCTGACCTGGGATTGCAGAACAAGGAGATAATAAATGCACAGCCTTCCTCTGATTGTAAAATTGCCTTCATCTGTCTGAATAGGAAAGAACACGTTTCTGGTTTTGCTCCTTCCTGATGTGTTTGTGCATGTATTTTGAAGAAATGTCTAAAATAATAAAAATCACTAAATTAACAGCCTTTTGAACACTATTTTATGGTGATTATTTTCTTTTTGTTTTCCTCTCTTGGTACTTCTAACTACCCAAATCTTCTAGTTGATAGAATGGAGTGCTTCTAAAACCAATTACTGATTTAAAACATAACTTATGCTCTTGTTGAAACAAGAGAAAACATTAGGCCTGGAAGAAATTCTGCAAATAATGCAAAAATTTGATTAGCTATTTTTGCAGCGTTATTTCATCAGGTTCTCAGAATTATAGGTTTCAAGGGTCTTGCATGTGGAGGTGGGAGCAAGAAAAGAGCAATACAGCCTCTCAAGGGAAAATACTATGGGCCAACTAGTGTAGAGGAAATGATAGACTTCTAGAAACAGCCCTATAATTCCCTGTTACCATCATAATTTCCAGCTATGTTGTCAGGCACCTGATATGGAGACACCAAGATATTACACTAAAAGCTTTGTATGTTAAAGCCACCCTGAAAATTGCACTGAATGCTTACACATTTATAACTGGGGAGTGTTAGTGCATGTTTCTGATGGAGGAAGCTTGAATGAATACACACCTGCTTAAAAAGAAAGGTAAATGCAAATTATTCATTTGTAGCTCAAGGAAATGAGGGGGACAATTAAAAAAACAAAATCATTAGCTAAATCTGGACTCCTTACAGTATTATAGTCATCTTATTTTTATGTTATATATATAGTAATATATATTTGAAAATAATCTTGAAGCATCTGTTCTCTGGAGAGAAGCTGGGTATAAACAGCATGTTCACACTTCACTGGTGTGTCTCTTGCACACATTGTGAGTCACACACATGCACTTCTGGGACAACTATTTTTTCTCCGTTTTTTTCTCCTCTAGAGAACTCTAATATAAACAGCATAGGTGCAATATATTCCACCCAGCATGTCATCCCCATTAGCACTGACTTAATTTTGATTCCAAAATGTTAATTATTCTCAGAGACCAAGATAAATATAAACTCTCTGAATTCAGATTCTGATGCCAACCAGCATGTAGTGGATTTTTCTATGCCTTTAAACTAAATATATGTTTCAAATTAGAATTACTTTTTCACTAATTTGTAATAGTAGTCATAATACCTACTTTAGTACCTGTAGGAACAATTTTATTGCTTTTCTTTGTGTGTTGTTTTTTCAGAAACCAGTTCAGAGGAAAAGCCCCAGACAAGCCTTTAAGACATTAGCATTTAAGATATCTTTCATTATATTTTTCCTTTATTTGTCAAAATAATTTTTGATAATTTGTTCTTTATGCAGTTTTCATAAGAAATGCCTGGTATGTATCGAACTCTACAGGTTTTTAGTTGCATATATGTACATATTCCTTATAGTTTAATTTATATGAATAACTTTGAGTATTCATGGACTTTCACACAGGGTTTGAATTATTTTTTGTAGTGTTGATTCAGTTCCATGTTGTTAGGCAACAGGCATTCTAAAGAAATGTTTGGAAAGAGTAAAACTGAAGAAGTTTCATATTCAAGCACAAAAATCAGAAGCAGTCATCATATCAAAAATATTTCCTATTTACTTTTCAGGCTGCATGTGTTTTACTAGAATACCTGAACTGAATATGCAGCTTGTTTCTCATTTTGATGCTTTGATGCTATCTGCATTAATCCCAAAATAAAAACTGATTAGAAGTTAAACCACAGAAATATTTTCCTGGGGAATTCCTGTAAATATATTCCGACTTACTTATTTCTGTGCATAAATTAAATAGATATAAACCTGCATTTATTAGTAGCTTATCCCTTCAAAATCTGATGGAATTGAGAGCCTTAAAAAAGGTTACAAAGGGAGGGTGTCTGGGAAATAAATTGTTATTAAATGCAAAATCTAAATCTATGTCATTTTGTTCTAAACATAAGAGGGTTAAGTATGCTGCCAGTAGCAATGTTCAATTAAAAATGGCTTATATCCCATAGTTCTGTTATTATGGTCTGTCTGACTTAATTCCACAATAAAATTGTTCTGTTAAAAATTCTTGTAACAGCATATGGACAGGTTTTTATGTTAGTCAAGCAGATGCACACAGAATTCTGATATGTACTTAAGGAGATACACTTTTAAAAATATAAAGACTTAACCTATATTTACAGCTGGGATTTGCATGAGTATTTATTCAGTGAGGTATTAGTGGCCACTATCAAGCTACCTATGCAAGGTTTTTTGAGGGCATATTCAAATAAAAACTGAAATCAGCATGATGAAGATTATGTCAAAAATAGCCTTTGCCTTCAGTTTATATATGTGTGTGTGCGTGTGTGTATAAAAACCTAAATCAAACACAGGCTGTGAACAAGTATTAAGTGTGCTTTCTGACTAATTCAGCACACTGCCAGCTGTCAAAAGCTGAAGTATGTTTCCCAGTACTACACTAACGAAAAATCTAAATAAGGAGTGGTGGGGGTTTTAAAAGTGGCCAAGATGCCACGTCTTGCTAGCACATCTGGTAGCAAAAAGTTGTCAAACGTTCTTGAAGCTTGTGAGAAAGGGACACAAAGGTGGTCACAGAACACATGACATCTGTATGTTGCCTCTCCTTGGCTTGAACCTTAAATATTCCTGATGACCCCAGCCAAGTATTTGGTTGTGCTGTGCTAGATATTGTACACAGAGTGTGTGCAAGGCAGAAGCATTAGCAAGCCAGGTTAGGCAATTTATAGTGGGTTAGTTAGCACCAAGTCCTTAGGAAAGGCAAGCAGCACTAAGGGCAGCATAGTGGGAAGTGGGCAGGAACGCTGCCTGTCAGGCCATTAGTAAATGACTTTCAAGGTTGAAGAGAATACAAAGTGGAAGTAGTACCAATTCATAAGGGCTAGGAATCTAAGTGGGTGACTTCTCAGGTGTTTAAATTATTCCTGGGCAAGATGATTTGCAGTATTTGAGGAAAAGATCGGCTATTGTGTGACAAAAGAGCAGCTATCCCTTCCTTATGTGAAAAAAAAAACAAAAATCACCATTTTGATTATTGCTTTCTTTTCCTGTAGATAAATCTGGTGGAGAGAAATTCTGGACATAATATTTTGGGTTTAATTTATAAAATAAAGTAGAATGCAAGCTTCAGTTTACATTATTTATGACTTTTTTATTTTAGATTGAGTTCCTCTGAGCTTTATGTGAGCCCAGAGAAGGTACAGGATATGATGGATATAATAGAGATAGTAGAGGCATAAGATATATAATGAAGATATATAATAAGTAGTAGCAGTATTAGTGGGACTATTTCACTTCTAAGGGAGTGATTCAATTGTTTTAAACCAGCCCTTTCTCCTAAGTGTGGTTTCAGAATTCTGGTGCACCAAGTACAGCAAAGTATCCTTGTGTGTTTGGAAAGTTACCAGATCCAAATGTAACATGGTTTGGTTTTTTATCACCACCTCATGCTTTGGTTCTTTAGGAGGTCTATAAATGATTGTGCATTTACTCCACAGAATGTATATATTGGTTACAGTTCTTGGAGTGACAGAACTGTATTTTTTCTCTCTTAAAAATAATGAGGTGAGTTGGAAGTAGTGCTCATTTTTCTGAAAACAAGATATCTGTTAAAAAGTCCTGAACACTAAAAGACTATGAAATCAGCCATTCAGAAGGTATTTGTTAACAGCTTTTCCTGAAAGCAGCAGCACTGAATATTCTATATCAATTTAATGGCAATAATGTGTTGAGCAAAAGTGATTCTTTTATCACAAAGATACCTTGGATAGTTCACAAAGCTCTATTTTAGAAATTTTGGAGAAAGGTTAAATATTTTTTATCTGGAATTAACTTAAAATTATGCCCAGCTATTGAAAGATTTTAAGAACATCTCTTGTGGTTTATGTTGCCCTGAAGCTGGAAATCAGGTTTAAGAAAGCATTTATGAGTAACCTGAAATTATACTCATCAAGAAGTAAAAGTTGCAGTTAGTTTGTCTCTTACATGATTGCAAATTAGTAAATATGTGAGGCAGGAGCTCTGATAATACATAATTCATTCATAATATTCCTGAAGTTAGTTAAGAATTTGTTTCACTTCTCCAGAACAGATGAACCTGTTTCTGATGATCTTGAAAACTAAAAATTAGTGAGCTTCATTCTTGTTTTTCCATTATTTTGCACTTCTGTCGATACAGCAGACAAATCTGAAGGGAATTCTTCAGCCATAAGCTACATAGTTTTGAGAAATTGCAATCTGCATCTTCTTTACTGAAGATCAAGTACTCAGATCACATACTTTGAATAAGTTTATTTGATTGTCTTACCTGCCTTTTGAATTAAGAACTTTTAGAGAGGCTTTCTCATGTGGGTGGCACAGTTTTGTTCTACACAGCATCCAAGGGTTTAGTGTTTGTTTTCCCTATTATTTGAAATTCATCATAACTGCCTCAGAGCAGTAGATTCTTTTACTCTTCTTCTGGCAGCTGTAGGGATTATTTCTTATCTGCATCATTATATGCAAACAGAACATTAATTTTCAACATTTTTATTGCAAATTATTGATATTATTACTGAAATGACATCTCTTTTTAACAAGCTTTACTTAAAAATCTCTGTCTACATTTTTTTAAATTCACATTTCTGATTTTTTTTTTAATTTTGAATGCTATAATAAGAGTCAATTGAGTCATCCAAGATCTTACAAACGACTATTATGAGGTGTGAATCATTTCATCTTCTCTATTGGAGCCCCATGAATTTACACAGCTGACTGCAGTCCCAAGGAAGCTAGCCCCACTTCAGCATAGCATGGCACAGAGCAATGTAGAAATTCCTGCTTTGTCTCTAAAATCAGATTGTTCTGTGGTTGTTCCTGGGTTAGTGAGTGCTCCTTCTTCATAGGCATCATACACTGGTACAGTGCTGCTTTCCCTTCTGGAGCAAAGTAATTCAGGATAAATTCAGGGGTCTTCTGTGGCACAGCACAGCCATTGTCATGGCTGGCTTATTTTGTTCAGTTTCTGTGTCTGGTCGGTGCAGTCTGGGCTGGGCTTCTTTTTAAATCGCCCTTTTCCTGCTTTTATATAAGGAATAAGATATAAAATTTTGTTCTGTGTGCAGCTCACACATACAGTGAGGGAGCAGGAGGCTCCAGATGGACACACTGAAGTGTGTTCAGCCTGGACACCTGAGCAGCACCTGAAGCTTGGGGACTACTGACACTGACTGTAGATTCATACCTGTACTGGTACATTCTACTGCCAGGCTACCCAGTGATAAAACCAGATCAGAACTTAGCATTTTCCTGCCTAAAGCCTGCTGAGGAATACTGCTATATGTGAGTGGGGTATTCTTGTTTTTCTGCTGTGAGAGTTAAAAAAAAATTCATCATTGTGTAAACACTGTGAAAGAAAAATTAGCTATCCCATCTGCTTTCCTCTGACTAACATTTCTTCCATCACATGTTTAACACTAAGCCTCTCTGATGGAATTAAAAATAGATGGCTACAGAGGAGCCCACATCTATTAATTGACATTTAGTCTTTGAAGCCTACAACCATAAAATCACTGGAGTAGCAGATCCAGCCAGGCTTTTATATGAGTGAGATTTTTAGTAAAGGCACCAGTTGCACTCTTTCTGCACTCTTTTACTGTTTTGACAAAATTCTGTCGGGAATTTCAAATATGAAAATAAATTGATGAGTCTTACAGGGACTGAAAAAGAGAAAAGGATTAATTTTAATCCCTCAGGAAAGTGAAAAGCAGAAGGTTTCATATTTTCTGAATCTCTTACCAGCCCATCATTGCAATATCTGGTCACTTTGGAGTCCCTGTTATAGTGACAGTGAATAATTGATCTGTTTGTTTGGCAGTGTGATGCAAAAGTGGAGGAGGAAAACCATTCCACTCTGAGCTTGTCACAGCCTAAAGGGTTATCTGGCTTGTGGGATCACAACTGTGGGTTCATAGGACACGGTGTGGAGGCTTTATCCTTTTAATCTTGACTTGTAGTCTTGTGGTGGAAATGCTTTTAGTAATTGAGACAGAAGTAAAAGAGAGATGATCTTTCAGGGTCTCAGTGGAGGAGAGGAGACAGGCAGCTATAATACCTGAGTGATAACTTTCACTGGAATGGCATGCATATAATTTCTTTTTTTTTTTTAATAACAATTCAGTAATTTCTAGCAGAATTTCAAGTTCATCAAAACTCTTGAATAGCAAACCTAAACTATAGGCATAGTTCTATGATTCTGTGGAACTGAAGAAGCTGCATAACCACATAAACCCATTTAAACAAATTTTCGTGTAAAATGTTTTCTTTTCAGTTTTACTGAGATGATGGTTGAAACAGAGTATGTTTGCAAAACAAATTGACGTGAAATCATAGCTATGATTCCTTAAAATCCCTGTATTCTTGTAGAAGCACTGGGGCATTTCTCTCACTAGAAACTCTTGAACTACTCACGATCACACAGGGTTGCAAAATGTATTTGATTTCTTTTTTCTTATAGATACTTATCATTAAACCCATTATTTTATTTGAGACAGATGAATGAGTAAAACAATAAAGCTGTTAAAATTGCATCAAAAGAGGGAGAGCTGTTGAAAAAAAGAGTGGGATTCTGAGCAAAAAAAGACAATTCTGTTATGTATGGTTACATGACAGTCATAGCTAAGACTATCAAAGAAATGCATGTATTGATATAATAATGTATCTCTGTTCCACAACTAATGTCATGTTAATGATTAAAACCACTACCCTTCTGACTCATATATATTAACCATGTCTTCTGCCAGTGTTCCTTTGATCTACACAAGTTTATAAGCCAAGCCATTGTCTGGAGAGTGTGTTAGTTGATACACATATGGTGAAATTCTTCATAGCTTTGCTTTTCCCTGTTGTTGGAAAATAATACAGTGTATTCAAAACACGACTTCTTCAATTGCGACATTAAGCTGAGATATAAAGTATTGACTAAATGTCATCGTTTTGGTAACCAACTCTTCCTGGGCTTATTTCCTGTGAATACTGCTACAATTTTAAGTAATGTTTCAACTCAAAAAATTGTGGTGTCTCGTTTTAATTAATGTCATGAACACTCATGAATCAAAATGAAAGTAACAAATAAATGGAAATAAGTCAGGAATTAATCATACTTTGAAGTTACAAGGAAGGAGGGAGGGAAGGAGGGAGGGAAGGAGGGAGGGAAGGAGGGAGGGAAGGAGGGAAGGAAGGAAGGAAGGAAGGAAGGAAGGAAGGAAGGAAGGAAGGAAGGAAGGAAGGAAGGAAGGAAGGAAGGAAGGAAGGAAGGAAGGAAGGAAGGAAGGAAGGAAGGAAGGAAGGAAGGAAGGAAGGAAGGAAGGAAGGAAGGAAGGATTCACAGTGCATCCTAACAGAGCACCTCTTCCATATCCATACAAGTTATAATGATTAGAGAAATACACGTTAGAATCAGTGAAGTAACTGCTAACTCAAGGTAGTTTTTATTTACAAGAGACACTTCATTGCGCTGCACTCTTTCAGTAAGATTAATTTCAAAAGTCAGGTCTTCAGGCCCATAGACAACTGTCAACCTTGGGTATATTTTCTCATGATTGGAGGCAGCTTGCCAGGGAAACACTTGCATTTGCATATTCAAATTTAAGAGTGTGACTGTCCCTGTGGCACTTCTGGCTTTCCACTTACGGGTTTCCCCAAGATGTGGACTTGGCAGCTGTGCATCCATTGCAAACAGTAACTGGAAGAGAATTCTGTTTCCATTCCTCCTTCCCCCTACCAAGTACAAAAGCTGTTTTCACTGCTTGTAAGATATTCCTTTTAAGACATTCCTGTGAGTTAACCAGGGCAACTATTTCGACACGCTGGTAACTGCTGGTATGTACAAGCTGATACAACCTTAGATTACAGTGAAATAAAAACTTTATTGAATCATTTCATTTTATATGAAGTTGAATTACTTTCTATATTCCAGAGGCTAGTGGCTGGTAGTCAATCTGCAATATCTCTTTTGGTAAATTTACTGTCATCTGCATGTTTGCAATTGTAACTGCTTTTGGCAGTTTCTTAATACCTATGAGACATATCTTCTTTTGTGCTTTCTGTGGAATTGTGGTATTGCAGGTTACATTACAATTAGTTTTTTAATTTCATTTGCATCTAAAATACAGAAAATCTTGGTGGAAGGATTTATTATTGAGAGGAATTGGGGGGATAGGGGGGTGGTTGAGTGTTTCCAAGTTGGAATAAATTTGCTATAGTTAAAACCTCTAACATATTTCTTACACACTCTAAGGAAAATAATGCTGTCACTGGTGCTTTGGAGAAGGTTTAGACATTCTCTTAGTATCTGAATGTATCCTTTATGAATAGTTAGCAACTAATTTTTGTTTTGAAATGGAAACTCAGCTAAGCCTCTTTCTGTCAGAGATGTGGTGGGTGTCCAGCAAAGGAAGAACACTGACCTGTTGTAGTGAGTTCAGAGGAGGCCACCAAGATGATTAGAGGGGTGCAGCACCTCTCCTATGCTGGAAGGCCAAAAGAATTTGGATTCTTCAGGCTGGACAAGAGAAAGCTTCAGGGTGACCTAATTGTGGCCTTCCAGTACCTGAAGGAAGCCTACAGGAAGGAGGGAGAGGTACTTTTTACAAGAGCATGGACAGAAAAGCGCAAGGGGGAGTGGCTTCAAACCAAAAGAGAGTAGGTTTAGATTGGATATTCGGAAGAAATTCTTCACTGTGAGGGTGGTGAAGCACTGGAACAGGTTGCACAGAGAATTTGTAGATGCCTTCTTCCTGGAAGTGTTGAAGGCCAGATTGGAGGGAGTTCTGAGCAACATGGTCCAGTGGAAAGTGTCGTTGCCCATTGCAGGGTGTTGAAACTAGATAATCTTTGAAGTCCCTTCCAACCCAAGCCATTACATGGTTCTGTGATCTTCAGCACCAACCAGAAAGTCCACTGTATTTAGCATCTGCTAAAGTTTTCCTTCCCCGTGCTTGCCAAGAAAAAATGCAATTAAATAACAAAATGCCTTGTCTATACTTGTCATTCCTTAGGAAGCAAGGCTGGTGTTTTTTTGAGAAAGAGGGCAATGCTACATTCAAACCATCTAATTTTAGGTAATCCCCTCAGATACTGAGTCGTCTTTGAAGCAACCTGTTTTTCTCCCTCTAGGGTCAGGAATCTTGAGCTCTTAACTTCAAGTACTCTGAATTACATTTAAATTAGATAAGGTGTGCAAATCATTCAATTTCAGCTTTCTTGGTACAGATTCTCTGTCATAGCAGGTATTTAGCAATCTGTGTTCTCTCAATTTCTTCTCTGGAGATCTCGTCTTTTAACTGATCAGGGTTCTTTGATCTGCCCTTTTTCAGCTGTTAGGAAATTTGCCCTACTAACAAAGCTAAGATCTTCATTACATCATGTTGGCTGGCTGTGTGTTTTATGGGGATTCTTCTTGGCCCTACCAGCTCATATCTTTCTTGTCCCTTTCTTGCTATGTTTTATGAACACTTTATAGATTATAAAAATATTACTTGAAGGGCACATAACGTACAGATGCAATCACATGACAAGTTGTTACACTTGCTAACTTTTCAGTGATGTTAAGATGCAAAAATTTGATTTTTAAAAAATAAACATTGGAAGGCTATATTTTTTTTAAAAAAGCCCCGGATAATGTCAAACAATTCTATTTTTTATTAAAATTACAACATTTTATTAGCAGTGTTGTCAGATCCTCTGTTGGAATTTGGATTTTTGCACTAATCAAACGAATACCTATTTTGTAAACTAGATCCTGTGGTTTTTATGTAGGCATTTGTCTATATTTGCAGTTTGATATATTCGAAAGATTGCTTTTGTCTGGATCTGGAGTCTTTCATTTTACTGCAGAGGTGACACAGGAAAAAATGCAGCCAGTGATGCTTTGATGTTAATTCTTTGGCTGTTTGAATAACCATTGTCAGAGTAGTATTTTACCCTTTTTATTACATTCTTTTCATTGTAGGCAGTAAAGTCTGTGCTCTTGAATTTAGTGTTTTAAGCTGTGCAGTTGTCTCAGTTTTATATGGACAAGATAATTATTGTTATACTTGAAAATCGTGTTCTTGGCTAGATAAAATATCTGTGTGCAGAGGAGCAAGATCGTAGGTGTCAGGAAACCCTTTCTTTCTTGGAACACTCCTTGGTCTCTGCTTCAGCATCAGGGACTAGTAGCAGCATAGCAAAGAAAAGGAGGTCATGGATGTACCCAGCTGTCTCACTCATTTTCCTCAAGCTGTCTGGTATACACAACTTCAAGCACCTTTCTCATCATCTTCAACAAATTTTCAACATAAATTTCTCTTTATCTTCATTAAAAAGACATAGCTCTTTCAACATACTCTGGGAGGAAATTTGGTCTGATTTATGCTTCAAGTAGCTAAAGGGAATGTTGCATATGGAGAAAATACAAGACAAAAAAAAAAGTTCCCAAAGCTTATGTTCTTCTTGGAGTATTTTAAATTCAGGCTTTCAGTCAGTGTGGTGTTGAGTTTTAAACCAGTGTCAAAAGTGACAGTTTAAAACAGTTTTTAAAAGTTTTTGTGGATAAACATGCTGGTTTAATACATAAAGACAAATAGTCCTGTCTGCTCTCCTCACTTTCAAAGTTTTATGTGTAATTTAAATCAAAATAGTTTCAGTTCTTCCCTTTAAAACTAGAATTTAATTTCGTTTTTTGATGTACTCTTCTTTATACTGTTTCTCGTGAAGGCTTTTGTGGAAAGACTGGCTTGCCTACCCCTCGACCTTAGGCAAGTTGTCAAATGTAGAAATCTACATTTGAACTATTTACTGGAGAGGAATAACCAGTTTTATGTGCATTTCATCCTAAGATAGTGTTGAGGAATACATTCAGAGCAGGTAGCTCGGTGTGCAAGTTCAGTGCCTGGGGGTGGAAACTCAGAGACAAGGCAGGAACCCACAACCCCCAGCCTTTGTCCCACTTGGGCTGTGAGGGTATAAAGTCACAGGGAATCCTTTGCTTGGGGTCACTTCTCAGAGTCACCAGGTCAAAAAGTTATTTTGTTATTTCTTTATTGCACCAAGATTGAATTGTTTAAAGGATCGAGACATGTTTTCCCTGCCCTGTTGCAATGCAAAAAGGTGAAACTGTGTCTTAGGTCTAATGCACATAATAGTTTTCAATCCCATAGATACGCTAATTTTCAGGTTCTTTCAGGAGACAGTAAAAAGAGAGGCTTCTGGTTCAGGCTCTTCCTCACTTACAGCTTCTTATTTATTTTGTATGTAAGTGTTTCCACTCCTCTCCACTGATATCCTCCACCTTTGGTCTATCTTTCCAAGGTGCAGTTTCACTGCCTGCATCTGTCACTGCTCATTTTTCAAATGATGTTAATGGGAAGCTGAACTGATTTCTGACATCTGGCTGTTGCCCAAAGCATTATGAACAGCCAAGAAAAATACCAAAATCTTGTTAATTTGTCTTTTCTGCTCTTTGGCAGCATCATAATCACTGAGTTCCTGAAACAGTGTGTAAATTGTGAAGGTATCAGTGTACTGCTGTATGTTTGTTTGGATGTCTTTTGGTATCTCAAAAAACTGGGAAGGAGATATTTAAATGCAAAGAAAAATACTGTACCTGAAATCCATGAGTTAGGCTTCTATCCTCACATGAAAAAGTAAATGAAGCAAAAGAAGTGGAGTGCTTGGAAACACTGAACATGTTTGTTCATAAAAGAAATATTCTCAGAGCTATACTTGCACAGTGCCTAGAAAAGCTAGTGGCAAGTTACAATATAGATTATTTTAGATAATAATTTCCTCTAAGTCAGCAGGATTTTATGTGATAGCCCATATCTGTTCAGGACCTGCAAAGTGCTGTACAGTGAGATGGATTGCTTAGAAGCTGATCCAACAGAGTAGCATTAAATCCACAAGGAATTACCACTATCTCTGCTTGTCCCACATGTATCTTCAAGAGCAAGCTGATTTTTTTTCAGCAATGTCTTATCTAGAAGGATAAACACTTAAAAGAAAAAATCAAACTAAGAACAGTTCAACCAAAATTCTTTGCAGACTGCAGATATCTGTGTATCTGTACATATTTTCCTCTAAGGGGACAGGCTATGAAAAAACTGTGTGTTGAAAGTGTTAGCCATATTTGCTGGGCTTATTGAATGAAGTTATAGATATAAATGAAGTACCAGTTGCTCCTTTTTGTTTACTCCCAGTCATACAGAATATCTGTGTTCCAGAGTCCTCCAGAGCCCAGGCAGAGCAGGATGGCTCTCAGGGGCTGCATTCTGCACCCACCCAAGGGCACATTTCTTTCTCCTCACCCTGCTTCCAGGTGATCAGAGGGCAAACTGTCCCTCTGAAGGAAACTGGATGTGCCAGCACATGCCTCCAGGAAAATGAGGGAAATATGCATTACTGCAAAATAAGTGATTCACTGTCTTGTTTTTTTTCTTACGTAGAAATCTGAGGAGTGAAACAGGAACAGATTTTGATAGGTTTCACCTGGCCTTTATGGGGCAGTCAAAGTTATATGAGGCTGTAGAGAATTATTCAGGCATGGTTTTGGCTTTGCTATCTGCTGTAGTCATACTGTAAGAGTGAGATTACAGGACACAAAGTTTTCAAATTAGTGCAAGTATGATTCACTGTGTTTTGAATGTGTTTCTGGAATTTCAACTCTGATAGTCCTGTTTTTGAGATTTCTCTCTTTCACAAGATGTGTGAGGTCTCTGAGACACGTATAGGCTCCTCAGGTGTGCTCAAGTTCCATCTAACCTGGATCTCACAGCAGATCTGTTCTCCAAGGACCATGTGCATCAGTCTTAACACACCTTCCTAAACAGCACTTGACTTTTGCAGGGCAGTATGTACATGTGTGAACTGCTGTCTCTTCCTTCCTGACAGCCTGGAGAAGAGAGATTAGTACTGTAGGTTGGGGTCAGGACTGGGTGCTGGTTGATTATAGGAGCAGGATTTCAGGGAGTGTAGAAAAACACTGTAGGTGTCTTTGGTTGTTAGTTTATTTTTTCTTTTTTTTTTCTCTTTCACTTACTTTCCTTCCTTCCTTCCTTCCTTCCTTCCTTCCTTCCTTCCTTCCTTCCTTCCTTCCTTCCTTCCTTCCTTCCTTCCTTCCTTCCTTCCTTCCTTCCTTCCTTCCTTCCTTCCTCCCTTCCTCCCTTCCTCCCTTCCTCCCTTCCTCCCTTCCTCCCTTCCTCCCTTCCTCCCTTCCTCCCTTCCTCCCTTCCTCCCTTCCTCCCTTCCTCCCTTCCTCCCTTCCTCCCTTCCTTCCTCCCTTCCTTCCTCCCTCCCTTCCTCCCTTCCTCCCTTCCTCCCTTCCTCCCTTCCTCCCTTCCTCCCTTCCTTCCTTTCGTTCCTTCTTCCCTTTCTTCCTTCCCTTTCTTCCTTTTCTTCCCTTTCTTCCTTCCTCTTTTCCATGCCAGTCATCAATAAAATGACTTGGAATTGAACCTGGAACATAAATTTCAGATACTTCATGTTTCATTACACAAAAATGTAGTCAGCATGGTTTCCACAGACCTAGTTTGAAAACCAATCACTGCAACACTGTCCAGAGTAACCAAAAAAAAAAAAAGTGTATTGTATTCCATATAGTTTCATATTTTTACACAATATGGAATTTCAAGATGGACATTGAGGTGCTGGAGCATCTTCAAAGGAGGACAACAAAGCTGCCAAAGAATCTGAAGCACAAGTCCAATGAGGGGGCTGTAGTTGTTTATCTTAGACAAAAGGAGGCTAAGGGAGTAACCTGCCTCTCTTACAGCTATCTGGAGGGAGTTATAGCCAGGTGGGGATCCAACTCTTCTGCCTCAAGATGTCTCAAGTGAAAGGATGAGAGGAAGTGAAAGGATGAGAGGAAATGGCTTTAATTTGCCATTCCTGAGGAGGTTCAGATTAGATATTAGAAGAATTTTTTTACTGAAAGAGTGGTTAGGTATTGGAATAAGTTGCCCAGGAAAGTGGTGGAGTCACTATCTCTGAAAGTGCTCACAAAGAGGTGTCTGGATGTTTGGGGATATGCCTTAGGGTGATTGTGGTGGTGATGGGTTGTTGTTGGCCAGACTAGATGATCTTGAAGGTGTCTTTTAACATTGATGGTTCTGTGCTTCTGTGAAATGAGCATGTACTTAGTTTTCTGCACTTGTCATACAAAAAAAAACCCCAAACAACAAACTTCTAGTCTGAAAAGACTTTATATGAAGGGCGTTCTGACAATTAGGAAGGAAAGGCAAGGCAGTATTTTTCTTTTTTGAGTAAGAACTATTCAGACAGTTCCTTTTTAGAGTCTTTTAATAAGTAAATTTTTAATCATGGAATAGATGCCTGAATTATTTCTGTGCCTTGGTACAGCAGAAAGGCATGATCTTGAGATGTTTTAATGGATATATGAACTCAACTCTGCTTCTGTGATCACTGTTCTGAATCTTTATTCATTGTAATAAGCATCTCCTACAAGAATAGTGTAAATATTTTAAAATGTAAATGTAAGATTTTATTTCAACTGTGGTGATTGTATTGAAATATTCTTGAAGGGATTAATCAAAGAATAATTAGAAAGTTCATTTAGTTTGATATAGGCAAATAAACATATTAGAATCTTATTTTCTCTTTAAAATGCTCACTTAATGAGGTATTAGCTTACCTTTTTCTGTCATGTACCAATACTGTGGCAAGACTACTATATAGACTGCAAGGCCTGTCTTTCTACGTATTAGGTTTTAAGGACTGGATCTTGCCAATTTTTGCATGTAGATTTCACTGTTCAGTGATAGCAAGTTCCCTGTAGTTCAGTCAGAGTGCTCCCATGGACAAAGTGTGTGCAGGTCAACATAAATTCCAGAAAGCTATGGTGAAATGAATGGCTTATAGGTGGATTTTGTTACTTTTTTTTGATGCTATACCATTAGATGGATTCCTGAATGGAATGAATATTTTGTTAATGTGCATGAATGGGAATTGCTGCCCTACTTACAATGCATAACTCTTCCATAGATTTTTGTACCTCAAATGATTGCCAGTAAGATCAAGACAATGTGATGCATTTGCCTCAACATACATTGTTTGAAGAAAAACAATTCTAGAAGTAATGCACAAATTTTGTACTTTTAACAGAATATTTACACTTGACACTTGGGATATTGAAAGCCCAGTTGGATAGGAAATTGCTATGGCTATAAGGAAATACCCTTACAGCATTGAAGTATCAGGGATCACTCATTTCCAGCTATATAAAGCTTCCCTTAGTAGGCCTGAAGAGGAAAAATACTGGACTTTAATCCCATCAGCTGCTAGAATTGAATTCGACAGAATTCATTTTATACCTTTTTTCGCTAGATCTTTCATTGCAGTTTTACAAGGGGAAAGAGGGGGAAAAAAACAAGATAATTTTAAAAATTATTACAAAATTACTCAGAGAATATTGCTGTGATGAACAGCAAGGATCAATTAGTTAACAGAGCTCAGATGCAGCAGTCAAAAGTGTACAGTAGATCTACCTTTTTAAACATAAGTGCAAAATTATCAGAAAAAAAACATATATCAGACATATGGAAATTAAAATGTGCAAAAATTTGTGAATTATTTACACATTAATCCATATGCATTTGTTTCAACATTTTTAGAACTTTTGTGTGTGTATATATATATATATATATATACACACACCAAGATGTAATTTATGATCCAAAGAACCATGATTAAATAAAGATGCACGAAACTGAATGGGTAAAATTTATAATGTGTTGTTCACTTGTGCTGAAGTATTGTATATTTAAAACAGTGCCATGCTGATATAATATATACTGTGTTTTCCTTAAAACATTCTGAAGCAACAGTGGTGTTATAAATACATCTGACTATGATACATGAATTGACATGAAGTTGCTTTGCATGGAAATTATATTTTCAAAAGTAGCTGCTCTGTATGAAGTGAAGTATCTTTTAAGTAAAGAGAATAACATTATAAAAACGCTTTCAAATGTTTATGGCTGTAAATCTAAAGAAGGGAAATCTGACATAAACAAGTTAAGAATTTGTTAGCATGCAGGAAGCTTTGCTTAAAAGTCAAGATTTAATTCTTTTTTATATGTCTGCATAATTCTCCTTTAAATGGCTGAAAGTTTAAAAGTGTTTCAAGTATTTAAAAACTCTTATAAATCAAAATGTGAAGATCATTGCAAACGTGATTTGAAGATAGATGGACATGGATACATGCCTGTGGCTGTTGTTAAATTTGTTGATAATATGTACATTTTTGTTTACTGCAAAAGTAAGCTGTAATATACACTCAGTCTTAACTTCCTCAAATTATAATAGTAAATTCACTGTAAAACACTTGCAATAGGTTACATTTTCCATGTGTTAAAAATACTTGAATCCAACAATACTGTATTTCTGGCTGCTTTAAATACCAGGTTTGCTCTATTGACTTAGTAAATAGTCACAAAAACAAAGCTCAGGTCAATATTTACTTTGAGAAATGATTAAGCTCAACTATAATTAGCATGAACATTGTATGTATTGTTACATATGCTTTCAGCAGTGGAAAGAAATTGTTTAACGGTTTAGTCTAGAACTGCTGGATTTTTTTACATCTAGAAATTTTGAAAATGTCTGCTGTTAATTTCTTTTGAAGTAAATTTTGAAATCTGAAGAAATACCTCCTTGTCCGATTGCCTACTAGTCAAGGTCTTTCTAAAGAAAAATGTTAGTCATTGGGCTCTGCAGAAATAAATTAGAAAGAGGAAAAATAGCATTCAATGCTAAAATACATTCTTCAGAAGCTGAAGGGACTTCCAGATGTTTTAAATGCACATAGATTCTTTCCCATTATTTTTATACTCTAATGATTGTTTGGTGCAAGAAGGAAGTCTGAACATGAAAAAATTTACAATTCAATAGGTAAATTGTACCTAGTAATTTAATAGGCTCATTTATTTCGATGTTTTTCCAAAAGATGCTTGAATATGGGGGAGAAGACGCTACTTTCTTCAAACCTCACAAACAGGTAAAATTCTTGCTTTATGTAGAGACCTCAGGTAAAATTCAGCCATGGAGCTGAGATTATTTCTCCATAGTTACTGCACTGTTTGACTATGAGACCACTTCTGTGACCAGAGTGCAGAACACCAAAGAGAGCTACTCTTTGGTTGTTCTCAGTACTTCATGAGCCAGGAGATGTAACAATACTTCCAATTTCTTTATGTGAATTTCAGTTGAGCCACATCAGTGTTCTCTTAGATAATCTTGTTTGAATGATCACATTCATCTGTTAGTATGGTGTAATTTAAATATGCTGTAGTACTGTGCAAGATTTTGTTCCATTCAGCAGAATCTCTGTTGCCCCCTTTTGCAGATGACGGTTGCTGCTGGTACGAGCATTGAGAATAACATTCAAAGGACCATATCCTGCCCTAATGTATGTTCAAAATATCTTGGTTATTTGCATAATTTAAACGTGAAACCTCCTTATGTGAATTTGATATTTTGTTGCCCACAGAACTCTGTGCATCTCGAGGTTACTTCACATTATTTATATCAGGGTCAATGAATATTGTACTACAAGTGAGGTCTCAGCCTATCAAAATTCCCAAATTGCTGCAATTTCACTCTACAGTTTGATGGTGCAGCTAAATAAAGATGATGATAATATATTCATAGTTCCTTCTGCATTTACCTTGCTGCCCAGCCAGCTCAATGCTCCTGTCAGTTGAAATGAGTAGAGCAGCAATAGACAAAATGAGGAAAGCAATGAGAGGCTATATTTATTCTATTTAACCTTGTCCTGAACTGCATTTTGATATGAAGATGTGTAATAAGAAAAGTGGAAGGAAGGTAATTTCATTTCTCTTGCTGAAGCAAATGTATGCCATGACTTAAAATAGAAGGAGGAAGGAGTTATTATTGCTTATGATAGGTAGAATTAGTGATGTATCTGGTTAAGAAAAGAAGCAAATTGTTCACTTGTAGTATAATAAGTCATTTTTCTTTTTAGACCAAAACTATTTTGATAATGGAAAGGTATTGGGCCAAAATAGAACACTCATACATTAATGGGGAAACATTAATGAAAATTGGGATGTACTCTTGACAAAAGACTGTGGCTCTGAATTTTATAGAAGCTATTTTTTATCATGTAATGTGTTTACTAATTTATTTTTCAACTGATTATCATATTTATGGAGAAACTGGCAGATGGAATTTTGAATAAACACTTCCATCCCCTTCAATTCTTTGAAGATATAGCAAATAATCAAAGAAAAAGCACAAACTAGTTAAAGTAACTAGTATCTAAAAGAGAAAATGCTGTGATTTAATATTGGTAAGAAGTGAATTTGTCCTCCCTGTCTGGGAAAATAGTCTCAAACCAGTCTTTTTTCCGGAAAGTTTGTGCTCTTTAGGGAACACAGAGAAATTCTTTACACTACATTCTTAGAAGATACTTCATCTGACCATCTGATTCATTGTGGATTTCTGCATACATTCCTGGAATAGATCAATATTATAAATTCTTGGCTGTGACTTGTACTGTTTGATTCCATTTTCAGACTTGCTTCTGTGCAAAAGAAAAGCCCTTCCTCAATAAATAGTGTATGATTAATCTCCAGTCTCTTCTGGATTTTCAACATGACTTTAACTTCTCCAGTGCAATTTTAATTTTCCAATTTGCAAATTCTACCATTTTTAATGGAAGCTGGTAGTGTAGACAGACAATATCTAGCAATATAGAAAGAAAATAGCATGGCAGAAATTATGGGCTAGGAAAAATGCACTAAGAAAATAGCATGGCAGAAATTATGGGCTAGAAAAAATGCACTATTTCCGATTTAGTATAGAAGTCCATACTATTACTTCAAAATCCTTTGTCATCTTTTAGTTTGTTTTGAACAACCTGGTGTAGTGGAAGAGACCCCTGCCTGTGGCAGGGGGTTGGAACTAGATGATCTTTAATGCCCTTTCCAACTAAAACATTTTATGATTTTTGAATTTATAATTAATAATGACCAAAATGTCTGTTAGTTATAAAACAATCCTGTTCTTTTATATAAGAAATAGAATATAATCCCTATCAACATCTGCATGTCATCCAAATGCACTTGAGCAAGAGCAAAAAGTACAAAACAAGTACAAAATTAAGTAAATAATTTCTTTTATTCCATTCAATGCCAACACCCCAATTGTGTGAGCCATAGTTTTAATGGTGAAAGTTAAGATTGTCAAATCTGCAGCTGAAATTGCTTGAATGCATGGTAAATTTGCAATTATTGGGCTACATTATTCTGAAATGTTTTTTGTAATTACTGTGAATTGCACAACTTTGTATTTCTGCCTTTTATAAAAGGGATAATTTGAGGATAGCCTCAAAACCATAGTGTTTTCAATCAGCATATATTACACTCGTTCAGCATTTTAATTACATGGCATTAATAATAAGTTGTAATTAATTATAAACCTCAGTTGCTTAGTCAAAAAGGCACAATGCGTGTGGTTTGGCTTTTCTGGCTCTTCATCTCAGACCCAGGATATATTTCTAGAACTGCTCACCTTGAAGCAGTATTTGAAATGTTAAAACCATAAAGAAAACATAGAATAGATTGTTCATGAGACAAATATGCTAAAATATTTTAAAAGCCTTAGTAACATTTCTTCCTGTTATTAATAACAAATGTAAGCAGGCTTTTAGATATAAAGGGTGTATATAGTATATATATATGTATGTAGTATATAATTTTGCTTAATGGAAACAAACTGCAAGGCTTGCAATAAAGCTGAAGCTCAGGAAGAAACTGCTGTATATTCAAAATTAAGAATTTAGATATTATGGTGGCTTTCAAGGTATCACTTTGTGGACAGGTTCCCACATATTAAAAGTTCTCTGTGCTGCTGCTCTGTGAAGTTTACAGACTTCAATTTAGCTTTATTCTCTTATGAACTTTCTGCTTTATATTTCTCATTATAATCAACTTTTCATGCAGCAGAAGCTGAGGGAAGAGATGGATATTAAATACAGTAATAAAATGCTTTGCAGATTATTCTCCTCTGTATTGTTTAGTAGGATATTAGCTGCTAGGTTTGCTGTCTTTCATGCAAGATATCCCAACTCATGATTTCATGAGTCAATGTATCTGTCTATCTGTCTGTTTGTCTGTCTGTCTCTCTGTGTCTCTGAATAGATTGGTGTTTAAACAACCACTCCACTCCAATTGCTGTATAATTTGTAAACACCATTGCTTGATAAGAATATCAGAAGGTGTAAGCTTTAAGTGCACATACATTATAAAACGGCTGGATGAACTTTTCTGATGGATGTAGAGTCACTCAGGACAGTCTGTCACACTGCAATGTCTCAATGCCATCACATGATGACAGGAAGCAGTGCACAGACAAAGACAGGACACTTTGTATGCAGATCCAGTTGCTGTAGCTGCCTGACCCTGAGCTTCTGCAAAATTGCAGCACTAATACTTCTTTTCTTTACTGCGCTTTAAGGTCCACTGTGAAAATGTAAACAGCAAAATATAGAAGAAAATGGTGACAGATACCAAACATGCTGTGTTTCTTCATTCAAAACAGAACTTGAATCTGTGTTTTTGTAAAACAAAATTGAGCTATATCATAAATGAAAACATATTTGACTGCATATAAATGAAAAGAAAACTATTTAATTTTAATAAAGTACAAACACAATGCATGTTGTTCTTGAACCATCAGCTGTAACACTCCTCTCTCAGGGAAAAGTCACATTTGTTTTGTCCAAACAGATACATAGCTTCAGAAATTCTTTGAGCTAGTCAGAAGTTTTAGAGTTTAAGTACTCTGAAATGCCAGGTCTTTTGAATTCCGGTATATGTGATTCAGACTAGTTTTTTTGGGTAGACGCTTTTATAAATTACAAAGCTTAATGAGTTTGATTTTTAACATCAATTTTTTATTATTATTTTATGACTTTACCCAAGATTCAGAGCATATCTAAAGACATTTTATACAAGAGCTCTGCAGGAAAACAGCAATTTGTTTCTATTTTGTCAAATTCAGCAGATATGCAGCATCTCATAAAATTGCTAGTTTTCATCCATCAGCAGTCTTAGTTAGGTTGTTTTAAAAGGTTTTTTCAGTGGGTTACAGTAAGAAGGGGGCAGAGGGTGAAAGCCTTGATAATATAGAGATGCCTTAAAATCATATTTATTTTCCTCCTATATGAAAATGACACTGTACTTTCAAGTCTTTTTTAATCAAAAAATAAATGCTGCTTTTACTTCATAAGTTTGTTCATTTGAAGAAGCTAAGCATGTCTTTTCCTTAAATTGAAGCCAAATGCTTTTATTCTGAAGCAGAAATAATTCTTTTCTATATTGGGAACTGAAATCAAGAGGAAAAAGTACTTCAGAACTGCTACAGATAGAAAGAAAAAAGTTGAAGCCAAAACATGATTACAGGCTTTCTCAAATTTTTATGAAAGCACTCTGGGCTTCAGCTTGTTTTCCACCTTTATAGAAATCAGGGATTTACCAGTGACCTACCACTTGAAGCTAGAAACCCATTTTATGTGATCACCTGACACTTTCAAGCCTCAGACCCTCTTGACATGTAGATGTCTTACTTGTGTCCACGGAAGGAAAAAAAAATTGCAGGGAGGTTTCTTTTCTCAAGATTTTCTTAAGCTCTATAGTATAAGTCTTCAGGAGTTACTTCATTCACAAATAAACTTGAGAAAAGAAAAACCATTTCAATTTCTTCTCAGTGACAGTTTAACTGTGCAGCTCTGTATTTTCAGCATGATGCTAATCTTTGGCCCTCACCTCTCACTTCCCTGCCACAGGGACAGCAAATCTCACTGTGCATCCCAGCATTTCTGCCTCTGCTTCACATCTTGTGACAGGCAATGAACTGGCAGGTCTGCAGCTGGGCCAGCTGTGCCAGCTGTGCCAAGTGTGTTAAATCAGGAGCTGGAAAGAGACACCAGCAATGCTTTGCAGCTGGGGAGATGTATCCCTTGTGCCTTGGCAAGAGTGGGGTCTCCTCGTTCTCAAGGATGTGGCAGCACCCCCCTGGTAATGCTCTTACCTGCACAGCATCGTGCCCTGGCATAGCTTTGCAAGCATTCCAGCACTTGCCCATGGCATTCAGCCTGACACAGGCACAATGCATTGGTTTGAGAGACTGAAAATTGCAAAATGGAAATCAGGAACTTGGAATTGTAGCAGCATTTGCAAGGATTTGCAAGAAGCAATTCTCAAATGATACCTAAGTTATTCCACACCTTTTTAATTTTATTTTTTCATCTTCTAGAACTCCTCTAGAAACTCCATACAGCCACAGAAGAAAGATCTAGATATGGAAAGAACTATGCTTTGATTTGGTAACATTTTTCTTTTAGATTATTGCTGAGAAAATCTTAGCCCTGTCACTAGAAAACAGGTGGGACAAAATCTTTTCATGCCAGAGATCTAATACAGAGGAAATAGTTTTCTAGATAACGATGCTTCTAGATACTTTCCTTTACTATTCTCCCATAATTTGCATTTGTCTCACAGAAGAGGGATGCAGAAGAGCTATCAGCTGTTAGTGGGAGGGAAAGAACTCATTTGGCACAAGGCAGTTGACAAATTCCTTTGAATGAATAAAAGAATGTCATCTATCCCAGGACATGGGAAAAATAGATCAGCTCAGATTCAGATTATTTCTGTGTTTAGAAACGTGCAGCCCAGATTTGATGCTGTGTATCAGGCATATCTAACATGCTGATGAGAAAATGATTCATTCCACTTCGGGAATTTATAGAGGCTGTATATGCAAATATACTTGTGAACTCCTTAGACTTATGGATGAGTTCCAAATCAATGTCACACCAAGCTATATATTGCACTTAATTAAATATTTTAAGAGAAAGGCACTAACTGCTAGTTCAACCACTCACCTTGGTAAGAGCTCAGCTTCTAGACAACAGTAATCCTGGAACTGTCACTTAAATAACACTCTTACACTCTTCTAATATAGCCCTTTTACTGTAATTGTATACAGCAATATACTACATTTTGAATGGTGAGATGGAAATTTTGTTGTAATTGTTTCCTCAGCCAATAGTTCTGGTTTATTAAATTGTTAATAGTTGTCTCCTAGAAGGAGAAACAAACATGCCTCAAGAAAGAGAAGGAATTATTTCAAAGGTCAGTATTACTTTAGCACTTGTTTCATGCTTCCAGCAGACTGGAGGTAGAAGTAATTGGAAAGCATATTGATATTGCTAGTGACAGAGCAGAGGAAAAAGTCTGCACCAAAGATTGTGTCCTCAGTTTCCTTGGTGCCTCGAGGAAGTGAGTGGCTTGAAAATGCACAAATGCTTTATGCAATAATGTTAGAATATAATATTAAGGCAAGGATTAAACTTGATTTCAGTTTCCCAAAGGAAATGCCTGGGAAAAAACCTATACTGTAAGAAGTCTAGACAATATATCTAAAATACAACAGAGTTATTTTCTTTGAGCATTAGTGACAACCCATTAAAAGAAGTTAAGAGAAACTCTCCCTCCAATGGTACGTTTATATTCTCCTGTTTCTACAACATGAAGTAGTTTATGTTTGCAAAAAAACAGAAATGAAAATATGATCCTTCTGTAGATTTTGAATTTCCCCCGACCTTTGAATTGTGGCATTGTTATTTCATTCATATGTGGTAAGCCTAGTAAAAGTTATGTAGGTACTGATTAAATGAATTTTGCAACTATCTTCTTTTCTGATTAAATTGTAGATGCCTTTTAATAAAAGTAAATAAAACTATCCCAAAAAGAAAAAAAAAAGAAAAAAACCAAAAACAAATAAACAAGCAGAAAACTTCAGGAAATTTTATCCATCATTTATTATTTTTGTCTGATCTTTCTTATATCTAATTATTGTATTTATTATGCAAAATATCTATTTTTTGATCTAGATAGCTCTGTCCTCCAGATTACACATTTTATACACCAAAAAATTTTAAATTATTAGCATCAACTGGCTTCTTATTTCACACACCCTGTCTTGTATATTATGTAAGAAAAGGTGTAACTAAAGGGTAAGAGAGAAATTAGAAGAGGCAGATGACTTGAAATAAGACAAATATTTAGTGAAACGGAAAGAAAAAAAAATGGTTTGGGACCAATAAGCAGAAAGAAAGCTAGTGAAGATATGTGTAGCAAGCATCCTATGATCTGCTAAACTTTCTCTCTCAAATATATACTTTTCTATATGAATAGATTATTCCTGAGACAAATAATGCATAATTTTTACTACCATGACTTCTTCATTTTGATGCAAATTCAGCTGTTTCTTGGCTTTATTATTTTTTGCAATTTCACATATTGCAGATTTTATTCAAATGGGAAAATAATCCTTTTCAGATCTTAGTTTTTAAAACTTCTCAGGATTAGTCTGCCTCTGCCTAAATTTCTGATTTCAGAGTAGTATTAATGTAATTCTGAAAACTGGGTAGTAAGAAATCATAAGAAATTTTACATAAAGTAATTAGTGTCTCTATTTTTAAATACTGATTGGAAAAGTATCTTTGAAGAAATAGACTTATTTCATCTCTTTTGTCCTCTCCATGACCACATTCTCCAAGTGAGGATCAAAACCAATTTTTTAATTTTGCCGTGGTTTATGTATTCAGCTAATACTGTGCTTGAGGAATAGATAGATCGGTTTTGAAGAATTGAATTAGTTAAGATACTTCAAAGTATGGATGGCAAGTTAGATTTAGATGTAGAGCATATGCTGGGAGGCTGCTTTCCTCTCAGAAGTCCTTGATATCTTCTTGTCATGAGATCATTCTGTGCTTCCCCTTGAAGGGCATGATCCTTGCTAGGGAGAGGGAGAAGGGAAGCAAAAATGTGACAAGATTATAAGCATAGAAGCAGAACGGTTTCCACTTTGCAAAATTATCAAATAAATAAAAATAGCTTGTGCACATTGCCAAAAAATCTTACTGGGTTTCAAAAGTGAGAGAAGTAGCTCTAAAATGGTCCAATTTTTCTGTTTAATTATGTAAGTAATTTAGTATTGATCTTAATATATTTTGGTCATGAGTCTCTTTGACCCGCTATTTTGATAGAGCAAAATACTTAGAAAATTAATTAAATGTTATTAGCTTAAGCTTACACTGGTCTAACTCTTCTTGCAGTCTTGCAGAAAGAGTTTTACATTTCTATTTGGTTTCAGAAGAAATTTTGACATTTTTTTCTAGAAAATATCATTACCAAATCTTTATTAGGAACTGTAACCTTGGAAATAGTTTTCTTCTAAAAATATCCTCCAACTTCATGATGCATTTGGGTTTGTTCTATAAACAATGTCTTTGATTTTTCTCAGAGCAAATCAAGATAGATAGAGAACTAACCACTTCAACTCAATTTATTTCAGAATATTAGGTAAACATCAGTATTTCTCTTGGAAAGGAATCAATTTTGATTGATAACTATATTTGAGAATATGCAGGTTTTCAATATGTATTTTTTGCTATTAGATCCAGTTGGTCAATATGTGAATTACCTGCCTAGTTGTTTAAAAGAACAAGAGTTTGTCATAAATTATGCAGCTGTAGCTGGAAAGTCTGTCACGAGTCTGTTCAGTCACCTTGAAATCTTTTCTCATTTTTCTCTTTTCCCACATCTGTTTTAACTCAGCAACCAAATCCAAATGAAATTGGTAAAAGCAGATGAAGGGTAAAATTTAGAATACGAGGTCAGAATCTGTTTAGTATTTCAGAATTGACATTTAAGATGTGATCTCTGTGACATAGTCTGGTCTCATGACCTCCTGCACAAAAGTAGTGTAGCATCCTTGTCAATTTTCCTGTTCTGACATCCCTTTGAGGACAAGACCAAGCTGTTACAGTGGTAGAGTTTGAAGATCTCATTTAAATCCAGCTCCAGGGCCAGCTGTCCAGGTGACATACACCTAGGGGTGGTTTCATAATTCAATAGATTTAGGTACTTCTGCAAAGAAAATATGCCTTAAGGGGTAAGGAGACAGATTTTCAGATTATCTTGTGGCATAATTCCTTTTTAGTAACTGTGGATATGTGAACTCTATTTGTGTTTTTTGGCTAGTCCAAAATACTCCAAAGGTATCCCTGAAGGAATGTGATTCTCTCCTCTTCATGGCCTTGCCTTGAAATATTTTATTCCTACATGACAAAAATTGTGATGTTTTTGTGGTTATTCATTTACTAGGATGTCTGAGGAACAGAACACGTTTATACAGAGTTCTATGGAAAATTACACTGTTATGAGGAACTGGCCTCTAGCAAACTGTGCTTTCATTCTTCACTCTAGAGAGGAAACTAAGGATGGGGTCTTCTTTATACTACCCCTGCCACAGCTCCTGTTACCATGCATTCTCCAGCTGTAAACAGAGCAGATGAAGTGTTTTGATTGTATAAATGAACTTATTTGGCCTGAGCAGGAGCATTTACCCAAGATCAGTACAAGGAAGGCACGGTAAGGGGCAATGCTATGGCAAAAAACTTTGGGATTTCTGGCACAGTGAGGGAGTATGGGACTGCACCCCTTGCAGACATCCTGAGTCTTAAATATTAACCAGGTAATACAACAGCCATCAACAGAGTAGTTTGTTTATTCTAGCACTAGTAAGGACAGCTCCTGCTGCAACTTGAGAATGACTGACTGTTACTGTTTTGTTTTAGTTTTATTCCCATTGTTTTCAGTTACTGTTCATATCTCTGCCATTATTTTGTTTGATTGCTTTCCTGCTCATAGATGAAGTTGGACTTTTCAGAGCTGCTTCATTTTGCTGGAAAGAAAACATTGCTGTTACTCAGAAGAAGGAGGAATGCATTTCCTGTGTTTATAGTCACAATGTTTTGTTGACATAAAGACGAGCATGGTCCTTGGTGATCCAAAACTCTGTAGAGGAGGTAGCAGCAATCAAAGCAGTGAAGGAGAGCACACAGCACAGAATACAGACCCAGCACTCTAGATGCTGCTGTGTGAAAGTGTAACATTCAGCTCTCCACAGGGATTGCTATTTGTTTGTCAACCCAGGTGGCTGTGATGTCTGTCTCTTCCCATTCCAGTTGATTTACCAGGAAAATTGATTATGCATTATGTAGCTGAAGCCAATTATCTGTCATGTTGTCATGTTGCCTCTGCCTTGTCCCTCTCAATTTATTGCTTCTTTTTTTATACTTAGTTTGTAACTTCCTTTGGAAAGAAAACATCTTTTTGTGCTTTCGCACAGTGGGATGAAATAGTAGGTCTTGAGGTGGGGTTTATAGTGCAAATTTATAAAAATTGCTTAAAATAAAATAATTTTTTTTCTTTACATGAAGTGTTACAGCTTAAGAACTGAAGGGAAAGTTTTATTTTTTTTCACTGGGATCAGCCAAAGACAATGCTTAGTATATTTGGCCTTAATGAGAAAGTGTTTTCAAGTATTCTACTTCTGATGGCAAAACTTTCCAAAGCTCTGTAGGCCTGGGATGATGTATTTGGGTTTATTAATATTTTAAAACTACATGGAAGTATCAACTTTCTGTGTCAAGTTTTCATAGTATAGTTCTTTTCCCTTCAAAAGAAGTTTACTAGTGGGCATCTAAGTCAGACTGACTTTTGAAAGAGACATTTGAAGTCATTACACTGGGCATTTCTGGTTGTTGAGAGCAAATGCATAGGTTGAAGTCAGCTCAATCTTGTTGCTCTTTTCCAAGCCACTTTTGTTATTTGCTCAGTATTTATAATTGTTGGGTTGAGCCATATATATACAGCTTCTCCATGCTGATCTGTCTGGCTCAGGAAAATAAGGCATTCTGTTATTTTAGGGAAGTACATGTACACAACAAGTTGGCCCTCAACTGACACAACCATTTATCTGCAATAAAGGCCACCCGCTGGCCCCCTTGGTGTTGAGGTAAATTCTTATACGATACCTGTGGCTACTTCCAGAATTCTTTTTTGACCTTCATGGGTTTATCATCCTTATCTGTCTTCTCTGAGCTTCATTTCATGGTAGAGGTTCATTGATCAATCATGCAGAATTTGCAATATTGAAAATGACAGCAAATATTCTTGGAAGAACAGAATCAGGTTAAGCAATTTGCATGTGTGTTTATCCCTTTTTCCTTAACAAGTCCAGTTAAACACATTCAGATAATAAAGATGAAGTTTCTAAAATTCATGGCTTTAGCCAAGTCTTCTGGAATACAGAAGTCCTGATGGGGAAATTTCATCAACAGATAAAACAAAATTATGATACTGCATAGAGTATGGGAGAAGAAGGCATTAGTCATATGAATGATTCTCTCCATTACTTAATTAGTTCTCTGATAACCAAAACAAATATTTGTTTTTAAATATTTTATAAAAATGTCCATTAAATACTATTAATTTATTACAGAGAAGGTCTTCAGAGAATAATTTAAAAGAAATGTAATTTTTTTTTAATTTTTATTTAAAAATTAGGATATGTGTAAGTTCCTAGGCATAATATTATCTGAATATCTAGTGAGCATTGCATGCATATATGTTCATACAGTTTTACATAAGCTATGCACTAACAGACAAAATTTTTAAAATCTCCGCATAGTTTGAAAATCAAGTTGAATAGCACCCCAAGGCAAAAGAGAACATAAAACTTTGTGCAAAGCTCAACATGATCAGAGGCCAAAGATATTTTCAAGTATTTAATTTCTACAGTTATGGGCTTGCTTATCTGTTTACATAAAGTGAAAAAATGGATACCTTCTTTATACCCTCTGTATTTGCAAAATTTCCTCATTCAGTTCTCATGCCTGAGAAAGTTGGGGTTCTTTTTGAGCTGAGAAAGTGTTTTGTTATGATTGTAATGCTTTGGGGTCTGGTTTGTTTGGCGTTTGGGGAGAGGAGGGAGTTGGAGCTCTTTTTCACAAAGGTCTAAGAGAGTAATGGACACTGAAATGCTGTCACTGCATGTTAATTATTTTAGTCTTTGTTTGTTTGTTTGTTTGTTTGGGTTTTTTTTGGTCACTGAATGCATCTGAAAACTCCAAAATTTAAAGAATTTAAGTGCATGGAATACATCGCTTTCTTAGGGCGTAGGATATATATTTATTTCACTTTAAATAAAAATTTCATTCTCATGACACTGTTAATAAAATCTTAAATAATAAAGGCTGGAAATGGAAATTTTAGACAAGACACCGCTTTACAGAATATTGAAAACCAATTGATTCAAAAAAAGATGAGAAGGAAAAGAGATGCTGCAAGGTTATCTTCAGTTCTGTAATGTGAACTGATTTTCTTGCATGCCAGTGCTAAAATAGATGACTACCTACATAAATATCTTTGGGACTTTTAGTAATATGATGGTTGCATGCTAAATATAGCACAGGCAGCAAGCCTTTTGGTGCACCAAGTCAGATTTCCAGTTCATCAAGCAAGTCAGGAGACTACAGGGTGCTCTGTCCAAATTTATGGAGACACTCATTACCTTTCCAAAGTGTTTAGCACCCAGGGAAGGAATTTTCATGCCAGATTACCCACAGACAGCTTACAGACAAGCTGTGAGACAGCTGTGGTAGGGGAGAGAGAGCTGAAGCTGGGCTGAGCTGTAGGTGCATGGCTCCAACTGAGACAGTGTTTTATGGACAGCTAGGATGTAGGTCAGGTGGTGACCAGACTCTCTGGAGACTTCTCCAGAAAATTCTTGGTTTCTTATTCCTGGGATTCTTTCATTTCTCCTTGTCACAGCCCTTGTCAAACAATATAAATTTACAACGACTAAGTTAGGTGTTTGCCTGAAACAGATATATCCCACACATTTTGGCTGTATCCTAAATACATTCTAGACAATTATCTTGTGATGGCACAGATTTTAGGGCTTCAGACTGAGAAAATTATGTCTCTAAATCAAAGTTTATGAAGCACAGCATGATTGCTGTAATTAGAAGTTTTCTTCACTACACTTAACTAAGTCCCACTGTTTTGGTTTTTTTTTTTCACTAGTGCAGAAGCTCATACATTCCCTAGAGAATGGAGAACTAGTGAGGTGTTATTTTCTGCAGGATTTATGTTACTATTATATTCTAAGTCTAGCTTTTTATGAGATTTAAACATATCTAGTGAGAGTATTTAATGGTGTGTATGTGTGCATTTGTGATTTTGCATGAATTTCACTAAAATACTACCTAAGAAAGATAATTTTTATTTTCTATCCCCTTCATATGATTCTGTCATATCTTGTGGTGGTAGCTGTGATCCTAAACAAAGCTTTCCTGAGCAGAAGAGCTCAAAGTTGTCCTGAACATTATCATGTGTGTTTATTTTGTTATCAGTAGAAACAATGTAGTAAAAGGGGACAGATGTAACATTGAATTGGTAGTAATGTGGTAGGATAATGAACTTCAAAGGGAAACAGGAGCTCTGCAGAGCCTCAAAGGTAACTAGAGTTGTTTGAAGCATAACTTTTGTTTAGAGCACTAGACCTGGATGAGCAAATATGATTTCCTTTTCAAAGTGATAGTCACACTTCAAACAAGCCTGTTTCTGAAGTCTCTGTGTGAAGATTAGGCAGCAAACCTTCCCCTGGCACTGTCTTGTGGTAAATATTTTAAATAGAACTTTAAAAAACAAATAAATCTCTGTGTTTGTCAATTTCTGATTTTTCCTTTTTATGGAGAAACATGGATAGTGTTAGGTGGAGTCATCTAAATTATTTGACAAACAAACAAAACCTACTTGTAGTTCATATATTGTGTAATATTTATTTGAGGTGGTCATACACCTACGTGAGTAGGTCTGGCAAATCATGCAACAAAACTCACGGGTGTGCACGCGTTTGTCATCAGAACAGATAACTCACCACTTCATACAAGTCATGGACTACATCCCAATTTTGAGGTACTGTTCTGAAAGTCATGCTGTTCTCCTGCTTTGCACAGGCACTGATGATGCCTGAAGGACTAAATAACAAGATGTGGACGAATATGCATTAATTGCCTGGGCCCTGAGCAGAATCTGCCTCTGGACTGCCTGCCTGTCCAGTGGGCAGCTAAAGAATGTATTGCTAATGAGGCTGTATTTTGATGTAAATGTCCTATTTGTTGAACACCATCACTGGAGTCCTATAGAGCTCCCAATTAGCAGTATTTTATGTGTTGAACTATTGCTTTGTTATGATCTGGTTATTAAGAGGTACCTCTGCTCAAATTAAAGTGCAAACAAGATCATGTGCCAAAGTCAATAATACGGATTTTATTAGCAGCAAACATAAGTGAGGGAGATAGAAATAGGAAGGGGAGAAGGGGAGAGCAGAATGAGAATTGAAAAACTTCAAGGAGTTTTATATCAACTACCTTGTAGTCTTAAAAAAAAAGAAAAATAGATGCCAGCATCTGAATGTTAACATAATTTTAAGATGTTTTATTATTCCTTTATTTCCAATAAAGGCATGTAGGTTAATAAGAACGTGTTGCTTATGCAATTTCTAATACAGAATACACCATTCCTTAATTTGGTTTTCTTGGCATCTGTAACTACATTGTGTATTTTTCCTCAGGACAAAGTCTAGGTCAGTAATTACCAATTCATCATATTTCCTGATGAAGAACATCTGTGACTAATTATCTTGTTTTCACCACTGAAGTTTTTAAATTTTATTTCAGTAGTATAGACAAAATGAAAGATTGCTGTTAAAATTTTCAGTACATGAAACAGGGTTCAGTGTATATCCCTAGCGAAATTGTGATTACTTAATGAGATACATATTTGTAATTTGTGAATGTTAGCTAACTCTTAACTGGACTAACTGGAAAGGGAGCATGTCAACATATGAAGAAAAGGTCATATATTTTCAGTTATCCAACAGAAAGCAGATTAGTGAAATCCATGGCTTAAATTATCTCCAGCACACACATCAAGAAAGTACTATATGTAAAAGCAGTACCATCACAGCATACATACAGTGTAGTCATCAAAATTAAAGGATCTGCAAATAAAGTAGAATTCACTGCTGTGAAACCATATATACAGATTCATTGTCATGGACTCAAAAAATGGGAATATCTTCCAAATGTCATTTATCCCACCTTTGTCCATTGAAACAAACCATAAGCACTCACAGACATTTACCTCAATTGTCAGTGAAAGTGTCACCACACCATTCCTGCACAGCCAGGCTTGTTGCTTAATTATTCTTACAGAGGGTTTTCCTAGCACTGCACTGAACTGCTTTGGCAGCAGTTTAACCTTGTGCCTTGGGACACTTGTCTTGTTTTTTTTCCTTAAGATCCAAATCCTCATAAGGCTCCAGTTGAACACTAGCACTAGGAGAATGTCATAATTACTACCAATTTGTACTTTTTATTTTCAACTTTTTTTTTTATTTTGAGGGGCAAGGGCTATGGCAAGATTATTGCCCCCAGGGTTACCAATTTTGGAGTGATCCCTGATGGCCAGTTTTATTTGGCAGTTGTATTTACTTCTCACAATGAAGCTTTAGTTCTGTTGGGACAGGTCAGACCAGAAGCTGCCGTCTACAGTGCAGAAGGGAGTAATTATCTTTATAGAAACCCTACAGAGAGGAAAAAAAAAAAAAAAAGAATTCAAAGGTGCAGTTCCTTCCAACCCAAAATATATAAA
>WBND01000224.1:228367-330877 GCA_013398595.1 Tychaedon coryphoeus | reverse complement strand
TGATAGAAAATTCTGAGCAGGAGATTTTAAGTTGAATCTCCTCAGTGTCTCCAAAACTGAATTGTATGTGGTTTTAATTTAGTTTTTGTTATTACTGTCACAAAATTTCAGTATTTATTTCAGTATTTTTTGTGGGGATGCTGAGAGGCTGTGTTTTCATTTCAACTCAATTTGGACTGGATCATATTCCAAACAATTGAGCATCAGACAAACGAGATCTCACAATTTCTGTGGCATACCCTCAACCTGTAGACTAAGTGCATTATGTGTATTTAGTCACAAAAAATAAACCTTTCAGACCTTTCCTGGGAGCAACAATGATAGCAGGATTTCTTGAGCCAGCCCCTAGAGGCAGAAATTTAATGGTGAGAGGGCTGTAATATACCTCCTCTGCCCAGTCCTGCTCCAGCACATCTGGCAGCACTGCCAGCCTTCCTGTCCTGATGGCATCCCACTCAGGCACCCGCCAGCCTCTGCTCCAACTGTATTTCAGCTGCTTGAATTTTGTTTATTGGTAACTCCTAGTGGTCCTTTTATTGGCTAAAAATTTCTGTTGAATTGGTTTTCAAGGCTAAATTTCATAGGCCAAGTGTTAAAAGACAGATTATGTTATTCAGATGGGGAAAATAATGCTCTTTCTCAGATCATTTATCTTGAAAAAAATTTACAAACATCTTGATCGTGGTATAGTATAAAACCAGTGCAATCACCTGAATTATTTTCATAGTTTTAATTCACTCCAGTTCTTAATTAGCTTTACTGCCATACAACTTCTATATGAGCTTTAAGAGTGCAGTTGTGCCTGTCAGCTCCTATTAGTTATGCAACAGATATTATCTACAGGGCTCCCAAAGTATGACTGACTGTCGTGGTCACTGACCATGCAAGATTTCTGCTGCAAATAGTAATTCCAGATGACAGTATTCCCTTGATCCCTGTATATATATACAAGGGAATAGCATGAGCAGAGATCATTATCATCACATGTCAATTATTACATAACTGGGTGTTATGTTAAAACAAAAATATGCTTTGCTTAGCATAGAACCTGCGGAAAAAAGAAATGTTTCCTGGAGCACCAGTCACAGGGATATCTTGGATAAATAGGTTATTTTAAAAATAAGTTTTACAAATAGTTATGGAACTATTATTTGCAAGTTGTGAGGTGTTACCCTAGTTACTAATTTATGAAAATATATGTGACAGAAATAATAATTTGCAAAGATCTAGGGAAAACTCCATTTACTTGGAGACTTTCTCTGTAAAAGGCTTATGATATAAACACACGGAATAAAGCCCTCTTTCTGTCATCATTCAGCTCAGAGAATTCCAAGCTCTTAATGGATGAACAGTCTCTAGTACTTCAGATGAATTTGGCCACTTGAGCTCCAGATTTGAGGAGGTGACTGCTTGTAAGTGCTTGCAGTGCAGGTGTGTCAAAAGCACAGAGAAATTTCAGAGAGCAGCAGCAGCAGCAGCTGCATATTTAATAGGCTTGAAAGGACAATGTTGGCCACTCAAATAACAAGGTCTGAAACACTGGACACAGGTAGCCCAGCTAGGGTAGATTTTAATAGATGTTATAAAGTGAAGATATTTGGAGGCTGAAACAACATTATGTCAGGTATGGTACTCTCTGGGAGCAGAATTTTGAGTACTGATTTCCTTAAAAGCAAGGGAAAACTTACACTGATGACTGGACAAAATTACCCTAAGAATAAACTCCCTGCTGCTTAGCAAACTGGTAGGAACTTCATTCCTTTGTTATTTGAGACTGTATTGACCAAAGAATTAGGGATTGTACTGGAAGCAGGCTTGCCCTGGCACCACAAAGATGTGCAATTCGATAAATATAATCTATTTTATTTGCAAGGAAAGCAGGAAATGCATGTTAGCAGACTGGTTTGCCTTACTGTAGTTCAGAACTCACACTGTAAGTCACCAGGTGACATTTGTTATCCTTTCCACCACCTGTCACCCCTCCGGATGCCCAAGCATATGCCAAAATGTCTATTTTAATTCCAGCTGAAACAATACCAAGAAATGAGAAAACATAAACAGCAACAACATGCTCCATAGATTACACTGAAAGTTTATTCTGTGGGATTCTGAAAGTATTATAGACACTAACCCATGTGTGTGCAAATTAGTAACAAGGGCTCCACCCTGTAGAGCTGTAGAAAAATATGTGTTTATGTGTGGTTTTGTGGTTCAAAATTCAGATTCAATATGAATTGAAATCATTAGCTTTCTATTAACTATGACTTTTCATTCAGTATGTAACATTACTTATAACCTTAGGGACAGGAGATCTTTTTTCAAAAAAAAAATCTGAACAGAATAACACTGCTGGACTGGTAGTTTCTGAATCATAGTTTAAAACTACAGGCAGAATGTTTAATTATACTTCTGAAAAGCAAGGGAGGAGTGTTATAATGTAAATCTTATTTTCAAAGCTAAGCTAAGGGTTTTAACATCAAAGTATACTGTGTAGTCTTAAATGTACCTGACTAGGAGAAGTAAGAAGCAAGTTCTGATTAGAAGGTGGGACACAAAGTATCATATGGTTCATGTGATGAGTAGCCAGTGTCTAAAATAAAATCCATTGAGGATATCAGAACACTCTCTTTCCTACCATGGAATTTGCGTGGAGCTTTACTGTGCGTCCAGTTCCAGCTGCTGAAAAATGAAAAAAAAAAAGAAAAAGCAACCTTAGTTACACTTTTCAGAGTATCACTTGAAATTTATTTGAATAACACTTAATATATATTACCATATACTGTTAACTATTTAAAGACTTGACTAAAGCAGAATGGGACTAGTTCTGTTGAACACCTGTTGAGTTCAGATAAAAGCTGCTTTCCAGAGCTTGAGGAGAAGCAGCAAACAAAGCCCTTCTGAGATCATCACTAGCTTTTGTCTTAAATAAGTAGATTTTGTCTCAGTTTCATCTTACTGGCTGAGAAAATAAACCACCTGGACTGTTCTGGTCAAATTAAAATTAACCTAGTATTTAAAAATGCGTATGCATCTTTGTTAAACAGCAATGCGGTTCAAGACTTCTGTTTGCTCAAAACATGATCACAAATCTTAAAGGCTTTTCATCCTTTACGTTACTGTGTTTGTGAAATAGGTAGCATCTTTTTACTGTAAAGGATAATATTAACCACTACAGCTTAGTCTATCTTATGCCTCTCAAAATAAACATATATGGAGTTAAACCTTTTCCTTATTGAAATTAATGACAACTCTACGACTGCCCTTTGTATAGACAAAAATGTATGTGTATTTCTGAAGTGTTACAGCAACAGTACATTCAAGACATTTTAATAGAAGTTTTGGCAACTAAAAGATGTTTTTCAGAATACCTATTAGTTGCATGCATAAAACTTAACATCAGGAACATCTTAAAATTCAGTTTCATTTTATCTTGTTAATTCATAGGAAATTCATTCCAACTCAAATATATTGTTCTGAGTCATCACAGCCTTTCACTATAATGACTGAATACATTTTAATGGCTAACTTAAATATCAAGTAAAGTATTTTTTTTTTACAACTCATATATTACTTATGTTAATCTGATATTAGGTAGATTTTGATTAGTGAATACCTTAACTTTTTTCACACGTGCCATATTGCAAAGGCTGCCTTATGGAGTGGCAAGAATGCTCCTAAGTGGGTATGTTGAGTTGAACTTCCTTATGTGTGAAATGTAGTGTCTGTGTTGCTATGAAATGGGCCAGTTATGTTCTTCTGGTGTGGTTCTGATAGCTTATGTATGGGAGATATTACCATCTTTTTTAATCTTCTTTTGTTTCTAAACTTAAATCAGTAGTTACCTTTTATTATCTAAGTCTAGCCTTGAAATTATTTTGGTAGCTGCTGAAGCTTACATATGCTATTTTAGTTTGTGTTGATGATTTCTAAATATTTTTGAAATGCTCAAAGTCTAGAATGCACATGGAGTTGATTATCCTAGTGCTTACATCTTGATTAACTTCATATGTAATTTTATTCTACAGGAATTTGCTGCACTGACAAAAGAATTAAATGCATGCAGGGAACAGCTGCTTGAAAAAGAGGAAGAGATTTCAGAGCTAAAAGCTGAAAGAAACAACACAAGAGTAAGTAGACAGCAGACCTTTTCTGGATATCATGTGTGTGTTAACTTACGTATAAATCTAGATCATCATTTCTATTAATAAGAAGACAAAAGTCCAGCGTTTTCATGAGTGAAGGAGATTCTGAGTAGCAGGACATATCTATCGTGCTACAGTCCAGAAGAAAATGAGTGTATTAGCCAGATATATTGCAAACAATTACAGGTGATTTAGTATGTAACATGGTAAGGTCATTCTGTTTAAATGTCTTTTAAAGCAAGGGACTCGTGCTGAGTAGCCTGCACATATCCTCATCTCTTATCAAGGCAAAAGGCAAGGTTACAACAGACAACCAGTTTTGCCTTGTGCCTTGGATTTGAACTGAATAAGGATGAGATGAAGGCTGCCATATGTACCACAGGCAGCCTGTTGTTTAGTCTACATGCAGCCTTGTGACCCTTGAAATAAATGTCATTAGCCATACAGCTGGGTGGGAACAAGATTCAGTCATGAAGTGCATCATGTTCTGCTTCAATCAGAAGATACTATTCTGTCTGGGAACAAGAATATGTGATACAGCACCTTCTGAAAATTCTCAGATGATGGACAGAATTGTTTTCAGAATAAAATAATTTGCATGTAAAAGTGTCTAGGCAAAGCAGAATTGATCTAGTAACACAAGAGGGTAGCAGAGGAAACATTATGGTGTTTATGGAAAGGTATGAGGAAAGAGATGGAGTAGTGCCAAATCAGGTGGGAATCAGGCTGGTAGTGAACATACAAAATAGATCTCAGAGGTTGAACACCAAGGATGATTTCTCATATCCATATTTTGTTCTTCTGTGATCTATGTAACTTTACCAATTTTCTTCCTCTTAATGAACTAATAGCACTTTGGATGCTCAGCTGACATCTCTTCTTTGTCAGCTAATTTGCATTTTAAAGAGAATCTAAAAATATATATGCCAAAAGACCTGAGAGAGGGCCTTTCTCACTGCTCTCTTCTTCCCATCTATAGCACCAAAGAGTGCCATAGAGTTCAGAAATTCAAGATTAAACAGATGCCTACAAAGAGGCAAAGTTGATCCATCTACCTCTGTGCTTTCCTGGATGTTCAGGAGATGATCCCATTTAGTACAAAGTTCTTAGAGGTGATGGTTTTAGAAAATTTTATGAGAGGTATAGGTGAGAGCTACTTTTTCTCCTATTAATTAAGTAACTTATTAATTTTGAGAAACATGTAGGAATTGAACTGCATTTTCCAGGTATAGCAAATCATGTCAGCTGAAGAAAAGTCTGAAGATTTTCTATAGCTGCTTAAATTATCAGTAACTCCTACATGTATATTATTTTAGTATTTAATAAAAAAAATGCTTTATCCATTTCACTCCAACGTCCACTGAACACCAGCTTTAGTGTGTTAAAACTGCAGTGCACCAATACCTAGTGTGGGTCTGATATAAGCAGTGCAGACTAGCAAAAATTCCAAGACAGCTTAGTAGCCAAAGATAGTCACTTGCCAAAGATCTGTAAGAGAAAAGGAAGATGACTCAACAGCAAGTCATCTCTTAAGTCAGACAGATCTCTGTCATAGGCAGTTTCTTTGCAGAGCAAGAAGATTAAAGATCATCCATTCTCCTGTTTTTTGTGCTGTGTAAAAGAAAAATAGGCAAGAGGTTTTCCAAGAGAACAAATATCAACAAATCCTTGCAAGTGTGTTTTCAAAATGGATGAAGCTAGAGATCAAAATGTTTAGGCTATGAAAAAAACATAGGGAATGCAGGAAATGTTACAGCAAAAAAGGAGAAGATAGAGTCCAAATATTAATGGAGAAGGAGAGAGAAAAAATTCAGACATGCCTTACACTGACCTCTAGCATTTTCATTAATAAGTTGTTACCCCATCATATTTATGTTCTTGCTAGCTATCATATACTACAATATATCCCAGAGATGGCTGAAATAGTCATGCTGTCTTCTATAGGAATACTCTTTTGATAGGGAAAGATGCAAAGCTGTTGTTTTCAACACACAGTCTAGATGATGTGCTAGTGATGAGATTTCCAGCAGCATTCACTGGGAAGGCATTGCCTATAAAGAGGCACTTTTGCAAACTGAGATTTATGGTGTTATTAATGCAAAACAGCACTAATATTTTGTGAGGAAAAAAATTGCTTGAAAATTTTTCTGTTAAATTAGCAAGGATTCTAATAAAATAATATTTGGAGGACCACTGATACACTTTCACAGAGAGAAAATTAAATGTCTTTTCTCATATATAAAGTTAGTCCAAGTAATGCATCTTTTGTCCATCCCTCTAATGTTTACACTTAAGCCAGCCCTAGCTTGGCTACATTAATGAGGCTCACCTGACTCCCCAGGACACACTCATGCATAACCACACATAGTGGAACTACTCACAACAAACACCTTGTCCAAGTAGCACTTCCTGCTGCTTTTAAATGAAGATGCTCAGTTCCAAATTGCAGCTTCTGAATTTTTGAATCCAACCTTTTATCTCTTTGGGGTAACAGATATTGTTTAAAAAAGATATTGTTTGATTTGTCCTGTTCTGTTTGCTTCCAACTGAGTATCAGCAGAAAGGAAGGAAAGTGGCAATTCTGTCAGGTGCTGAGTACACACCAGCCTTCCAGGTCCCCTTCACATTTTCAGTTATGCTTAACTGGCAGTATTTTATTTACTCTAGACCCACACCTATGTGCTTCTTTATTTTCTGGCAAGAGCCTCACACAGTTTTTGCTCATCACAAAAACAAACAAAACAGAAAACTAATTTCACATCGTGATTTCCCACTCTATGCCAAGCTGTAGTAGTAGACCTTGATGGTAACATGTATTAGAGAGAGATCATGATGGAATTACATTTTCTGGATCACAGACACTTCAGATCTCAGTAAAAATACCAGAAATTAAACTTTACCCCAATATTTAATCAAGTTTCACTCAATCCTTCCAACAGTATTCTTAGGCATTTCCTATTGAACATGTATTTTTGCTGAATATGATAATTAACTTTTTCTGACATATTACAGTAGAAATATTTTCATGTTAAGAACGTAGCTGGCAACTTAATCTATCAATACATGAGGCAAAATAGAAAGTGTGGGTGCACTGATTGTGTGGTGTTGCTGATGGGAAGACAGACAGGTTCTCTCTGGAAGACCATTGTATGGGATTTGAAAACAGATACAAAAATATCCTAATAGAAACTCTTACCATTATTTCTCTGGATATTCTCTAAATAGAATGATCACCTATAGCATGTAGAAAGATGGCATCTTTTCTGAAGCTGGAAGATAAGTCAGTGTGATCTAGCATGTTATTTAATGGAAATTATAAAATAACACGACTTTGGCTGTTTAAATTAAAATGAATTTTTTTTGTCTCTGTATCTTTTAAAAGTTGAAAAAAAAAAGCATAGGATTAACTTACTGGATCACAATAATATTATGAGGAAATTTGGGGGTTGGTTTCATGGCTGAAAAAAATATGTTGCAGTATTGCTATAGATTAATCTGATTGAGGATTTTTCCTTACAACAAAAAAGGACCAGAAACAAACATGTGCTTTTTGAATAAAGTATAAATTTTTTACTCAAATTGGTCTGAAATATTTTAGTTCTAACAGTTTAGAAGCAAAAAAATTATACCTATGTTCATAAATGAAACAACAGTAAGAAAGACAGTGTCATTAACTCTTTTGCTTCATGCCTTGGGAGATGAAGCACTTATTAGAGTGATTCATTAATTGTTAGTATATCTAATTTTATTCATATTTTATTATCTCCATTCCTTATTGAATGGTTTATGAAACATCTTCAATCATGCACTATAGTCTCATTATACCTATAGATCAGATCTCACCCTGTATTTTGTGATTTAAATTCCCTTCTACTGTGTTGGGAAACTCTAAGAATATATTTTAAAGTATAGTTTAACCTATTTTAGCTCATTTTCTCATAGGTCCTTTAAATTAAATCAATTTCATACACGCTAAAAATTAATCAAGTAATCTATTTCTTTTCTAAATTGAGGAAAAAATTATTATTTTTATAAATTTTTTATGATTATAAAAAGTAGTCCAGAGTTCCAGAAACAATCCTATTTACATAAGATACAATAATCAGCATGGCATCTTGAGCATTCTAAAATTTGCCCAGCATAAAACTCACTTGTCAGATTATTTCATAATTCATTGTCAAGCTTATGCTTTCCAGTAGGAAAAGCACAGCAATGATGCGTGGGTGATTCTGTCCTACCTGCTGCTGCTGATCTTCATCTTCTTTTCTCTGCAAGCTGCCTGTCCCTCTGAGTGCTTGACAACTGTAACAGCTTGACAGCATGAGGGAGCAGAAAATGCTCAGCAGCCCATGATCACTATTAATGCCAGAGTTTAATTGCAACTTACTGAAATCCCTAAAGCTGTTTCTAACAAGCCTTTTGTAGTTTAAATTAATTGCCATTATTGTTACAATGTTATTTCAATGTGAAATCTTGTGATGTTCTCACAACTAGTTGAGCTACGCATGTGGAGGAAAGTCCTCAGCATGCCCACAAGTTATTGTGATTTCCTTCAGATGTTAAACATTGGTTGATGCACCATCATCTTCAATGTCAATCTTCTATGTTTATATTCCCTTTCCCTATCATTGTAGCCCTGAGACATTTCATAATTCTGTCAGTGTTGTTGACATTTGCACTTCCCGGGGAAGCAGGGAGGATTTATTATCCCTTTTTTTAATATAATTGGAATTAGGAAAAAGTTGAATAAAACAGCAGCTATTGTTACATGTCCAAAGTGGGGCAACAAAACTGGTGAAGGGTCTGAAGCACAAGTCTTTCAAGGAGCAGCTGAGGGAGCTGGGGGTGTTTAGACTGGAAAAAAGGAGTTTCGTGGGAGACCTTATCACTCTCTGCATCTGTAGGTCAGGTGGGGTCAGCCCCTTCTCCCAGACAACAAGAGATAGTGCAAGAGAAAATGGCCTCAAGTTACACCAGGGGAAGTTTAGGTTGGGCATTAGGGCAAATTTCTTGACCAAGAAGATTATCTTGGTGATTGGATCCAGCATTGGAACAGGCTGCCCAAGGAAACGGTAGGGCTGCCATCCCTGGAGGTATTTAAAAGTTGTGTAGATGTGGCACTTGGGCACTTTGTTTAGTGGAGGACTTGGCAGTGCTGGGTTAATGTTTTGATTTGATGATCTTAGAGGTTTCTTTCAACCTAAACAATTCTATTATTTTGTGAGTCTAGCATTTCACCAGAGCAGAAGGCAACGATTTGCTGTCAGGTTCTCAGTCACATCAGATGTCCTACCCCTTAGGTTTTTTCCCTTTCAGCAGAACTGGGGATAATTTTTCACTAAGAGACTTGGTTAATAGTATTCCCTGATCCACTGGCGTTGTTCACAGAATTTGTGAAGAAATGAAGATTATTTTTGTTGAAAAGCAAAAACAAGAAATTTTCACAAATGAGAAACCTATGTTAGCATGCCTTCTTGAGCATTCCTAGAGCTGATGGTAAGGAAAATTCCAGTGCTCAGAGGTAGTTTCCAGAAGAATGAGTGACTGCAAATGCTTGAGTAAATAAGAACAGAGACAAAAACTATGAAATGTTCACAAGCACTGTTTTGACTCTCCATAGGTCTTTTGATACAGCTATGACAATTGGTATGCTGCAAAATAGGCAACACAGCATTTTTCAGTTGATTTATGTAACAACCATGAAATGTATGCAGACATTGGAATATGTCTTTTTCTTCTCTGAAATGGTAGTTCTAAGCTAAAAAAAAACTTAGCTTTTGTGTATGTTAAATGGGTGATTGTCATGGGTTTAGTGTTATGTATTATGGATGTTTCTAACATGGCAGTAATGTAACCTAAATATGTTATCTGTAGCTCTGCAAAAGGTTGGAGTGCTGTACTGTTCATCTCAAATAGCAAACTCCTCCACATCACCCCATTAGAAATTCTGAGTTCCCACCACTCTCCTGTCTTCTACTTAAAAACTTTGTTTAACTTGTTTTGTCTCTTCATCACTCTCTTTGATCTCTGTTCTTGCTTTGCTTAGCAAGTTTCTTGTCTTCTGTCCATGCTGACTTCACATTCCTTGTTGGGATTGTCTCCTGCACCAGTTCAAAATGAGGTTCTGGATGTATATTAGGAGGTTTTTTGTGTGCTTCTTATTTATCTCTCTGTTATAGCTTATGTGTAATTCCTTTTCCATGCCAAGATTTCCATGTCACCATCACTTTTCTTCTCTCCTAAACCATATTTTCCCAGTTTCCTTTCCAACTAAGTCTTGCATACAGGCTCTCAGAAGTCCCTGATCATCACAGTATTTGTCTGGGAGATAAGCCTTTTAGGGTAGTAAATATGATAAATTTGCTCAGAATTAGGCCAAAAAAAAGGTTGCCAAGGTTTTGTTACTCTGGGCTGGTTTAGTGGATGTCAGTTTGAGCATGAGATAGCTACAGAAGCATGGAAGGAATGGCCATACTAAAAGCTCAACTGCAGATCGATGTTTTCCCTTTTTCCCCAATTTTTTCAGAAATCTGTAGCCTTTTGGCTGGATTTAGACTGATCCAGATGTAGCTATGATGCACTGAATAATTTCTACATAAAGAGAATTATCAGGACAAGCCAGGCTCTAATAGAATCAGCCAGGAGGTGGGAATGACTGTGGGGAAATCTAAGTGCACAGTGTGGACTGGAGTCAGATTCTGGCTACCCCAGGGCTATAGAGTGGGGCAGAGTTAGGCTGCACAGAGAAGGAATTGTTGCACCCTCACAGACTCTTTCAAGAGACAGGGCAGAAAGTAGGTTGAAGAATTAGAAATCAGCTATTGACTTTCCTCTAGCTCTCTCCCAGATAAACTAGGTGTCCTAGAAAAATTATGACGATACAAGAATTTAGACCAAAATTCAGCAATTCAGTTCTATTTACTATAGCAATTAATCATTTACTTAAGTACTACTAAGAACAGAAATACTCTGGAAATATTTGGAAAATATTCTGATCTCATTTAATTTGCACACCTGCCATACCGAATTCTTGATGGCTCTGTCATTAAGAGGTCTCTTCAAATTTGTGTGCTACTTTGGACTGCCTCAAATAATTAAAAATCCATCTGTATCTGCTGTTAGCCCTTCAGGGATGAGAAAGCTTGTGAATTTCTTGTTCATTTGCTTTTGATAAATACAGGAAATGACCTGGATTCAGAAATGAGAGGGAGACCCTCCTTTCTTGAGCTTCGGGGGTCATTATAACTCTCTTTGTATTAACATCATTCACAATTTTTTGTGAAGAATATAGTTATTGTAACATAATAACCAAGTGCAACTCCAGACACGGGAACTATGTTTGAAGCAAAGATGACACCAAACCATAACCATTCTTAATCTGACTTAATATCAGCATACTGTCAACATTTCTAATGTAATTGCCCTCTGATTTTGTTCTTCTATGTCTAGTAATTCATGTAAGAATAAAAACCATTATGTAATTGAGAATGACTGTGGATTACAGATAAATATATGTATTTAATAATAGTAGCTATATTAAGAACCAGATCAAAGGAGAAATTTTAAACAATTGTCCACGTAACTTTCAGATTTCCAGTTCAATGACTTAGATATAATTGTTTGTTGTAATTACAGTACATTTAACATGCATTCTGATTCATGAATTTGGCTACCCTGATCTTACAGCTAACCAAGTCTCTTTAATGTTCAGGCACTAAAAACAGCAATGGTAGACCTATGAAAGTATAGGCAAATGAGAAATTTTCTATACAACATCAACATACCATTTTAATTTTTTCCTTCAACTTCAGAATAATAATGAAAACTAAATATAATATGTTTTTAAAATGTGTTATTTACAGTCTATCTTTCAGATGTTTATGGACTTCTCTGGGGTTTTTTGTGTTTTTAATACAACAGAGAGACTGAATATTTTAGAGCATGTGCTAGTGACAAACACCATTAGCTGTGGCAGTTCTAATGAGTAGTCTTAAAAAAAATCTAGTAAAATATACTGTTCACTCCTACATAGTTTATTAAGTTGCTTTCAAGATAAATTGAAAATATATTACAGGTAGGATGAATTAATTGTAAACTTATTTCATATTCTTACATGATTCTTTAGACTGTCTTTGCTTATTTGGCTGTCAATACTCATCAATTACTATCAAAAATTATATGTAAATATGTAATTAATTTAGTAAAATGGTGACCATACGTTTCATTATTTGCTGTTCTTGCTTTTCATAGCAGAGTTTTAAATGAAATCATGGGTAGATTTTCTACTTTTTCATTTATTCCATCTGATTTAGAAACATGAAATATTGCTAATAGTTCCAACAATCTCTCCTACAACGAGGTTGCCAAGAAAATTACTGTTTGGTATTGTGCACTTTGCAGTTAGAATTTCTGTGGCATTTAGAGGCACAGAAATTAATACATTTTTATTTCAAATCCAATAGCTGTTACTGGAGCATTTGGAGTGCCTGGTCTCAAGACACGAAAGGTCCCTGAGGATGACAGTGGTGAAACGGCAAGCACAGTCTCCCTCGGGAGTTTCCAGTGAAGTGGAGGTCCTCAAAGCTCTGAAATCTCTGTTTGAGCACCACAAGGCTTTGGATGAAAAGGTACAGTAAGGAAAAAAAAGCTTACTAAATACACTCTTTAATTTACCTGATTGTGCTTTATGATGTAGCAGAGCAAGAGTATTGTTTGCTTACTACTTGGAATAAACCCTGTACTTAGAGCATTTACAGGTATTCAGAGAAATATGGATGGTAAGAATGTATGGCCAATAGCTGTAATGTACTCGAGGTCACTTCAGCTGTCTTTTTTAGACAATAGAAATTACTTTTCAAAACAAGCAAATCTCACCCCTACCAGACGTGCTTCTTCTATTTAGCACTAAATAAAGATGACTCTGTGGAATTTATTGGATGTAAAATGCTTTAAGTTATGACCATGAAAATGTAGGTATATCTCAAATTTTAAAAACAGACAGACAGGCAGAATGAGATGTTCCTAACTCCATAAGGGAACTTGGCTCCTAAATATTTTTAGGAGGAAAACCTAAATTTCAGAGATCTTTTCAGCCTCTGCTACATAAGGACAGTGTTGCCTTTACAAGTAACATAACCTGTAGTAGGTAGTACTTGTTCATTATCAGAAGTGATGAAGGGTCTGCAGAATCAAGGTAAAAACCAATGATAACTGCATCAGTCATGCTAATGAAGAGGGTCTTTCCTCTGCATTCCTCATATATCTTGTCACTATATTCAGAGTGAATGAATCTTTGTACAACTATGAATTATCACTTTGAGTACTGTGTACATTATTCATAAATCTAATTCAAGTCTAGAAACAATGTGCTCAGAAGGTGATGTATCTGAATCAGTAAGTGCCTCAAAACTACATGTGCAGGGAGCACGTGAGAAACAGCTCATGAGCAAAGAACCTCATTCCTTATGGGGTCTATTTTGGCTGATTTGCTCGTTGCTGCTGATGAGTTGCTTCTCTGGTTGAGATGGCTGGGTAAGCAGGGATGATATTGTGCGGCACAGCCTCTGAAACCATTGACTGCACAGATGAGCTATACTATACAGAACCAGTTTAATGGGCTCACAGCAACAAATTTAACTTCCAGAAATATACTCAGAAAGCTGACTTAATGAAGGTAGCTGTAGATATATACCAATATATACATCATTGGTACTGAAAAGATGAGACACTGTGGTTTGTGAGTCACACTAGGTTAACTATCAGGTTCAAAGTTTAATAAATGTAAGGAACTTAGACCAAATAAAAACTTCTTACATGTTTAGGTATATCTTTTGGGTTATATGTTCTCCTCAGGTATCATGAAATCATCTCTAAAGAAAATCTAGAAAAGGAAATATAATGACTTCTAGCCACAGTAACAAGCTTTTGGATGTCATTAAGTCTTAAAAAATCCTGTATTATTAAAAAGATCTTTTGAGGACTGATGGGGTTTATGCTCTGAGCTTTAATCTTTTATGCACCACTTTAAATATCAGTAAAACTAGGGTAGGGAGCTCTCCAGCTTTTATACTTTTTGACATTGTGTTGGATAAGTATGAGAAATAGTAGGAACTAAACTTGAAATAGATTCTGATTATTCAACGGTTGTGTATCTCTTGCACATTTTCTTTTGTGAATGTTTTAGTGTTTCGGTACTATGCAGTTTACTTTACATCCCATTTTAAAAACTATTGTAGTGGATTAGATTCAAGCTACATGTAATATCTTCACTGGCATTATTGAAAAAATTGATTTACATTGTTGAAAATTCTATTCCTATATTATTTTAAATGTAATAGGTTAAAATCAGTATTCAGCATGTTAAAAAACTTTGGAATGAAAGAGGTAGACATCTCATGTATCTAGTTGATTCCTGTCTGAGTGGTAATGACAATTATCAGGGTAGAAAAGTCAACCCTCTGCAATCATATTAACAGAAGATTAGTTTCATTATAAAACAAGTTTTATAATTGGTTGGTCAAAATTACTTTTCCAACATGCTGCTTAGTTATGTGTGAAGCCTTTTATTTTGATGCAATATATCATATTTTTACTATAAAACATTCGGAGATAAGTCCAGTAAACAGTTTAATAAATTATTTAAAATAATTTGTTATAAACCAAACACACATTATTTTCCAGTTTAAATCCCATATAAAAGTACCTGGTTTTGTTACAGTGTCTCTAGAAGGATTGGATCAAAGATGTCGCATATATCGCCCAGATACTTGATAATATAATGCTTTCACAAATTGTCAACATTATGGTGATTTTTATTTAAAAATAATGAAAGTAAAAAAGACTGCATGCACCCAAATGTGCTAAAATTTTTTTATGGCATGTGAGTCATATATTCTGCATGGTGACAGAAAAATTATGTAAGATAGATTTGTTTCAGACCAGTCAGAAATAAGATATCAATCCAGCTATAAAAATGCATTGAAAATTTTCAGGGACTAGTAGAACAATGTGGGTTGGAGCTCTTGAGAGACATCTGGCCCAACCTCCTGCTCAAAGATAGGCAAACTGTTTCAGGTTGCTTAGGGTCCTGTCCAATAACTTCTGAATATTTCTAAGCAGAAAACCTATTCTGGTATTTCACCACCCTCACTGGAGTTTCACCACCAATCTGGAGTTTCTGTTGTTGAGCGTTGCACTGATTCCCTCTTGTCCTGCAAGGTCTTCCCTTCCTGCACCTACAAGATGAATTTGGCTTTATTTCCTCTACACCTTCAGTTTAGCTGGTTGTAGACAGCAATTAGATCTCCCATGAACTTTTCCTTCTTCACTTTGACCAGATCCAGCTTTCTCAGCCTGTCTCATATGCTGTGTTCTCCAGCCCATGGCCAACTTGGTGGGCCTTCATTGAAATCTGCCAATATCCTTCTTCTACCAGGAAGCCTGAAACCAAATGCAGCCTCAAAAGTCTGGAGGGAAATAATCTTTTCCTTCATCCCATGGCCAAACTGTGTGCTGACCTTCTTCACCACTAAGTCTTTTCATCAAAATTGCTTTCTCTTTTCAAAGCCTGTCTCATTCCCTAGGGTTGTGCATTTTGTGGCAATGGGATGCCACACAGACTTTGTGTCTGATCACAAACCTCTGAACCCTGTGGTCCAGTCCATTTTTGATGCACCACGGAATCTATTTCACCAATTCACATCTCACCAGTTTCTCTAGAGATGAATGGAAGATCTTGCAGAAAAGCTCAGTGAAGACAAAAAACATTCATTGTTCTCCCCTCATCCATGGAGCCGTCCTCTCTCTCATCATGCAAGGCAGTAACGTTGGCCAGATGTCATTTGGTTTTGACAAGGCCATACTGGCTCTCCCCAATCAGTATCTTGTCCTTTATGTGCCTAAAAATGCTTCCTGGAAGATTTGCTTTATAACCTTCCCTACGCTGGCCAGCTTCTACTTTCCTGGGTCTTCCCAAGATAACTCCAGTATTTCATGAAGAAGGACAAAACATTTGTGAGTTTCCCACTCATCAGGAATCTCCCTGGCTTCTGCTACTTTCAAAGTTGAAAAAGGCCTTACTATGACAAAGTAATCAAGTCTCTTGGCAGCCGTGGATGGAGTCAATTACTGCCTTTGACTTACGTATGTCTTGTCTTCCTGTGTTGTGGGTAATGCTTCACTTGCACAGACTCTGCTGCTGTGCTCAGGGGAGGCCTGCAGGCAGAACCTCAATGCAAAAATGAGGCAAAAACCATGATTTATGGTGCACTGGTCACACAGCCAAATAATCAGTGCCCCATCAGAAAATGCACACAAAGCTGAAATAGGTTAATTTTTTTCTTCACATAAAGGTGTTGACACTGAAACTATTAATGTAGTTGTTACATTCATGGAAAAGCATAACAAAATATTTTCATGTGAAGTTTTGTCCTTTAAACTTACAAAAATATGAAGAAGATCTTAAAATTCTTAGTAAATGCAAATTTTCTTTCATGTTTTCACTTCCTACGCTAAAACATCTTGATGTGTTGCAACAAGCTCTGCCACAAAAATTGACTGATCATGAAAGGATTGCTACGTGCACAGTACAAGAACTACAAAACCATCCTCATTACTATAAGAAAATGCAATGAAACCTACTAACAGATAGGAAAGTGAAAAATAAACTATATCAATTTCTAGGCAGGCCTGCTTAAGTATAAAAATAATCAGGAGTGATATCTTATTTCAAAGTCTATTGCCTTTCTATCTATTACATGAAGGCTGGGCTTTGACTTTCCCTTTTGTCCAAAAGATAGATCACCACACAGAGATCACAGCTGTGATTGTATCATTCTGAGAAAACATGGCTGTCATTGCAGTTTTTTCAGAGTCTGACAGCTCCTTCAGGATCTTTCTCATTATCCACATGCCACAACCCTGGAGAATGAAACTTGTCATGACCTTCCCATGTGGGAGAGCCAGTCCTGTTTGGCTGAACCCAGTAGGCACCTCCTAGGAAGTAGGAAGTGGTAAGGGTATGATTTAGACTTACCCCATCATCTGTATCAGATCTTAGTAGTGCCAAACAAAAGTCTTCACAGACTGGTTTTGCAGTTTTAATGTATTTTGTGAGAATTTTCACTTTAGGGCATGGGGACAATGACAGAGTTAATTTAGTTTAGAAATGTTTACCATTATATGTGTCCCTCAGAAAAATCTCATTGTGTCTCCTTGGGTAAGTTGTGTCACAGCAAATGAAATTGATACCACACTAACTGTATTTAGTAGCAGTAGTAGTAGTAGCAGTAGTAGTAGTAGTAGTAGTAGTAGTAGTAGTAGTAGTAGTTGTTGTTGTTGTATACAGAAATTTAATTTTATGAAGCTATACACATTTTCAAAAAAATTTCTATATGTAATTATGCTAATATTTTTAGAAATGAAATTGATACCACACTAACTGTATTTAGTAGCAGTAGTAGTAGTAGTAGTAGCAGTAGTAGTAGTAGTAGTAGTAGTAGTAGTAGTAGTAGTAGTAGTAGTAGTAGTAGTAGTTGTTGTTGTATACAGAAATTTAATTTTATGAAGCTATACACATTTTCAAAAAAATTTCTATATGTAATTATGCTAATATTTTTAGAAATACAAAACCAAAGCACATGGGCAGTTCTGTTAGCAATTTTAAATTTTCATCATGTGAGAAGTTAAATTCAGTGACTGTTTTACCTAAGTGTAAGTGTAAGGTTAGGTTATATCTTGCAAACAATGAGCATTGCTAAAAAAGTGAAGTTTTAAACACTAGAATTTAGGAGTGATTTGGGCTAGGACCAATGTGAAATTCTGACCTAACATTTCTTATAGCCTTTGCTATTGTATAAGTCAGGTGAAATTCACAGCAGTATTCAGAGTGGAAATCTCCCTTCAGTTACTCACCCTGTCCTTCCTAATGCTACAGGTCTCAAGCTCTTCTCTTATTGCTGCTAAGTAGCTCACACCTTTGGGGGAGGGATGGTGTTTATGCAATGAAAAGTTGTGGAACCAATGTAAGACAGCACTACAAAATATTTTATGATATTATATATGAATATAAATTGAATCATTTATAAAAGAGCGAGTGAAGACAATATTTACTAAAAATCATTAGAGCTGAAAAAAAATAGAAGCTCATGTTAACTTCATGGTTAGAATAGACATTGAGTAGGTCAGGAAATACATTGTCTTTATATGCAATTCAGGAAAAACAAAAGGTAGAAAAATTATTATGTTGCTTGTGCAATTCTATAGTTCTATTTGACTTCTGATATCTATTTGAACATGTTTGTTGTCCTGCTGACATTTTTTCTATTTTGCTTTGAACTTTGGGTTCAACTTTTAAAATGTGCATTTGGAAAGGAGAAAGAAGCAACTTCTTCAAACCCAGTTTTTTGGTCAGTGTTGTAAGAAAAGTGTCCAGTTGATCTTCACAGTGGAAAGCAGCTACCAGATGTTACTGTCTTAGCTAAGAATCAAAACCCCACTGGTTCTCTTGAGATTGGCAAAAAAAATATACTTAATATTCTTGCAAACAAAATTAGCCTATTTGTGTCAGTATTGTCACTATCTTTTTGTTCATTAGCAGGTAACTAGGAGAACTTTTATTCAATAGAAAAAATGGGGAAAAAAGTGATTCAATTCTAGCATGCAAGGGTTTTTTAAAAAGCTCTTTATGGGCTGCTGATCTGAAGAGAATGAAGAAAGAATCTGACAGCAAGCAAAAAAAGTGGGAAGTAGTTGCTAGGAGACAGAGAAAGATGGGTGATATTTTGCACTGACAGCAGTGCTAACATGACACTGACTATGTTACATTTAAAGATAATGTGGTTGCATTTAAAAGCCAGAAGAATACCCAGTCATCTGGGCATTTGTTAGATACACCCTCTAACATGGAGAGAGCAACTCTTTTCTGCTGTGTCTGTGGCACTACAATAATAAAATCACAAAATTATTTTGGTTGAAAGAAATAATTAAGAACTGCCACGTTTGAACCCCCTGCCATGTTAGGAACACCATTCACTGGACCATGCTGCTCTAGGCCCCATCCAAACTGCCCTTGACCACTTCAGGGATGGGGCACCCACAGCTGCTCTGGGCAGCCTCTTCCAATGTCTCACCATCTTCACAGTAAAAAATGTCTTCCTAATAACTAATTTAAATCTGTTCTCTTACAGTTTAAATCCCTTCCACTTCATCCTGTTACTACCTACCCTTGTAAAAAGTCCCTCTCAAGCTCTCTTGTAAGACCCTTTAGAAACTGGAAGGTGCTATAAGTTCTCCCTAGAGCCTTCTATTCTCTATTTGTCCTTTAAAAATGTTTATGATAGCATTTCTGTTAGATCAGTTGACATCTGATGAGTCTTGCTTTCTGAAACCTTTTTTAGGAAAGCATTATCAGCGCCCAAGAAAATAGAAATACATGGAAGAATCATATGAAATTTAAACAGAGTAACTTCTGAAGTGATACACATGATCTCACTAATAATTTTTATTAACTATAGTTACTCACTTACTGTCACTTCCAGAAAATAGAAAACAGTATAATGTGCCAATCACTAATTGGCATTCATCATATGAAAAAAAAAACTCAAACAAAAATTGTCAGATGAAAATAGTTTGCGTTTGTTGCAATATATTTTTGTATGTCTGAGGAAAAAATGTAAAATGAAAAATAAAGTTGAAGCTTCTGGGTTATAAACCAGAGCAGATTTCTCCTTCAGGTCAGAGTGTTGCTGTAACTTTTAATTTTTTTACTAATAGAATCAAAGACTTCCCTCTACTTTAACAGCTGTTATTTATGTTTGAAAACTAAGAATTAGTTGCAGCCTTTCCAATGCCACTATGGAAAATGTGAATCTGAACTTGTTCACTGGTCAGATGAACGGAAAAAAGATATTTTGTGTGCCAAGGCAATGTTGCTTTCAGTTCCTTTAGCAACTGTTAGATTCAGAGAACAAATAATAGCCATCAGACTACAATTTTGGTTAGGTCATTATTTAAAAATGCAGTGTATTAACTATGTACGTGGGAGGAAGGCAAGGCATGGCAGGACAAAGGCAACAACTTCCAACTGTTGCTCTGTCTTACACTGGTAATGTTCAATGTTGTCACTAACAATAGGCCAAGAATGAAAAGAAAAGTATTTGAATATAGTAGCTCAATAGTCAGAATAGAAACATTAATTCTCTACCTAGTTTTGCTGAAGTGCCAGGCAAAAATTGTGTCTCCAGAGCTGTCTGTTGTTTAGAGGGAGTGTTATTTACAAGCTCTAAAATGGCTGTATAAAACCCATTGGGATTCAGTTCTCCAGTGCCACAGTGTGTAGCGTTTAAGGATAATTCTTCTGATTCCAGCTCCTTGTATAGCTGTGACATCCTCAGTAATGGGGCCTAGTTGGTTTGCAAATTCTAGCACCATTCAAAGTGAATGTCAGTGTTACACATAATATCTTTTAAAATACATTCTTCTTTATACAACACTTACACTTGAATACATGGAGGTTTCAAAAAAAAAATCAAGTAAAGTTGCCAACTCATTGTATTTGATTTTGACTTTTAACAACTTCCTGCTTATGAATTTTCTCTCAATCATCTTGTCCCAAGGCAGGGCTTACAGCCAAAGGGATTGAAGACAGAAACATTATTGTAGTTTTTCCACGTTTTTTTTAATATCCAATTTGTGATTTTTGTAAAGAAGTTGTTGTATATCAGCTCCCATTGTAGTTGAGAAGTTGAAATCAGGCCTCTTGAAGACAGGTCTACAGTCCTCACTAGTCGTTTTAAGTAAACTGTATAAAGAGGAACAAAAGCCTCAAAGTACTGCTTAAAAACTATATTAGTATTTGTTAGAAAGGCTGAATAGTTTTATTTTTAAGTGTTCATTTCCTGAATATGTATTTAATCTTTAAATTTAGTCAGTTTTAAAGTCCAGCGAACGTGCTGTGTTATAGTTTCTCTAACCAATTTTCATCTACTAAATTCTAATCCGTTCTTGGGATATAGTGAATGTTTGCAAAATCTCATTTCTATCAGTAGTAAATGAAAATGAAGTGTGTAAGGAAAGGTAATATTTATTAGACAAAGAACTATCACTGGAAAAAATATGAAAGCGTTAGGAGATATACAGGTGTTTTAGGGTCTCCTGTATTTGTCAAGGATGTGAAAACAATGAAAATGTGTCATGTTTCTTTGAAAACGAAAGACTGATTTTGTTGTGCTTTATTTTCCAGCTACATCTCTTGGCCTAAATGCTGGAACAGCATTGCTGCGAACATGTAAAGAAATATACCTTGAGTGTTGACTGATTAGCCAGGTTATAAACTCATTTATTGTGAGGTGCCTAGTGAAGTTCTGTAAATTAGGATAATCAAAGAGTCCATTAACAGTCAGGAGAGAGAATCTCACACAGCACTGGAGGTCACTTCAGGTCTTATTTGCCTCTGGTTGAACTGGGAGACTGCAGTAACATTGCTGGCTTAGGTTCCATGAGCTACATGGGCTGACAATGAGCCAGAGCACTCAAAACAGCTGTGATTGTGCCTTCAGACACATTTAGCATTAATTTAGTGTTAACTATTAATAATCAATATTTAGCAATAATTAAAATACTAGTAATAATAATAATTGAGATCATAATCATCTTTGGAACAGAATAGGTTATTTATGAAACTGGGGAAAACACAGAGGAATTTTCCACTTATGAGACTACACATTGTTAATGACTTCTTGCAAAACTGATACAAATGCATGATGATACAAAGTATCTCTAGTATATGGGCCTGAAGGCAATGCTGCAAGTTATTTTTCAATTAATTTTTTGCATTCAGTTACTATAACAGATTAGTTATCTTCCATGGAGTGAATTTAAAACATCTGCAAATGTTTTCCTCTTATCTCTTGTAAAAAATGTTTCTGAAAGTTTTATTTTTATGCCTAATGTGGTCTTAAAAGATTTTAATTTGCTGTGTATTCCATAGAATTACAGGCAGACTGTGGAACAGCAGTGTGGCATTTAAAGTTTGACACCTATATTAATGGGTTAAGTTTCCTACAGTTAGATTCAAATGTTTACTCTACAGTATGTCTCATGAAAGGGTGCAACACACATGCCTGCAAATGGAGTGACAGGGCATACAGTAGAGCATATGGCAGATTATATAATTTTTAAAGACTAATAGAAATTACGTTACTGCACATATTTTGATTTTTCTTCTAGGTAAGGGAACGACTGAGGGTTTCTTTAGAAAGAGTCTCTGCACTGGAAGAAGAACTAGCTGCTGCTAACCAGGAGGTAACATAAAACACTTTCTCCCCTTTTGAGATTAAATTTCTCTAATATTCTGTCCAATGTGTTCCCTGTCACTCTTCAAAACGGTTAGATAAAACCCCAACAAAACAAACAAACAAAACCAAAATGAAACAAAACTAAATGAGTAAGCTTCTCAGTGAGGCTTGTTTAAAGTGATTGTGAGATTAATACAGCCTTCTGGTTACTGATGTATTCCCTCCTTCTCTTCCCTTGTGAGCAATCCAAAATCCAAGAGCAGATAAGATCCAAGACAGATTCCCAAATTTCTTATTGGACCTGAAAAAGGAGTGAACCAACAAGTATGTCAGATACTATAAATAATTCAGTAGCCTGAATTTCCATTTTACTATAAAATTAAGTAAAACACACACACATGTATATATACTCATATAAGTGTTAACATTGATGAAGGAAGGACTATGGATGACTGTGAAATGTAGTTTTGTCTCTTCCCTTTTAACTGCAGTGTATCAAGGTGTTCTATGGTGCCATGCAACTATTGCCAACCTGGACAAGAGGGTTTTTTTCCTGTTTGCAGAATGTTCTCTTTTGTTTGAAAGGGTGATCAGCAAAACATGGTTGTATTGAGCAGCTGTACACTACACACATATAGAAAGAAATTGTGCACCCTAGAGAGGTGATTTTGAGGCCAGATAATGTAAAAAATGGAGTCTACTGGTGACTTTACCAGCCCCCTTATGTTCTGAACCCACCTGACATGTGCTTTTAACACTGTTAAAATAAACCAGATAAGCAAGTTGGATTTAAACTATTTTGGGTTATGGCCATTTCCTGGTGTCATTTTATTAAGGGTTAAGACAGAAACTGAAAGAAGCTGCAGACAACCTAAAACGCTACCAAACAATTCTTGAAAAGTGGAATACCCATAATTCAGAATAATGTGTGGTAATGTAAAGAACAGGCTACTAAAGTATTTTTAACTTATTTAAACTGGAAAAGGTACTTTCTTAAAGTTACTTCTTAAAAATAGGATCTTCAGTTAATATATTAGTACTTCTTCTTTATAAGTATGATAAACTATAAAACTATTAGTATGATTCATCCCTTTGCTCTCTGAAGTAACTGCACTTCATCTGTTAAAATATAAGATTCTTCTTTCAGAAGGATCCAGAAAAGTTGTGTTCAAATAATATAGTTACACTATGTTACGTATTCTGTTATTTGCACTAGTGTTTCTATTAAATAGCAAGCAGTCCTTTTGGTCAGTCAAGCCAACTGAGATGCATCACACTCCTCCAATCCCTCCTGCTCATCATGCAATTAAATCCAAGTTCACTTCACTGGGCATAGGACCAGGTCTTTGGAGAATTGCCTTGCTATTTGGAATTTTAAAAATGTAGTGAAACTTTTTTGACAGTAAGGAATAAAAGCATGCATAATGAAATTAAATTGAAATAGGACTTCCATAGCTTTTCTTGCCCCAAATCCTTGGAAATGTTGAACAATATTTGTGTCTACATGACACTGAAGACATTTAGAAGGACACTGAATCAATCAAGCATAACATGACCATTAACACAATCTGAATATTGTTATTTCAGTTTTCCTCTGAGAGACTGTTAAAGCTGAAATTCAATTAAATAATAATGGAGAAAGATTGAAATGGGAAGAGATGTGGAAGAGAACAAGTGGGTTATCAAACAGTTATGCATTTGAGCAAGAGTTCAGATAATTTTCACACAATTAGTTATTTCAGTAAGACAAAATTAGTTAGAACACCCTAGTTTTACGCTAAATTCCACAGTGAATACGCATACAATAAAACACTTAAAAAATTTACTTTATTATATATGAAAATAAATGGGCTTACTTTCTTGGGGAATGGGCTATATGGGTTTCAGTAATTTCTGTAGTCCTGTCTTGGTGTCTGTTCTCCCAGGAGAATTAGTATTTTCTTTCATATGTATTTTCTCATACTTATTCTAAGAGTGTACTATATTCAGGACTATATCTAAACATAAAATAATGACAGTAAATTGGTTCCCTGATTTAACAAATTACATTCAGGTATATGACAAATATCAGAAAAAAATCAGCAGAAATGTATGTTATTCCCTCTCCCTGGAAGGTTGTGGCTGTGGCTCTGACACAGCAACAGTGAGAAACTGCAGACACTCAAGAGTACTTATTGGAAATATTCTTCTATTTAAAAACCACAAAACTAGGAGAGAGAACAGCTGTAGTTTTCCATCATTAGGTGGCAACTAAGCTCTCATTTAACAGTCTTTGTGGCATATTACACACAGAACAAAGGGAGTGAAATCATCTGTAACTGGCAAAGCTTATTTCAGCTCTAGTTGCTAACAGAGTCTTGCAAAGCACATAATGTTGGCTATAGTAACACACCTTGAACTCTAAACTCCAGAGCAGTTGGGGTGGGCATTTGGACATGTTGGGGGAAGTCTGCTTGTGTATCTCATGTTTACATGTAGTTACACATAGGTAATAAAGGTTTTTCATCTTATGAGCTTATATTTTATTAAAGCTTCTATTTTATTAAAGAGTGGATTAAAAATTCTTCAAATACATGTTTTCCTAGAGGAAAAGGTTATTTGACGATATATTTTATTTTGCTGCAGCTGATCAGTGATTGTGGAAGGGGCCATTGTACATAGCAGCAAACTGAATTGCTGTTAGTGAGTTTTTGTGCAGACAGGGGCAAGATAACTGCCGTAATAAAATTCCATGTTCATCCTGCATTTTCTTTTTCATTTCTGCTTACTCTCAAAAGGCATTACTAGTTCACAACTAGGAGATGTCCTGTTCATTATGTCTGTTGTTGATAAGATAATTAGAAGATACTGCTAACAATTACTTTTGAGAAATTTACCTCCTATTTATAATTAAAATTACTGTAAAACATAGCTACTTTTGCTTTCCCCTTAGGTGCTTTTAAAATTGTGCTGTTTCTCATCTTCTTCCATGTAACCTATAGTCTCTCCAAACAGTTTTATTCCTGAGGGTTATAATTTGCAAGCTGCAAGTGGGACATCCAATAACAAAGCTCACTGGTATAATAGTGCTCTTCTGTGAATGCTTTTCAAGGGAAATGTGATGTTTTTCAGTGAGCGTATGAATATTTGCAAAGTTGAACAACAATCTGCTAACTAGCCTCCTTTTTACACACTAATTTGAGAAGAATGAGTCTCATTGGCAAGAGAAGTGAATTTATCTTCACAGTTTTGTCATTCATGATCTTAATGGGAATTAACTTTAATGTTGAAAATACTGACAAGATAACTACTTTTGTTCTTCGGCTTTAGAAATCTCCTATTACCATTACAAATGTAAATCTTAGTTAAAGTATGCTAAACTATACACATGCAAACAACACACCAAGATTAGTAAGGAATCCCATATATTCCCAGGAACCCAAGTGCTAGCAGCTTCTGCAGTTCAAGGGTACATAGATTATAGACCATGACCCATAGTGACATTTTTAAATCCATTTCTGTAACAATGTGCAGTGTAAAATAACAGCTGTTGCAATTTTCATTAACAGATCTCCCTGTTTCCCAGACCCTTCAACAAATAGTTAAAATAAAAACAAACCAAACAAGATTTTTTTTCCAGGCCTTTTTTGTAAAATTAAGCTTTATACATAATTAATAAAATACTGGAATCTTTTTTTAAATGGTTGTGCATAATGTGCACATACATTTTTCTCCTGTTCATTTTAAGCAATTATCCATCCCTTGCAACATCTTTCTGTGTTAATAAGAATCATATGATAAGTGGCATTCCAAAACTCTATTTTGTTTCCAGTTAATATGCTGGCTTTTCCATCTCTCCTCATTAGTAGAAAGTGTGGCATGAAAAATATCGCTTTACTTACATTTATGATAGCAAGTACACTCTTTAGGAACCCAGAAAACATTGGGACTGCAGAATATTAAATTACAGAAACTACTGATTTGACTGTATGTATCACTGTACTACCACATGCTTTTCCTCAGCATTTGTTCTGATTGCCAAGGCTATTTCCCAATGCCAAATAACATTATATTGCCTCTGTCAACTGACACGTAGACGATATTTTAAAACATTTCAGGCTTCATTTTAAAGCCTCATTGTTACAATAGCTTCTGCAAAAGTTTGCTTGGCTTTGAGGCTACATTTAACTGCTGGAGCTCTCAGAGATCTTGCAGGAGTTTTGCATCATAGATCACTGCTTCATATAACTGCATACATTCTCCTGTTTAAGCAGTGGGTATCTTCCTTACAATGGGTTAGTTTATTCATTAGGGTATCCTACTGCTAATTTTATAGCATTTATGAAAGCATTCATAAATTATGTACATCACTGAAAAGAGAAAATGGTTTGAAATTTCAGATTCTTTATGTTCCATATCAGGGACAGGAGAAAATGTATCCACTTATTCAGCAAAGAACTTCCAAATGCCATGTTAATTGCTAAACTTCTGCTGTTCAGGGAAAATCAATTTCACAGTAAAAAATGCAGTAGAATTGTTACAGCAGAGGACAGTTTTGGCTCTGACCATGAGGGATGATGCTGACATGACTATGGTATTACTGCTAATGAAATATTCTGTAGAAGTTAATGCATATATGTATTTAAAAGTGAAGTCTTAGCTAAATGTGGCATGTCTTTTTTACCCATGGTTGCACATGAAAACATATTTCTATGCCTATTTGTTTCATTTCCAGTTAGGTTTAGGCATTTTTTTACAGGGGTTTCTTCGTGGCTGTGTAAATACAATTCAAAGTGATCTTTGGAGTAAAAGTGTTGTAAAAGGAATAGTTTGCTGGGAAAAATAGATGTGCATTTCTTGAACGAATAATTTACACAAAATTTCATCAATCCAGAATTCAGAAATTATGTATATCAAAATTTTGGATGAAACTGGGTGGAATTCAGGGACCTTTTTATTTTTTCTAAAGGTGAGGCAGATGACTTATATCTGTTTCTGGTGACTCAAGGTATGCATTTTTTTTTCCAACGAATCTGAACCACCCTTCCTGTATAGTATCTCCTTTCACCATATTTTCTCAGGATGCAACTGCAAGTTACTGCTCTCTGAATTCTTTCCTACATGTTATTTTTTTTTTCTAATTTCTTTATAAGCTATAGATTTGCAGAGGTGTGACACTGCAGAGATGTTCTTTGTGGTCTGAACTTTAGTTTAAATGTCTACGTAAATGTAGCAATAGCTATCTTTTCTGCAAAGTTGCACATAATTAAAAATATCTTGATTTAAAATTTAATTTTATATGCTATATATAGTCACTTTTTAGTCTGCCTTTAACCTTAGCCATCTAATTAAATGTTATCTCTGCAGAAAGTTATCATTGCCCTTAAGTTTTAAATGTGACAATGATGCAAAATGAAGATTTTGGTGATTATTTCTTATACTACATGCTTTACAGCATTAATTTATTTCTCTACACATTTGAATTATTATGTGTAGCATGGCAATTGAAGAGGTAGAAAATTAATATAGCAGCACTACAACCTTCATTGCCTATTTTTTTTACAAAGTGAAAAAGAACTAAGCACAAGAAATAGCCAGTTAAGTTGCCACAACTATTTTGTTTTAAGTCCTCAATTAATTCTAATCTGAGTTCTCAGAGGAAAAAAAAAAAGCTCTAAAATCCTATGTGAACATTGAGGGCAGCAGGTTTGATTTTGCATTGCCATCACTTTTTTTCACTAATTTCATGTTTCCCTAAAATACAGAGCAGAGTAGGTATAAAATTCAATGTATTTTCCAGATAGCAACTGAAGAACAATAATTCTATTTACATATTTGAGGTGAACATCACTACTGCCTTTACAAGAGTGGTTTCTTACTACAACTTCCATAAACTTCTACCACAGAGAAAAATCTTCAGATTTTGGCTACTAAAAGAACATACATTTTCTACCATCACACCTGATAATGGTGTTGCAGATATTACTATTTTTATACAAAAATCTTAGTGACTTAAGCCTAATTATGTGTTTACCACAGTGTAGTGTGTGCAATGCAGATATTATATATTAAACACGTTCGCCAACTTTGGTCCTCTTCACTGAGGTGGTTTTGCAGAGCAGAAACGTGTTGCTGCCCAAATGCCTTAGGTGTTTTCAAAAGACATCCTGAGATGATGTGTTCTCTTTCCCCTCCATTTAACATGTGGCCACCTGTAACAAATCCTAAAATACCAAAGTCATGTTCTCATTTTGCACTGTGTTTTGTCTAAGTTGCATGCCTCCTGTGTGCTCTTTAGAAGACACCAATTTGTAAGAAAGGATTTGTGGTCTGCATTCGTGTTCATGGAGCACTGAAGGAAGTGTTTAGCTGAAGAATGAAGGCTTTTATTCCTTCACAAAGACAGTGTGATTGATAGTTTTAATAAAATGCTTGATATTAAGTGTTTGCTAGCTTTTATATATTTCTTTCTATGTATTTTTATATTCTTTTGAATATTGTGTCATAAACACAATTGTCATTTCTGGTTATATTTTCTAAATATACTAAGGTCCCAAGTGCGAATTTATTCAGCTGCTTCAGACTTTTACTCCTGTTAAGGAAATAAAACCCTGAAGCAGCTGAATATATTCATACTTGCACTGAGATGAAAAATTCAGGTTACTAAGGGTCTCCACTGCAATTTTGATTTTTTTTTTCCCCTCAGAACTTTGTGTCATGGCTAATTAGCTCTTCTTCATTTTATTTACTTGTAAAATTCTTTATGGGATTTTTTTTATATAAAGATTTCTGACTAGAGTAAATCCCAGTGTCACAGATTTATCACTGAAGAGTAGAGTTTTGTTCTGCTATATTTATTTTAAAAAAACCCTGAGATTTTTTGCATTGCCTCATTTTTTTTTTGCTATGACACATCCCTATGTATCAATAAGAGGATGCATACTTTGCTCTTAAACTAGTGTAAGCTGTTATTTGCATTAAAGGAAAAGAAAAATTTATGTTTAGTAAAATAATGCTTAAGGGAGTATGGCAAATGGTAAAAAAAGCAATGTCAAACCATGACTTGTTTCCTCATTCTCTACTCTTCTCCCAAAACCTGCTGTGCAGCTATGAAGCAGTTGTTTAAATATACATTAAAAGAGAAGTGAGATCGATGTTTGAAATATTTTTTGCAAATCTCTTCAAATCTACTTCATTTTTATGTCTGACAGAAATATTTGATTTAATGAAACCTTGGTCCTCCATGATTAGAAACTTGGGTGATTTAATGCCTTGTTTTACTGAATAAATGATGACTGGAGATTAAAAATTCCCAATTTCCTTTAGACCTTGAAGCAAAATTTCCATAAAATTAGCATCTTCATCAAGATGATCATAAATCTATTCCAGTATATTCTTTTGTGTGTGTGTCTCTGTCTGTGCTTTAAAAGCATTTGTTTTATAGATTGCTCATTGTGAAAACAAATTAGGTGCTAATACCATAATGTAAAAATAAGAAATCTTACTACAAATTCTATCACAAATATTCATACTATTCTTCTGTTTAAATGTTACATTCTCATTTTTTAATATTTGTATCCTAAGTCTTCAGACTTTTGCCTTTGGGGAGATTGTATTTTTCCATGCATTAAAAACTATGGCCGAATCTTAAGTATAATGTAGATTGCTTCAGAAATATAAATATATAGTTGTTTATTTAGTAGCAATATATTCTATCTCGACTTCCATACTGAAGTGCTTTTATTGCACATTTTTACTATGATTATTACTGCATTACAATGCTCCCAACAGAGCTCCAGTAAAGGAGCAAGATGACATTTTGTGGGGAAAAAAAATACTGAAACCTGGTTTCTGTGCCATAGCACGTAACAGTATAAATTTGTCTCATGGTGTGCATTGTTCATACTGCTGTTGAGCATTACTGTAAAGCCCAGGTAGCACAGTGACCTGTGCAATAGATTTGGTGAACAGCAGTTACTCTTTTTACTACCACAGGAGCTCTGTAAGGTGTCTTATAGGACTCAGGCTCATCTGCTACTCTTTGAATATTCCTGCTCCTAAAAGCATAGAGATGAGTTCAGCTGGGATGATTGGTCAGTTGTTTCTACAGCAGAAAAAGTAGGGTGCAATCCAGTAGTTAATGGGTTCATAAGTACTGATGGACAGATTTGACTAAATTGCATAACTTAATTTTTGACAGCTGAATGCTGTATGTGGCATCTATCCAGGTGCACATTCTGTCGCACGATTGTTGTTCTGGGACTCTGCACTGTATGAATTCTCACTGTGTTGTAACTTCGTGCTTGGGAGTTAAATACTGGGTACATGTCCCCTCATGCCTGGTTTCCTAAAGGAAGAGAGGCTGGGGCTGCAGGCAGGAAGGAAGGAGCAGTGCTCTCCATGAGGTCCTGCAGCTAGATAACTGTAGGACATAGTTCATCATCAAATAACACAACCACTCTGCAACAAATCAGAATGTATGGACAGTTTTCTGGATCTTATGAGGTTGAGTTATTTGAGTTATTTTGGGTGTACAGTGTTTTATATTAATCAGTAAAGAGGGATCACAGAGCATGCCTGACATTTCTGCACAACAGCAAAAAATTATATCAATATAGACAGAGCTCTGTGAAGCTGAAGAAGATGCGTCAGAAATTGATAAATAGATCTCCTCTACTTTATTCCAGGGAATCATGAAATAGGAAAGCTCTGAGTTTCCAGCACAGATTTTTCAGATTTCTAATTTACCACACATTCTTCACCCAAAGCAGAAAAGAGGGAGAAAGAGGAAATGGCATGGTAGCAAAAGAAACATAAGCTGAGAGGACAAAGGGATCACACAAGCCAGATGTGTGGTTAAGCATATTTCACAATCGTTTGCCAACACACCTGAAAACTCCAGGAGATTAATGAAATTGGAAGGTTGCTTGTATCTGGTTAGTTTAGGATTGTTCACAGTCAGAATGAGATTAGACACCAGGATAATTTCAGTTTGGATTTAATGTCATCAGTTTGGTAATATGTTTAGGGAGCTTAACAAATCAATGGAATGCAACTCTCACCAGACCTGATTTCACAAGATCTCATTAGCAAATGCCTTACTTTAAACGTATCAAACTCCTAAAGTAAAGAACATAGCACACAGGTAAAGGTGTGCTTAGCTGACGTGCATTGTAGAGGTCGCTATTACATGTAAAAATATATCCTTGAAAATTTGAATGTCTAATGTTTAATTTGCTCACAGTATTCCAAGTGCCTTTCATGAGACATCAGAAAGAATTGATCATTTCTCTTTGATCTGTTATTTTGGGAACCATAAGCTTTGTAATGGATGCCATTTTATCCTGCACTGGAGGTGTGAATTCAGGTTTCAGAACATAGCTGCTTATCTTTCTGTCTGTATCAGCTTTGGGATCATTTAATGTTTGTCATTTGACATTTGTCAAATGAGACATTCAAGCAGATGAAGATAGTTTCATTGCAAGAATTAGACTTGCAATATAGGACTGCAAGACTAAATTATTCTTTACCATTATTATCTTTTTGAAGATCCATCTTGGTGAAAATGCAAAACATACCCATTATCCTCTGTTTTTAATCAGCTGGAATAATGTGTTCTTTTAAAATTTGCTCAATATGCTTCCTTGGAATGATTATTCAATTTTCTGAAAATTTGTTAAATATTGGATGATTTGTTAAGATCCTCTACTAACTCTCAAATCAGATTTTAAATAGTATAACAAGATTATAGTATCTTTTATGCTTATTACTCTCCATAATAATTTTTAATGTATGGATAGGCCTTACATGATGAATTTGGATGACATATTTAAATTTATGACATGGGTCAATAAATAAAATCAACTTTAAGCTTCACTAGGTTCATATTTATGAATCAATATTCCCATTAACATATGAATCAGGAAATGTATAATTTGTTTTTTCCTATTGGATCACCTCAACCCTACAGTGCACATGCAGCTCTAAAAGGATTCTGCAAATTCATAATTTGATTAAATAGCAAGGGTTACAAACAATGAGCCATAATATGCCTGTAATAGAAATAAATACAGAAATAATTTTATTCTGAATTTAAAAATGTCAAAATTTCAGTTTGATTAGGAAATGTCAAGATTAGTAGATAGTAAATAATTTTCGTTAATACTAATGGGGACCATCGGTGTATAGGTGAAATAATTACAAGAGAATAGGTAGAGGATTTGACTTGGTTCAATCTAAAGAAAATGAACTTGCTTGCTTAACTTGGCACCTGGAAAGTGTGGTTTGGATACCTTCAACCATGTGGAATATGTGGTTACATACAAAAAGAAGGAAAAAAAAAAGCCACGTGTATCATTCCCCTACATTAGAAAAGGCTGTCATATTAGATTCTGTTCTGCAATAACCCTAGGATAAAAACATTATTTTAGAAGATCCATGTACTAGGAATGTTTTTTGTAATTAAGAAAGAGATAAAATTTGAATCAGTGAAGCCCATATCCTTAGTTTCACTGAAGAAACCTGGGGAAAAAATTACTACCAGTAAGAATGTTCTTGAAAAGTATTGAGATCTTGACTAGCATTAAATGGGTACATTTGGTTTAATACTTGAAATACAGACTGTTACTCACTGTACTGAGGTTCAACAGAGTGGGAATGAAACTTAAGTTGGGATTTCTTCAGTTTGCAAATGCACATCATGGTAGTGGTACATCAATTGTAGTTCTAGGATGAGGGTCATTTCCTTTCTGGATATTTCTCATATCCTATCTATCTGTTGTATATTTTCATGTTTTCTACAATCGGTAGCAGAGATGGTGATTTTAATACAGATACACTGTATAGGAAAATGTGATAAAACTGAATATATATGCAGAAGAGTGGTTTTCATAACAGACATGTCCAATCAAAATAAATCTAAACAATCTCAAATCTCTAGGTGACAATATGCAGACAACAAATACGAAATTTCATTTGAGGCAGAGTGTTTTCACTCATAGGGACATATATTGGTGTAACCAAAAGAGGAAAACAGATTTGCAGTGCAAATAACTAAACAAACTTCTTTTTCAAACTGCACAGTATTTTCAAACTGAATTATATATGTTAAACAGGGGTTCCTTTCAATTAAATGCTTTATCTACTAAAACCAATTACATAAAGCCCTAGAGGTACAAATATCTGTATATATGTTATCATACATATTACATATATAAATGTACACTCTGTATACATGTTTCAATAATTCGTATATTGTTGAAAAGAATGAACATTATAGTGTCTCTGCCAAATCCATATTCAGCTCTGACAAGCTGGAATTAGACCCTACCAACGAACTCCAGAGATTTTGAATACTAGACTTTGTTAGAGTAAAAATGAAAGAACAATTGTTTTGCCACTATTTTGTTTAGTTTGGTAAGGAAAAAAAGAGAAAAACAAGAGAAATTAGTCATCAGGTGTCAAATACACAACAATATAATTCAACCATGTAATTGATATTTGTTACTATTTTCCTATTGTGCTAGTCTCTGTAAAAACAGTTCTTTCACTGTGCTGTATTTCATACAAATTTTGTGACAAATTAAAAGTAGTACATTTTTGTTTGCTTCAATAAGGGTTTCTGTAGAAAACATACCCTGAAATGCACCTGGTAATCTGTGAAAAATCGTGACAGATACTCTTCTACACAATAGCACCTGCACCACTGCTTTAAATTGCTCCTGTTCTGTTTTCTAAGTGCTGCTACAGAAATAAATGGTGCGTGCTCTAGAGGGCGTGTAGTAGCACAAGACAGTGACAGTCCAGAATTCATAATAAAACAAACTATTAAACCCTACTGCCTTATTACCAGCCTGAAATGTTGGTGTATTACTACTTTTAAAGTGCAGAGATGCCTGCTGGCCCAGACGCTTGGAGTTCAGAGGGAGTCAGGGCTCTGTGGTGGTGCAGAGGGGTGGCAGGAGGTCCTGGGGTCAGTCAGTCCCTGCTGCAGCCAGCTGAGTGCCAGTGTGCATCCAGCTGTGCCAGCTGTGCAGTGCCCCTGGACCACAGCGCCCTTGGCCCCACATGAGTGACCTCCACAGGCATGTTGATAAAACACTGACAGCCAGGACCTTGTCAATAGTTATCACAAGCACAGACCACCAAGAGTAAAGCACCATGGGTTTAGTGTTTTCGTGTTTTCCGTTTAAAATCAGCAAAGTGCTGCAGGTTCAGAGCGTGTCTGAATGTTGCCATTCGTTATGTGCACTGCAGTGACATGAAAGAGCTATCCACCATGCAAGCAGGATTGCAGACAGCAGTGCCAACATCAATATGGTAAGAATGAAATAATCAAGACCTGACAGAAGCTGCAGAAGCAAGAGGTTTTAGCTTTCTTTGACACAAGCATAGAAGGTAAATTTGAAGCATAGGAGGTAAAGACTTTAACTGTAAAAGATGTATAACTGAGGGCTAGAGCTTGGTGGGCTACCTACCCAAAAACATACAAGATTTGTTTCCACTACTGTCTGACTTTCTACTACTGTCTGACCTCCAAGGCTCCCTCATGAGGATGATTTCACTGTAATTAGTATTTCTCCATAACAATGAAAGCTAAACAGCAATATTAATAAAAGGTCAGCAATCTCAAATAGGGAGAATTAATTATGTAAATATATTGAAAATATGTATTACTCATAACTCCCACGGTATTTTATTTTAATAAAGTAGTATTTTTCTTGATATGGCAGGACAGGTTTTAAAGGACTCAACTGTGTAAAGTTTCTAGAAAGCTCACCGGCTAAATAACAATAAAATACACTGAAATTCCAAGCAAACAGAAAATAAACCTAGCTGAGAGGTTGTCAGTTTTTAGTTTAAAACTGAAATTTGTGCTAAAAAACCCCAATTTAATCCTTTTTGGTTTACATCATTTAATGAGGGAGAAGGCAGAGTGCTAAGTTTAAAAAAAAAAATAAAAAATGGTTTTATCTTCCCCCACAGTGAGCCCAATGTACATTGTTTGGGCTGATGATTTCATTCCCTGCCTCCCAAACTTTTCAGTCTGAAAACACTTTTTTCTTTTATTTTGTTCCCTGGAAGTATGGCTAATGTTAATTGCAATGCTGTATGTTCCCTAGATATATTAACTCCTAGCTATTGTGAAAATAAAGCCCAAATTCTGTGTTTGCCCCATTAAACATAACTGGTTGTAAAGCTCAGAACCTGCATTGCTGAATGGAAAAACCAAAGCATTTCAAAACTAAAGTAATCTTTATGGAGACTCCTTTTTATCTACTATCCACTTCATGTATAGCTTGTGTGTTCCAGTATATTTTCATTTTATCTAATAAACCCAGTTCATATTTTGCCACTTTTTGCATCTTGGTTTTTAATTTCCTTTTTAGTTATCCTTCACAGTATTGTAGTTTTTGAACTACTGTGTGAATCTTTTATTTCTTTTTTTTTTTTTTGTATCTTAGTTAGTTACTAAGGTTAGTTATCAGACTGTTTCCCTTGTTAAATAGAAGGAATTTATGTAATGGCTCACTGATTTGTAATTTCATGTTATCTTTATTTATTATGAAATTTTCTTATTACATTGTCGTTTTCACCACCATGGCTGATGGGTATGGCTCTATCAGGTACTTCTTCAGATCAGTACTGGCTTATGTATTCATCTTCTGTTCTATGCTGTATTTTAATATTTGAAATCAATATTCCCTCAGCACCTGACTCAAGACATTAAGTATATAGGCATGGTATGTAGATTTGGCCATTTGGAAATGGAGACCAGTTCAAATGTTGAGTCTGAGTTGCTGAATCCTAACTTCATTTTAAAAATAAATCTAATTCAACAGTGTCTGTAGATAATGCACACAAGTTCTGCTAATTTAGAGGGAGTTTATGTGGGTAGTATAGTGGACGCATTTACCAAAATTTTAAATTCAAAAATCTGGGCTTTAGGAAAATTAAAATTATTTATTAGTTGAGACAGAAAGGCAGAAGTTGTGTAAGGTTATGTTCACAGTTATGAAAGAGTAGGGCTTTGGAAATTGTGCCATTTGTTTTGAGGTACCTTTGACATCTGGAAGATAGAATTAAAATCGATGGAAATTATTTAAGGTTTTGATGTGCCTTGTGAGTCATAAAACTTGCAAAAGTGAGAAGAATATTGAAGACCAATATGCCTGTGAGAAGAGAACAAGCTGAATGAATTTTTTTCAGATAAGGGAGTATTTTCATGGACTTAAGCTACAAAAGTTAGAAAGGTCCAACTGGAAAAGTAATAATCTACATTTTGTTCTTAAACTGACAATGATTGCTCCATTTTTCTCGATCAAAAAAAAAAGAACTTTTCAATTCTGCTGAATGAGCTTAGCAAAAAAAGCAGAGAGCCAAATTTAAACTTTCTTTAGACTCAACTATGGAGACACTTGAAATTTTACTTTTGTTTAGAGTCACATTGAAAGGCTTTACTGTGGTCCAGATCAAGTGTGCCAAACAGGAAAATAATGTATGTGATTGTAGAAATGGAATATAATCATTTGAGATCCACAAGCAGAAGCTGATTAAAAAAAAAAAAAAAGTGATGTATTTGATCATATATTAGAAGGTATAGTTTGGACTTCAGTGTTTAGGTTGGTTGTCCAGTTTTGGGTACAACAATCCTAAACAGAATAATGGTATTTATCCACATTTACTTTCTATTAATCTGTCTGGGATGGGGGAGGGAGAGGTATTTTTGTTTTCAGCAGCTATGATGCCATCCTCAAGAATATTACCTTTTACTTTCCAAAACAAAGAACATAGCATGGAAACCATTAGGAATTTAGCATTAGAGGTTAGATAGTATGAAGGCACTTGGAAAGATGTCTGCGGACATGTTTTTTCACAGATATTTTAAGTTGGATATCATAAACACAAGAAAATCAATAGAACAGATAGGCATTTATCAAAAATAACATTACCAACGTTTATCTGCATTGAGCAATCATATTCTTACTTAGATCTCTGCTATTACTGCTATCTCCTGTTGTAATGATCATTAGAATTTAAGAGATTTGGAGTCTACCTAGGAAAAATTTTGTCATCTGTGTCTTCACCCAGATCAATCCTTCTTCCATGTTTTGGCAACCTGTTTAAAAAGTTACACAAATGGTTCAGTGATTAAACGAGCACATTTTCAAAAATTTTGCACATTATTGAAAGATAAATCAGAAAAAAAGAAAGTAATAAAAAAGGAGTATGAGGAATTAAAAACTTTTGCTTCAACAAAGTAAAAAGCAAAAATACTTGTAGGACACTGAAGAATTTCCATACTTCCTTAGGAGCAGTAATTCTGCCTTAATATATTTATTAAATCAAGAGTAGAGCAAGTATGAAAACAATTTAGCTGTGTGGTTCTTCACAGTTTAGATCTGTTATCTGGTGACTACTCCAGAGCTGAAACTTCTGCATGGTGCCAGACTTGAAACTCTTTGTTATTTCTGTATACATTTGCTCTGCATTCATTACAGCAATACAATTATTGAAACCAGAATGTTTAACAATGATGGATTTATGGCAAAGTGATTGTTTCCAAACATTAAAGAAATTAAGAAAATCCCTCCAAATAATGAACTTAATATTGCATTATTTTATTTGCCTGTCATCTAAAAGGAACAATTTGGTTTTTTCTTATTTATTTACTTGGAAAGTGCTGGTACCTAGAGACCCGTGGAGGCTAAGAAAAATTAAACTCTCTCAAATATGTGATTAAATGGCAACATTTTGCACTAGTGTTTAAAGAGTATTCTTATTCAACTAGAGGACTGTTAAGGATTTGTGTAGATACAGGTAATAATTCAAAACAAAGGCATAGTGATGTCTGCATTTTAATGGATCAATAAAATATTATCATATGAAAAATCCAGAAATATGTTACCTGTCAATTAATATATCCTATGATTTTACATTTTTTCATGTTATGTGTAGTTGCTCTACATCAATCAGAATTTTGTATGTGCGTTGAAGCACCTCAATCTACCTGAAAGTGTCTTTTAGCACTAATTGATGGCTGATTTTGTTTGGTGGAAGCCATAATTTCTGTAGTTTTGATTTGAGAACTATTTGAACCATAAAGAAAAAGGAGTGAAGCTATTCACAAATATTATCAACAAAAGTTGATCACAAAGCTAATACAGCTATTGAATTACTGGCACCTATGCATTGTGTAAAAAGCAAGACTATGCTAATGAGATTATACCAGTCCTTTTTCTGTTACTTGAGACAGACATAATTCTTTTATTTGAGCAAAATGTTTTAAAGTTCAGTGTATTTGTACAACCCCCAAAGACACAGATTGTCTCAGACAGTTTTAATTCCCACTCTATAATTGCTTGGATGAAATGTTGCCTTCAAGTCTTGGTCTTGGCACTGAAATCAGTGGGAGTATATGACTTCTACAGGGGCTGTAATTTGGAATTTTTAGTGAGCAGTGAATCAGCCTGCTCATCAGAATCTCATATTACAGCAATTTTCAACATTTGTATTAAGGAAGAATTGTTTAAAGTAGTGCTCTTACATCTCAAATGTTGGTCAGAGTGATTCAAATTGTCATTAAAATAAGCACTTAAATATAACTTCAACACATATGAAAAGTTTCAAATTAAAATTAAATTATTCACATCAAAGTAAGTTTATCTTAATGTCAATTAGAATTGAATTTAATTTAATTTAATAAATGTTCCACAAAATCTTGACTGCTGCACACTCTTACCAGGTAGTGCTACCTAAAATTCTCCTGCCTACCCCATGCTTTTGGGGCAGTCTTTTAGGGTCTTTCTGATTCAGGACTTATGCAGGCAAAATATGGTGACAGAGGCCTTAAAACTTACACCAGCTTTCCAAAAATGGCATTTAAGCATCCTACTATTGTTCTACTGTGTTTAATACATTATGTTATTCATGAGGTAAATAATTTACTGTATGTGCTCATAAAAGCAGAAAAATACGGAGATATATAACTGTGCAATTTAACAAAATTAATTGTTCATATAAGCCAGATCTTCCAGCTTATCATAGTATACAATGTAAAAAAAAATAAATTAGCCCCCAAATCTTTCTAGGCTGTGTATTGCCTGAGAGTAAGCCACAAAGTCAGAGAGAAAGCAGCTTATTTCCCAGTAGCTGCATGTGAATTTTAGTAACATTACCAATAAATAAGCAATATTTTAAATACAGTAAAACCTACTTGTATATGTGCTAAAACAGTCAATGAATAGTAGAGGGTGTTAATGTACCTGCTTTTCTTAAAACAAACCTTGTAAAATGTATGTTGCTGTTACTAACAGATGGGAGGCTGACAGAAAACTAGCACTCTGTTTTACACCACTTGGGTTTGATCCATAACCTCTTGGTACTGTTTCCCTATAGCAAAAGTTTTGCATTCATTGAATTCTGTATAAAAGAGTAAGTCTTGCTCTCATAGTGTTAAAAAATCAATGGCAAACTGCTGTTTCATCTTTCAAGTTAAAAAAAGGGTCCTACCACAAAACCAGGATAGAAGATGAGACAGTGTTGACTATCGTGCCATTTGTTCCTTTGTATCCTTAATGACCTTAAGATATCATTAGTATGTTTGGGTTTTAAACTCTTCCACATAAAATGACCCAATTTTGCAAATACTACAAATGGTCAACATAGGATTGAATTGTTAATAGGTTTTAAAGATTGCCTGCTCAGTATTTTTCTGATATATAATATATATTTACCGTTTATTTTCTTTCTTTTGCAGATTGTAGCTTTGCGTGAACAAAATGCACACATTCAAAGGAAAATGGCAGCTGGGGAAGGGTCTGCTGAATCAGAGCATATTGAAGGAATGGAGCCAGGGCAAAAGGTTCATGAAAAGGTATAAAAATGTTAGTTGTCATTAAATCTAAATTGTCCATTTAGAGCATTATCTGCCTACTGAAACAGATACGAAAAATGAGCTTGTTTAAATGGACAACAAATGCAAATGGGCAGGTCCTTGCTCTTTGATAGGGTATGGAGTTAGATCTATAGTTTCTAACAAACTTTTCTTGGAATTTTTGCATAATGCTACAATTACAAGTACTATATGCTTATAAGTGATCCTTTGTGCATTACATACAGAAGAGCAAGGTGTAGTGGCATGTGTATGTGGAAGGCTGTATATGCAAACATTCCTGCAAACAGAGACCCTAAGGAGAGAACAGAGACCTAAAATTTAGGAAAAGTAATTTTTCTCTGTGCTGCCTATAGATATTCTTGAAATTCATATCCGTGCTCGTATAGAGAGAAGCTACTTAGCACTCCTTCAGTAGGAAATATTACATAGAATTCAGGCCAAGTATTTGCTGCTTAATGCTGAAAGACAACAAAATGTAGAAACTATTTTAGAAAAAAAGGCTTTCTCCTTAGCCTTAGATTTCCATATTGATAAAAACCAAGTTGAGCATCTTCCTCTCCTGCTTCAGAATTATTAAATTAAAATGATAGCATAACATAACATTTGGCAGACAGCTGAAATGAGTAGAGCTGCTGCTTGGATCTCAAATTGTGCATTTTTGTGTAATGCCATATAATGAACAGTGACATAAATCATACTTAGTAAAAATAGCTGTCAACATTATTTATTTTATAGTCCATCTAATTTACAATGGTGCACTCACAGTGCAGGCATTAATTTTACACATTTTGCAGTTTGTGTGTCCTTTCCTTTGAGTAATCTGTACGTTTGAGAAACACACAGTAAACAAATACTGTTCAGCTACACTCCCCTTTCTGCAAGATCTTACAGACACATCTGTGATGTTTTGATAAAGTGTTCGCCCCACTCAGTTGTGCTTTTAAATACTACTACACTGTTTAGCTGAAAATATCTGATTTCCCAATTTCTTTGTAACCTGTGTCTTCTGATTTTAGCCACTGGATTCATTGCTTACAAGCAGAATTAAGTAGAAATAAGACTATCCACCCTTTAAGAAATCTGCATATTTTAACGCAAATGAGAGGAATGAAATCCAGTGTAACATATTATTATCATCAACATTTTTTTAATTGAATGTTTCTAGAATAGTGTGTCCAGAAAATTTCTGTGCGTCCTGAAAAAACAGTTTACATTTTTCGGGTTAAGCTGAAATAAAGGTTCTTACTTATTAGATTTTGCTCCTTATGGTAATGAAAGCATACTGGATAGGGAGTAAAGAGGAGGCTGTATTGACACCAGATCAAACAGTGCACTCTAATTCACATCCTCTATGCTAGCTGCTCTCTACATTTCTATATTTACCTTGGTGGCCATCATCAATTCCTTATTATTTAGGAAACAGAAACACAAAGAGAAGAGCTTTAAAGGACTTGGGAAAATTGTTTCAAAGAGCACCTGACAAAGATCACCAGCTGTGGCAATTAAGATGGAGACATTTCTGTTATCAGATATTCTCCTACTTAGATTTGTGACCACTTGCTGCCACTGAGATTCTTCACTTAATCTCTAAGGATAATTGCCTGTTTCCCCACAAGTGAAAGCCAGGAAAGAGAGAACTCCCAGTGAATAAGGTACCCATTGGGAAATCTAGGGAAGCAGCTTGGGGTGCTGCAACGGTAGGACTTAACAGCCAAAAATGAGATACTATGAATAAGGAGTTTGTTTTCAAACAAACTCATTGTTTCTTACTGGCATTTATTTCAACTTCCTCAAGAACTGTGAAAGTTGAATTATTCAGTAAAACAGTATTTTCAGAAATGATCATAGGCAAATTAGGAAGCATTACAGTTGCTTTGGAGAAGTTCTGATGTTGTCCACCTTAAATGCCCACCATTACAATATCCCTTTCAGTTGTAATTACATTTTGTTTGTTTCTCTCTCATAATGGAGAATATTCCTAAATAGTCTGTTCCACTTATTTTAATTGAAATATATTTAAAAATCATTGCAATAATTCTTCTGAAGTTAATGGAGTTTTATCAGAGATTAATTAGCCAGAGAATGACTACTTTTATCCTCAAAGATGCCATGGATGTAGGAAAAAGTTTCATGCTTGACAAATCCACTTCAGCATGAATTCTGTTACACTGAAGGCACAAAAGCTAAGTATTTAAGTGAAGTGTAAATCAGAGTGTTTCTCCTTGAAACCACACTGGTCTTACCTATAATAAGGGCAGTTTTACCAACAGAAATTGGTAACTCCCTTCAGAATAATATCAGAAACAAATTGAAACAGATACATATACCAGGATAGGTGAAAGAGCCTGGTATTTATGTTGCAATGAAGACCAGATGTTGTTACATTTTATGAGGAATTGAGAGCCGTATGTACTTACTTCTTGCAAGAATGAAACAGCTGGATCTATTTTGCTTTGTAATAAACCTCAGGCTGTCACATTTAGCTTATTTAAGAATCATGTTTTTTCTTTTTACTCATAACACTAACACATTACAATAATTAAATCAAATGTTCAAAATTAAATCGTTAGGTTATGAATAAAAAAATCTGTGAAAAAATTGAGAAGAATTAGGCATGGTATCCTGTAGGAGTAAAAGGTGTTTTGCCAAGGCAAACATAGTGGGGTAAAATGTTCAGAGTGCAAATCAAATACTAATAATAAAAGTAGCAAATGTCTTTCAGAGCAATCATCAGAATCTGCTCTTATTTTGGGACTTGATTATTTTTGGATTTTCTGATGCATGCTTTTGTATGATTAATAGAAAACTGCAGAAAACTTCCAGTTTCCATTTTTACTGAAAAAAGTTTATATCACATACACTCCTGTGTTTTGTATGATTAAAAAAAAAAAATCTTTCAACTGGCAGCATAATGAAATGTCAGAGAATGGACTGAAGGAAGGACCTAGGTATAAATGTGATGTAAAAAAAATATTGGGAGCTGTGATCCTTGCCCCAAAGCAGGTACATGCTACATTAGAGAAATAATACAAAATACATTGGAAAAGCAGATGATGAGTTTGTTTACAAGCAGTGCAGATGTATTTCTGGTTTTCTAATTACCTATTTCTGGATTAATATTCATAAAACTTCTTAAAGAATCATGTGTTGTGGGGGACTTTAAGGTTGATGGCTTGACACACCTGAGGAGGTGGGAAGTATTGAGTGAAAGGAAACATGGATAAAAGCTTCAGCTGGGGTTAGAAGCCTTCATGAATCTAAGGGCAGTATGCTGTGCTCTTTCAGAAAGAGTCTAGGTAATTATTTTATAAGTACTGTTCTGCTTAATAGTTTAGTATGGCTGCATGACTATGAATACTTAGTGCCCCACATGATAGCATAGAGAGATGCATTGCTTATGCATAGTTTAAATGATAAATCAATAGATTTCTCAGATCTTTATCAAGAAATCAAATCTTTGTTTGTTTCATATAAATTAGTGTGCCTTTCATTCATACAAGTTTCTTTTTCTTTTTGCCCAGTAGAAGCCCCTATATGCTACTACATATTAAGCATATTAGAACACAGCTATAAAGGGGGGAATTTTGCAGGGGAATTTTTCATTTCAAGTGCTGTGGTAGCTGACAGCATTGCTGTCAGCAAGGCTATCTGACCTTTGCTGGATGATTTACTGCAAGGAGTTGCAGGACATAATTTCTAATGGTAGAATGGAGAGACTACTAAGAAAAAGGTGTTAGTCAAGGCAAATGAGGATTGATTTTGTGTGTATAGTTTGGTTTGAACAGCTAGACTGGCCCTTAACATAAAGGAGCAGTAACTGATTCCTGTTTGTGAGAACTGAGAAAGTCTTCTAAAAGTGTAAAAGAAATAGGCAGGCATTTGGGAAGGGACCAGCAACAAGAAAAAATGCCCACCCAACGAGTGAATGCCTTCCCCTTCCTCATTTTGCAGAAGGACTAAAGTGGGACAGGTGATCACAGGCATCAGAAAGATGAGTAAGAGCTGAAAGCTGATCAGGAAACAGACATCCTACATCTGAAGTTAGTAACAAAACTAGGAGTCTTTTGATTGCTCAGTAGAAAGAGCAAGAAAGTGAGGATGTTTAGAGAGAAAATTGCAAGAGAAGATAGTGTGGTATTTTTACAGCACTAGTGGGGTAGGGAAAAAAAATTCTGTAGGGAGAGTATTGTATTTGGTAGCTGATAAGAGGTTGGAGACAATTTGGAGTAATTGAAGAGGAGACCTCTAATGGTCAGATTACTGCCTGACACAGACCAAAATGTGTGAAACAAGCTAGAGAAGTAGAACAATTTTCAAACACAGGAGCAATCAACCACTTAGAAATGACTCTGACAGCTTAGGTTTAATGCTACTGGTTTAGGCATAGCTTTACACACTCCAGTTTCTGTGTTGATGGATGATGATTGCTGCTTTGGCTTGTTTAGTTGTCCTTTGGGTTTGGTCTATTGTGTAGTAATGTGTCTCTGTTAGTATCAGTTTCTTTTGAATGTTTTGTATGAGGCATTTGAATGGAATGGCTTGGAAGAACTCTACAGTAAAATGCATCTTCTAGTAACTTATTTATTCTTACATCTTAAACAGCACCAGTAAGTATTACTGTTTGCAGCATTGATATTTACTCTTGCTTTCATAAAAGTAAATGATCTGAATAATTTAGCTTGGTGGTTATTTTACTTACTTTTTGATATTCTTGGGATTTGCTTTAAAAAAATTAGGCTTTCATGTACATTTTACCGCATATGCAGCTGAACATAAATACAAAACAAAATGGAAGAGAACTTTGTTATATAACCTGAGACAATTTTACCTTTTTTTTTTTGCAAAATTCTCTAGACTGGTGTCCCTTCTGCGTTTTTTTATTATTATTTTACATTACGTGTAACTCCAATTAGTTTGCCTCCAGTGTTATTTTGCTAGGGTTTAATTGAAAGGGCAGGATGAATTAGATTAACAGAGACTACAGTATTCCAGATTAGCCTGACTTTACAATTTCTCACAGTGTTCCTTTCACCACTGTTCTTGGTTTTTTCTAGTAAATTAGTCTGCAGCTCCTTTTCCTTTTATTATCTCATGTAGAGTAAAGCAGCAATTGGGGGATTTATGGTTATTTGTAATGCTTCAATTTGCTGTCCTTCTCCCTGCTGACACTCCTGCGTGAGCAGCAGATTGTCTTATTGCTGTGGTTTTTGGATCTTGAAAGAAAGAAAACTATGTTTAAGAGATGTTATTTTCCTTCTCATACTATTCAGTGGCAAGGAACATTTGCTTTCCTTCTCCATTTCCACAGACCTTAATTTAAAAATTTACTTCTCCGCCCCAGATATTTCTTGTTTAATCCTTATTATCCCCTCTTTCCTGTCTCTGAGTGTGTCATCTATTAGAGTTAGTACTATCAGTGTCATCAGATTCACTTGATGATTATTCCATCCTTTCTGTTTCTTCTCCTATCTTGTTTAGCTATATTTGAGTGAGTGTAAAGGGTTTCCTTATGAAGGATGAGTGTATTTAAAACCCGTAGTAACAACCATGTTATTTATGTGATATCAGTTATTTATCCAGTGGGATGATATGGTGATGTAACAGGAAAAAAAAAAAAAAGAAAAAAAAAATCTAGCTTACAAAAACCCACAACAGGATCCTCTTGCTGTTGCTCTTTCTCTCATTGTTCCCAAGAGAGGAGGAGTGCAAGTGCTGCATTGCTGGGTAGAGATGTCATTGCTCATACACTTTTGCTCTTACCTAGCCCATGAAATGACATCTTAAGCTTCTCTTGAGCCTTCCAGTCCAATGCCAGCCAGATTTCTCATGTGGCTGAGAAACCTGTGGAAAGGGGCAGGAGCAGAGGCCCTCAGTGTGTGTAGCAGCTGAGCACACACTGCAGCTGTGTGTACCTGCCATGTCTGTAGGAGGCAAGAAAGATGAGGGGAGAAATATCTCATGATGCCACTCTGCAGCATTGAAATCTGAATAAGTAAATGTGATAGAAACTGATGGACTATTTGTATTGGGTAAAGCAGTTAGCAAAAACCCTCAAAGCATTGAAGCATGTGAGCTATTTGCTGCATTTCTCTTCCCAAGGAAAAATAGCCATTGGTCTTAGATTCTGAACTAATTGAACTTAAGGAGTGTGTCCATACGTAGCTTTTTCATTACCACCTTTGATAGACAGCATCAAAAAATTTGTTGAAGACTTCATCTGGATGATTAACTTCTAAGACAGATCTAGGGACCGTGTATGTTTTCTATTTTCTCTGCTAAAATGTTTTGATCAGTTAGAAAGTTTTCTTTAACATTCCTTCTTTAAAGATTTCCTAATTCATTCAGATTACTTCCGGTACTTTCTTTTCCACAACCCCAACTAATTTGACACCATTGTTTCAATTTTTGGGTAATATAGGGGTATGGTAGTTAAGAATGTCTATTTTGAAACTTTTTTTTTAATTATGTTTTTCTGAAAATGTTTCATTTAGTGCTTCAGGTAATAATTAGCTGAGATCTACTCTATTGCATTGTCTTAAACATTCAACTAATAGTTTATTTACAAAGGATTGTAATTAATATGCAACAACAACATTGTAATTGATTTATTAATTCCAAATGTTGCAATCAATGCACAGCATCAACTACAAGAAGCTCCTTGAATACCAGGAAACACAAAATTTCAACCAGATAAAAAAAATTCAGCCAGAGAAAGAACAAGAATCGAACATGGACATAAAATTGATAATAGAGAAGATGCTGCAATTCTGTCCTTCCAACTTCTTCCATAGGAGATTTCTCTGGAGAAGGAGAGATTCCTGCTCCTTTACCCAATTCAGAAAATGAATTTGAATTACCATCTACAGAATGCCTTTTACTTCTCCTGACATAGCATATTTTCACATTCTTGTTCAAGCTATTTTCATGTGAGAGAGAAGGGAAATTACTGTCATAAATGTTGATTAAAATCCTCCTTAAAAACAGAGGATTTTTTTATCAGTTATTTCTTGAATTAATACTTAATAACTTTCTACCTGTGGCCTTTTGAAGTGATTGCTGTATGTGATGTACCCATAGAATTGATATCTCATAAAATAATAACAAGGCATAAAAGTGACAAAATGTTAGTTAAAATCCCTTGGTAAACTTTTAAAGTATGCTTCAAAATTCTAAATACACCAGATTTTAAACTGAGTTTTTAAAATTGTATTTGTGTATTTACATAAAGTTTTTTTTATCCTGATCTTACTAAGGAAAATGAAAATGTTGACATTTTTAGTAAGTTGGAAGTTTTAAATACTAGCTAGCTCTATATATGAATACAGAAAAAATGTAAAGCAAAGCTGAATGATGACTAGAATTAAAGCACTTTGTGAAAAGAGTTCATCACAGAATTATGAGGGAAGTTAATGTGCATGGATCAAAATACATGCATACATAATTTTCAATCACAGCATTGGTTTAGTGGTGAGAGACAAATTCTAACTGCAGTATCACTTGTATTTCCAGAAATCTTAGATACTAAGTTAATTAGTAGAAAAAACCTGTTTTTCAGATGTAATTTTTTTTGGTTAAGTTATTCATATGTTAAGGAAAGAAGCTTCATTAATGAAAAGAGAATATGTCTCTTGCAGTGAATGTACTCCCAGATACCACGGGTTGCCATTTCATAATTTATGGTTTATGTCACATAAGGTACAGGAACACATGCCATTTATTGCACTTGAGATTTGGTGTTTGGCTTATTATAACTTTGCAGAATTCCTGGACTACTCTTCATAGAACTGTAGGGCAAATTCTATTCAAGATAAAATTTGCTAACCTGTGAAAACTTCTAAAATTGCTGTAAAACAATAGATTTTAATTGTCATAGAAAAAACTTTATCTTAAATTTTCAAAGTATGATGGTTTGGCTGTCTTATCCTGTTTGAGTATTTGAGTACTATTTAGTTTGTAACAGCTGCATATTAATAGCAGTTTGATTCAAGCAGGCTAATTGAAGACTTTCAAAATACCAAACTAAGTATAAATAAGTTTTTAATTTGCTATGCTCATCTTACCATGGTGTGCTGAAAGTAGATCAACAATAATTCAGCAGCTAACATAAAATATCTAAAATATAATTAGGTAGTATGGAGAATAGAACTTTGGAACAGAGTTACTGAGATGGAGTGAATTTTTGAATTAATTTTATTCAGAGATGAACAGTGGGGCAGGTGGTCTTGATCTGGGTTCATTTTATGGCTGACTGAGAAACAATGCTGTTAAAGCCATTAAATAATGTTCTTAGAATGTGCTAGAAGATTTCTATATAAATATATTTTGCCAGTAGTAACACAAAATGCTAATGAAAGCTGGTTTCCCCTCAGACCCTGCTAGGGGATTTTTCATATATACATTGCTATACACATTATCACCTGAAGGACAATAAGCACCTTTTAGGACCAATATTTCTGTATAATGTTTAAAATTATAGTTAAAGCAAAATACTTTGCTCTTGTGTTTCATAATATAAATTTTTCCAATAAACTTGTACATAATCACGAAAGTTAATGACAGGTTAGGCACTTTGATTTTATTTTTTCGTGTTACAGGTCAAAGCAAATATTTCTGATTTTGTTTGTTCTTCCTACCTGTTTTTTGACATGAGAGAATTAAATTTTTATGAAATCATAGGCTTAGCCGATACTGGGAAAGGTTAATGTGAATATCTGTTGTAATGGGGCAATACCAGCAAGTCCTGCTGGTGAATGCACTTCTATCCTGAAATCATTAATTTGCAATATAAATCATATTGCTGAGATCATATCCCAAATGTAGCATGTGTTACAGAATCTTGTTTTTTTTTTTTCTTTATAACTATATTCATACCAAGGCTTTTGGCAGCACATAAATTACTTCAGCAGAATTTGTTTCTAGTGTAAATTTAACCAGTATGTTGTCTATACTGAAAGCAGTTTCTGGTACACTGAGTTTGTGATTTATTAATGTTGTTTCCTGTCTGCAGCAGGATATATTTTGCAAATGACATTAGCTTTATTTAAATAAGAATGTAGTGTAAGTTTAGTTAAGACAAATGAAAGCAATCTGGTGATTTTCAGAAGTATTGTTGTAATCTCAAATAGTCATAATGCCAAACAAAACCTTTTTATGTGTAGTATTCTGCTCTTAATGCAAGTGGTTACATCTGTCATGCTACATTCTGGAATCCATTGATATGAATTAATCTTCTGCTATTTTTTCGTATACCTATCTTATCTGCCATGAAAATGTTTTTTTCCTTCCTAGTTATTTTGGTAATTTTAAAAATAATCATTGCTTTAGAAATTCTTTAACTAGAGCCCACATTAAAAGATAATAAATCAGTGTCACTTCTCCATTAACAGCGCCTATCAAATGGCTCAATAGACTCAAATGATGAAGCCAGTCAAGTCGTTGAACTTCAGGAGCTCTTGGAGAAGCAAAACTATGAAATGGCACAGATGAAGGAGCGTTTGGCTGCACTGTCTTCTCGGGTGGGAGAGGTGGAGCAGGAAGCAGAGACTACGAGAAAGGAGCTCATTAAAACAGAGGAAATGAACAGTAAATATCAGAGAGACATTAGAGAGGTAAGGAATTCACCATGCCCACCTCATATTTCTCAATTGCTGTTCCTGTGATATTCACTACAAACTGATAGAGGCCAATGTATATGAGCAGCAGAAGTTGACCACTTATGAAAGAAAGCCCTTAAACATGGGAGAGAGAAAGTTTAAATTAAGAAATAGTACTAGAAATGTATTCCTTTCTCTCAATAAATGAAAGTAAAATTTAATTTTCCATCTCTTTCCTCCTCTTAAATTTATGGTGTTTCTCAGTATATCATCTCTTAGGCAGATATTCTCAATATGAGTGGATGGCTAGCTTCTAGAATCTATTTTACTGTGCACTAGTTATCTTTCTATTACATTGGCTTTTAAGAAAAGATTGGGTATAGTATCAGCCATGGCTTAATTGACGAAGTCGAATTGTGTCATAGGTTGGACCTGATGATCTCAAAGCTGATCCTGAGATTCTATATCACAGCTACTAGAAATCCCAAAGAATTCTCTTTAAAACTGAAGATTTACTGCAGAGCATACCTTACACTTCTGTCTACCATTAGCGCAAAAATTAAACTGATATAAAATTATGGAGTATTTTAATTGCACGGTTCCTGATGGGGTATTTTCTGTCACATCAGGCAATGGCACAAAAGGAAGACATGGAAGAAAGAATAACTACTCTGGAGAAGCGCTACCTCAGTGCTCAGCGAGAATCCACCTCCATACACGACATGAACGATAAGCTGGAAAATGAGCTGGCAAACAAGGAAGCCATCCTGCGCCAGGTGCTGTACCTGCAGTAGTCAGTTGCTTTCTTCATGCCCAATGAAAATTCATGTCAATTTACTGTCAGAGGTTTACATTAGGTTAATCTCTTCAGTTTTAATGAACAGACCAGTTAATCTAAAAAATCCTAAATTGTTCAGCATCTCTAAATTTTGTATCAGCTACTACAGCTGTGAACAATAATTTCAATGTGTACATTCAATGTTGGGAAATAACTGTGTTTTCTGGTAGAGTCTTGCATAAGTGCACAGAGTCATATTCCCTAAGTAGTGGAATATCTTGGCTTCTTATGTAACAATTTTGGAATTTTATTTTCTAAAAAATAGCTTGAGCTAAAAGAATCCCTTTCTGCAGGAAAGATCAAAATTTGCATAAGGCATATTCTAATGATTTTGCAGATGAATAGAGTGCAAATAAAATTTTAAAAAGCTAAATTAACTGTGAATATGTTTTAAGAAAGCTTATAACATGACTGTGCAGCTTTCTCTCATGGTACTTGGTTTCCATGGTGATTCCAAATCTGGAATGTAAACTGAACATAAAACACGGGTTTGTAATTTAAAGAATATGACATAAACCAAACATGAAGTGACTATAATTCATACTGTATCATTCAAGCCCAGACTCAGTATCAGACTTCTTTTTTTCCTAACATGTGTTTAAACAATTTAAAGTGCTGTATGGGAAATTAGCCTGTGTGATGTGATAATCTCTACCTCTGTAATTGTATGCAGATATATTTGCACACACATGCACACATCCCCCTCTATCTGTGTGTATATATGTATTTGACTACTTCTTCAGGGAAATTAAACCATCAGAACTCAAACTCTCCAGCTTTTGCCAGCTTCCTTAGACTATTTTAAGAGGTATCTTCAATTGTCAGGGGAAAAGCCACCCAACGATGGAAAAAGTAAGGTACTTGCATCTGAGTTCTTATTGTTGCCAATGTAAGTCATGCTGTGCTGCAGAGTTCTGCCTACTCAAAGCAGGAATCAAAACTAATAGGTTTAGAGTATATATGGTCAGATTTAAGGTTGATTTGCAGCATTGAGATGAGAAAAGCCTAGCTTTTCAGGCTTTTTGAAGGATTAAAAAAGAATCTACAATCACACACCTTTTTCATTTTGTCTTGTATTACCTGGATTGAACAAGAAAGCAGCAACCCTTAAAAAATCTTAATTGTGTGAGGCACCTCAGTAGGCCAGAAAATGTTGCAGTTAGAAAAAGTCCCTCCTATTTCCCCTTAATAGTTATCACAGCTTTCAATTTCACCTCTGTAAAATGAGATTTAATTGTAATTAATGAAATGTCAGTTTTAACTTTTTTTAATATATGACTACCATTCATTCAGAAAATTCTGTTTGGCAATTTATTCAGGGAATTCTCTCATTTCAGAATTGTACTTCTTTCCTATTTTAGCTCATATGTAAATTTTTCTAAATGATGGACTGTATTTCCATTTAGAAAATTCTCATTTTATTTGCACCAGTACTATTATTTTGCTCAGATAAATACCACATCCATCAGTGGAGCTTTTTCATCTTAATTAGTGCCATTTTACAAGTCCTTTTATTCACTTTCATGAGATCCTTGAGCATCAAATCAGTAGTAAGCCTGGCAGCCTACACTGTTCCATGCTTGGGTTAATCCCTCCCCAGTAACCTCTCCCACACTAAGGCATGTCTTGCCCATTAATGAGTTTTGCTATCATTTCACTGATACGTTAGAAAGGGAAGGAAAATCCTTAATATTGATTTTATTTTTTATACTTGTTTATCTTTGGATTTCAGTTGGAAGACAAAAACAGACAGCTGCAAGAGCGTCTCGAGCTGGCTGAGCAGAAGCTGCAGCAGACCATGAGGAAAGCTGAAACCTTACCTGAAGTGGAGGCTGAGCTGGCTCAGAGAATTGCAGCTTTGACTAAGGTACAGAGAAATAGGCTCACTTCAGAAGCCCCATTGTTTAAGACTAGTTTCCAGCCTGATTCCTCACCTCAAGAACAAAACAAAGGTAGCATCGAGCCGGTTTGGAAGAAGAAAATGGTTCTTGATAAGTATGTACACAGGAATGGTTTCAATGCCATGTTTGCAGTTCTTAGCATTTTGATGACAGGAAAAGCAGTAATCTGTTAGTTAGCCTAGGCTATACTTACAAAGGGGTCATGTATTTCCAATACAACTGAGCATTACTTACTCCAGGAGGACTCATCTTACTGTGTAAGAGTTTCTAATTTAAGGGTAGGCAAAGAGGGAAATCACTTTCCTACAGGTACTTAATTTTTCTGGATGTTTTCATATACCATGTATATATAAACAACACCTAGTTTTACTGCAATAAGTGCTATAAAACCAAATCCTGGTGGCAGGTGGGATCATTTGTGCCACACGAAGACAACTTGCAGTACATGCTTCCAACGTTTGCTTTGAATGATTCTTTGTATCATATATCTGCAAAGAAAAATGTGAAACTCTGAGTGGATTGCAAACTTTTTTTTTCTGATAAATTTATTATATGGCTGCTATCTTACAGAGAAATAAGAAGATAAAGATAAATTTTCAGTAGCATGCTTTTTATATTTGGCTCTAATGCTTTCAGCTGTGCATGTAGTTAATTCTGTAGCTCAAATATTATCAGTTTCATAAAGATATATAATGAGGTTTATACTTATATAAAGAGACTCTTTGTCTCTTAAAATCAGACAAAGAGAAATGCATTTAAGAGACTGTATTATATGCAATTCTGATTTATCTAAGCTTTCTTTTTTTCTATTGCCAAGGAATGCTTCTACTTATGTGCTGAGCTGTTTTTAAATTTGTTGGACTTTTTGCAGTTCCTATGTTTTCCATTTTTAGTGAAGCCTCAAATGCTGAGCAGCTCATTACTAAATTCTTATTTTTAAGTAATTCAGTTAAGCAGAATAAACAAAGAAAGGAAGGCTTTTGGGGGAATTTGTGTGGGTCATTTTTTTTTAAGGCAAGATCATTATTCAGTAATCAAGGGTTTGTACTGTCATTTTAGGTTTGTATGAACCCGTGTGAATCTGAAAGAAAGACTGAAAATTGGGGGAGGTGGTGGGAGAAGAAAGGCAAGAAAAGTCAGCTAGAAGAGCTACATAAAATACCAAATAAATTTAATTGGATTTTAATAAAAACTCAGGTGCACGGAAGAGCAATCCCTTGGCATTTTAACTTTTTTTCCCAATTGTTTCTGATTCAGCAAATAATCATATATTCTAATGCCCTCAGTAGCTTAAAAATACTGTTTTCTATTTTAAGAGGATTTTTCCTGAGTAAGTTCTCCAGCAATTAGCCACCAGTAAGTATTTGGCAGTCTCAAGCATGTCTTTTCTTGCAACTGCATTTTTCCTTGAACATATATTAATGACAAAAAATTGTAAGAAGAAATCCCATTTCAACCATGCAGAACACTCAGGGACTTCCATGAGATACTGTTGTTATTGTGACCATAAAGCTGCAATATACATCTTTGTTTGTCTTCTCACATTATTTCATGGGATGTGATTAGAGAGCTGAGAACAGAGCTGATGCTCCACCCCATTTCACTTTGATGTACTTGATCAAAGTTTTTGCCAAGTGGGAAACTCTGAGAAATAGGTTATAATGCTGGTTTCTATTCATTTCTCAGTGGTTACATGAAAAACTGAAAATATGTGTTTTAGTTAAAATTGTGCTGCCGTGGAATATATGACATGAAGAAAAATGTCATAATTTGGCCAATAGGCTAAATAGGTCTGTGGCCTATGTGCCTTGTATACAATTTCTTTGCAAACTGCAGAGCTTATTAAAGTGCTGCTTTGACAGCTCTGAAGTTTAAAGTCCATTACTTTTCATGGATCACATAAATGAGGCTCTGAACCAAGGACACTGTAATCACTGCAGGTTACTTAAGTAGTTTTAAGTTAGCCAGCTCATGTGCTCTAACATATGGCCAGCTTATTTTGCCTTGGTTGGACTTTATATACATGCTGTCTGTAGGACTCAAATTATCTGGCTGCAGAATCCCTACAGAAGCCTGTCTACCTGAGCTGTGTGATCACTGCAGTGTCTGTGCATACCAAGTAAAAGAGGAGCCACCAAATCAGCTACTGTTTCTGCACAAAAAAAAAAAAAAAAAGNAAAAAAAAAAAAAAAAAGTCAAAACTAATTCTCCTTTGTTTAGTACTATCTCAATGAGAGTGGCTTCTCTGAGATTAATGGGGTTACAATCATATGAAAGAGGTGAGTTAAGCCTAATATGGTTTATATATATTTCAAAGTAAAGTAATGTGGGTTATCTGCTTCACTGTGGGTAAAATACAAGACCAATTACTTAAATGTGGAGATAAACCAGAACAAATATGTTCTGGATTTGGCTGTGATTATTCACCATCCCCACCCCACCTCCCATAGATTTAAAAGGTGCATGTTGCAGTTCTGCATTCAAATTTTAATATTCTTGCTCATGATAAATCCAGGTTTGGATTCTGAAAATGAAGGATATAAATTGTGGTCCTTCTATCATGTCAGTTTTTAAAATTAGTTGGTTTTCCTTTTTTTATGTATATAAGCTAGTGATATGTCTTTCTGCTACTTTTCCATGCCCAAACTATTTCATAAGGAGTGAACTTCCAAAAATTTGGACTATACAGTGAACTTGGATAAGTACCCATAAATTTACCTGAATCATTTGAACTTTTCTTTGGCTTTGTTTTCACTGTGTTCTGCCCATTGGGTGAGCAACTGGAGGGTTAGTCAGCCTCTGGCAGACTAACCTGGAACAGCATGATCCCATATACTGTGCTGTCCTGCCTGGCCATCACACTGGTACTTTTCTGGTCATGACAAGTAGCACAGCTCTCAGCATGTACCCAAGATTGAGATTCCCATGACTCATTGAGCCACTCACTCTCACAGTGTTGGTCTGTTTGCCTGCCTTGGAGAAGAGGCAGTTCCTAGTAGAAAGGACCTCCCTGCTGTATTAACCTTTCTTTATCCCACAAGATGTTTATTTTCCTCCGAAGGGACAGACATTGGAGCATCGATAATCTTCAGATGGTTAGTCTGTCAAACACAGTTTCTCCTTGCATGTGTTCAAGGAGGGGTCTAGTAGGGCCAGCCAGCATCCACCTACTTCCATTCACTCACTCCCACGAGCAGTCCTTCACCCCCTGGGTACTGGTGCAGAAGAGGTACCGAGTCATTTCTCTGATCACAAGACAGCAGTCAGCATTTTACACCATCATTCCTGTATGCAGGTCACCAGAAATACCAGCCATGCTTTTCAGCTGCATTAGAGAAGCACTGAGATGGAGAAGAGGAAGCTGTATCATAATAAACCACATTTAGCATAGTAACACCTTCAGTTAATTTTAAAGGTGATAAAAAATTACTTGAGAGTTGGAGGCAAGTGGGACATAATGCTTGTTTTGTGTCAGTGTGGGGATGTGGTTTGCTTTAAGCAGGGAAAAAGTTGCGAAATAAGTAAAAGGAGAATGTCTGCCATGAGAGGATGCAAAGGGGAAAGAAGTTCCCCTGCAATGAGTGGATATAGTTAATACGGAAACTTCTTTGAGAACAAGAGAGAAGGAAAATATTATGTGTTAACAGGAGAAAGAAGTTGATAAATCCTGTTACAGGCTAAAAAAAAAAAGTCTTTGGAGGGGAGGGAAGCCAAAGAAAATTTCGCATTTACAACACATTTTGTCTTCTCAAAATACCCCTCTTATTTTGTTTCCCTTTTCTTGGGAGATTTTGCCCTCATAGGAGGAAGAAATGAAGGAAGCAAATTCGACAAAGCTAAATTGAAGGAGATGCTAAACTTAAGAGGTACAAAAGGTCAAGGGGAAAACAAAGAAGGGGAAAGAAAGTGTGACTATCTAGTGACTGAAAGGTTAAGGTTTAGAAAAAGGGGACACCTTAGCCAATTCATTTTGTCACATTGGTAGCAGGTTGGATGTGAGCAAGTAGATGATAACTTTGTGAGCTGTTGCAACTCTGTCAGCATGATTACTTATTTTCATCTTCAACTTCATAGCTCAGTTCAATAATTCATTCTTTCTTTGTGAATAATGCCCTTATTCCAAGGATAAACTAAAGCATAAGATACCAGTAGAAAATCTGGAGAGTGCAAATGTTCAAAAATCAAGGTCTCAAAACTGGGGAAATTGCTTGTACCATTGGAAAAGTTTAGATTTTTTCCTGCAACTCAACACAAAAAAAAAATAAAATAATTATGGCACCTATATTATACAAGTGATTTCTTCATCTGAATTTGAATTTCTTTCTTTTCAACTAAGATGCAAAGACCTAGAAAATGTGCAGTGCTATCAGTGAGAGATGATGTGAAAGCAACATCTTTTTTGTGAGCACATTAGCAGCAGGAGCACCAGCAGAGTTTTAACAGGGCTAGAGATCACACAAGCTGCTTTGGTATTTCCTTAATGCAGAGTTTTCCAGGTTGTTACTACCTTGTGCTGGCTATTCCATGGCATAGAGAGTGCAAAGTGCACATTAAGACTCATGCTGGTTTCTCAGAGGGGTCAGACATCATTTGTTTTTGTCCATATATTTTTAATCCAGTTTAAGATGCATGATTTCCCAAATCTATTTATAACTGAATGTTCTGTCTAAATGCTTTAAATGATAGCTATTGAATACCACACAATCTGTTTTATTAATCCTGCTCTACAGAGTAGGAGCAAGCAGGCATGCAAGTCTTAGATTGAAGAAAGAATGTAGGGTAAGGCCTTCCAAGCAAGTAGTCATGTGAGCTCTACTTTAAAGTTTTTAACTCAATAAATTATTAGTAAAACAAATTGCAAGAAATCCAGCTTTTCTTTAGGAATCTCGGTGTCCACAGTTACCTGTGCTGTCTCGTGTGTGCCTAAAATTCTGCTACAGAAGCATGACAAGCACTGATGTCTTGCTCTCTGCCTTGTGCCTCAAACTCCAGGGCTGTGATGGACACATTCAGTATTTTTATGGTAGGCTGCCAAGTCTCTCAAAGAGCTTACTCCTTATAATCTCTGGGTCTGCCTAAGACACATGAACAACAAAAAAGTGATAATGCCACAGGTATACCAATCCCAAGCACATGGCCTGGGGAAGTCCTTAGGGAAGGATTTGTAAATCCCTTAGGGAGCAGCTGACTTGCTAGAGGGGATTTTTTGTTTGGAGGGGTCTCTTTGAGACCTGTTTGGGGGCCTTCCTCAATGTAAAGGGTGATGGGTGGTGCTGAAACCCTCATTTAGGGAGTATGTCCCAGCTGGGGACACTGGTTACTGGAGCTCTTTGTCTGCAGGTGGGTTTCTGCAAGTCAGAGAAGATGGGAGTATGTACATGTGTTTGTGTCTGCCCTTTTGATTCCCATCCCTGCTGCAGGAGGCTGCACCTGCAGTTGGCATATAATAATCAGTGTTTAAAATCCATAAGCAGCTTTAGAGCCCAGAGTAGATACTAAGTCTGTGCACCTGTGCTTGCTCTCTGCCAGACAAGCGCTTGAGCCTAATTATTGAATATCTTGGCTATAAAATAATTTGATCCTTTTAGAGTAATACAGAATAACACTTTCAGAACAAATGGTACATAAAGGAAACATAAAATACTCTAATACATTTTCAGTGTTTAGAATAATGACATTTGTTTTGATTCTAAGGCATACTGAATTTTAATTAATTTTCATGTTTCTCTGTTCTGTCAAAGAGATGTAAAGTTAGTATATACCTTGCTGAATTATTAAAGCAGCAGGAAGTTATGAAATAACAGGTAGTTATAAGAATCTTAAGAGAACATCATTTTCTTTCAAGAATGTGGTCTATAAGAATTCAGATAGCATACATAATTCTGATAATAATTTCTTTCCTTCTCTTATTCACAAAAATTGTTAGACTTACTATCACAATTATTTTCTGCATTGAAAAGATCTGCTAGACAGTTAAGATTTTGTGGCATGGTTTGGACTGAAAAATTTACATTTTAGTTTGAGAAAAAAGGTAAATTATACAGCTAACTAGACAGTCTTTTAAAGGACAGGTTATGACTGGCAACACCACATTTCAGAGGATGTGAATGAGATCCCTTTGAACTTAGAGCTTTTACTTTGGTTATCTTCGTATTTTGCATGTATGGAAGAGATGCCTTAAGTTTTAGGTTTCATATTTTCCAGATTCTGTGCTGCATTATTATATAACTCTGAACTTCATATGAAGTGTTAGCAAGTTCTCTTCACAGTTTAGTTGGACAAAGCAATCCTTTTCCAGCCTGAGAACCAAGGATGCCATTGCAGCTTGAGGCCCAAACAGTATAAACAGCAAATTGAGGAGAGAAATCTGGGAGGATGGGACTTCACAACTTGAAGCTGTAATTGGACAATTAACCTCAATATGTAAATGGACCAAAATTTATAAAAGTGTGGAAACTCGTGACTCAGGGATCCATCTTGGGTGGAGCCACAGCCGGGCTCTTGTACTGCCCAAGGTGTATTCTTTGAAGGCCTTTTTAATAAATACCTATTTTATTCCTAACATTATCTAACTTCTGTTCTAGGTAGCCTCTCAAGGCATCGGAAGCAGTGAAGTTTAAATAACTTGCTTTTAAATTTTACGGTCAGTTGATGAAGCTTATAAGGAGTTTAATTTTGTAGAAAGGTGTCCCTGGTGGGTTCTATATCTCCCTCTATGAAAATGGCTTCAAAAAAGGTAGAATTACTGAAGTCTTCTCAGAGCTTTGATGATTTCAAGTCATCTCATGACCCTTGGAAATGCATTAAGGGATGGCCTTGAACCAATGCTGCAGCCAGAACTTGAACAGGGAAAAATTTTATTCTCTACAGAGCAGGATAAATCTTGGTCACTCTGTGGAAAGGTGTCTGTTCTGCAGTCACAGGGACTTAACTTTTTCAACACTACCTTTCTAATTATCCAGCTGGGACAGGAAGCAGTTCATTAGCACTGGTGTGCTGAAACTGACTAATAAGTAAAAGAGAGAGATAAGTTAAAGATCATAGAAGTATGCTGGTCCAGGTTGTAATAAACAGACAAAATAGTTTCAGCTAATACATAAGTTCAAGTACATCACAATATGCCTGCTTCTTGATCAGAAGCAAGAACTGAACTTCTAAATGAGTTTAATTACTGAAACTTTCCTTTAAATTTTGCAAGAATCTGAGTTTTGTGAATATATTATGAAAAGAATGCTAGTGATCTTCAAAGTTAAGTAATATTCTTGTATTTATACAAAGTAGGATTTTCTTATATGTATGTTTTTAGATCAAAGGCTGCAGTTTATGTTTATAAATTACTAGATCACAGGATTGCTTTCTGTATGAACTTATGAACTTTTGGTCGTGATAATACTACTGAGTTTTAAGCTATGGACAATTTTAAGTTATTATGAACATCTGGCATTACTTTGGTACCTATTCGTAATTAATCTGATAAGACACTAGTAGATAAGTATATGAAAAATATTCTCACAAAAATACAGCTGTAAAATTAGTATTTCTTGTGCATATTAAAGTTTGCTCATCTAAAGATGGAGTTCAGATCTCTTAGAGAGAGGGTGAATCTGACAGAGTGAAATATCATTTGACAAGCGCGAGCTCACAACTCAGTCATCAGTAGCACTCTCCATATGCCTTATGCACATTCCTGTTTCCATAGCAACAAAGCCAATATAGCATTTCCCTTTTTTAAAAGGGTTTTTTTAGTTTTTGAATAATGACATAGACTTGTTTGATATGACAATAACATGAATATTCATGTTTTGCCACAAGTGACCTAATTAAGGTCAGCTTCTGTCAGAAATAGTAATGGATCTTTGGTTGGATTACCATTTCTATACTCAGTAATAACTTTTCATTATTATTAATGAATTTTTGTTCATAGGTTCTTCTTTTATCTGATGAACTTGATCTTCCAAAGAGGTCCACCAGGGTGGATCTTTTCAAAGGGATGAAAACTCTATTGTTTATTTGGATGAAAAGCCTTATGTAGTGTATTCTAAAATGGCATATGAAAGCTTGAGCCTTGTCTCTTTTGACATTCTTACTGTTTCATAGAAATTAGGGAATGTACCATGACATTGCATAATGGTGTAACTGACCGACCCATCATGTAGCATTTATGCATTGTAATCATTCCTAGAGAATGGTAGAGGAATTATACAGTAATTTCTAATGTTGGCCTCTGAGAGTCCAGTTCTGGTGTTCAGTTTACCAAAATTAAAAAAAAAAAAAAATGAAGAAACAACGTTTGATTAGACAGTATCGCTTTGAATCCACTCTGTAGTAATGTGTCATCAGCTAGCCATCACTAACCTTGACCTTCCATGTGTAGGTTGATAGCTTCTTTAGCATTCCATTATTTTCAGTTTCTCCACATCAACTGCATCTTAATCACCAAGTATCAGTGTAGTTTATTCCATGTAAAAATCTGTCCGTTAAAAGTATTAAATTTTCAGTCACACTTTTCTTTTAAGCATTCTGTGCTGTGTTCTGTTCAGTGTCAGTGTCTTTAGTTCTGATTTTTCAATTTTGTCCCTCTCCTTTTCCTTGACTTGTTAGTCTGATCCAACCTCTTCTACCTCATCTGATGATTATCAATATGTTATGGAAGCTAAACTACAAGAAATGATCTCCATACGTAGGAAGGTAGTCCTACTGGACTTTACTTTCTATTGCTGAATAGAAGCCATCTGATTTGTTTTAATTTTGTAGCTTTTTTTTTTAATTGATAATCAACCATCGTGCAGTTCAGTGCTTCAGGAGCTTACAATATTACGATGGCAGGTTTGTGTTCAAACCATGCACAGTCTGCATGTTACATTTGGCTGATTTCATTGCTCATAAATAACTCCAATGTTTTGCTGATGCTTGGATGTAACAGGCCTTTGTAGCTGACACATTTCAAGCAATGCTGTTCAGCTGCCTGTTTAAATAAAGTTTATTTTCAGAAAACTAAGTTTGCAGTTAGTAGTAGCTTGCTTTATGTTTTGTTTAAACTTTACTGAGATAAAAAATTCCAAAGACACCTAAATTACAGAAAGAGTCTTTCTATTTTTTTACAGGCAGAAGAAAGGCATGGAAACATTGAGGAACGTATGAGACACTTGGAAGCTCAACTTGAAGAGAAGAATCAGGAACTTCAAAGAGTATGTGTATTGCAAACAGCTTCTGCGCACTTTTCATTTGCCAGTATAGTGCTACACTGTGTATTCCAGCACCCAAAACTACCTAATTTTAAATGTTTTGTTTGTAGCAGTGATGGCAACATCTTCCTACTTTACTTCCCCATCTTAATACACTAATTTATATCTAGTTGCAGAGTTGAAAACGTTCTGCTGTTCCAAAAATGGATGTGCATTAATCAGTAGCTGTAATTACATTTCCTGTGGAATTCTTTTAGATGGTTACGGTTACCTTTTGGGGTTTTTTAAAATTTTTTAATGATACAAATCTGTACTGGTTAATTTTGGACCCTACCAATCTGTCTCATCTATTCTACATTAAAGGCAAGGCAAAGAGAAAAAATGAATGAGGAGCACAACAAAAGATTATCAGATACTGTAGACAGACTTTTGACAGAATCCAATGAGCGTCTGCAACTACACTTGAAAGAGAGAATGGCAGCGCTTGAAGAAAAGGTACAGTACAAACAGCAGTATAAAGTTTTGCTTAATAAAGATTTCCCATATGTGCCACTTTTATCAGGATGGAGGCATCATGCTGATTTTGTGTTACCAAATATTACACAAATGTGGCCCAACTTATACATTCTAGTTAATTCAAAAGTGGGCTCAAAAGTCTTCCCAGAAGTGCTGCAAATATGTGGAATATTTTGAGTCACGTGTTTATCAGCCAAGAGCCTGATGAAGACCTTGGAAAGGGCCAATGTGTGACAGGCTGCATGAGGCAGTGAGAGAAAGTGGATGAGAACAGAGGAATGGCCAGTTTTAGATGTGCCATGATTTCAGTCTTTTAACCTCTGGGAAGAGTAAAATGGTGTCACCAAAGGAGAAGGACTAGCCTTGGAGACAGAGTGTTATTTACTGTTTTCTATGACATGAGACAATGTGGTCCTGCAAAATTCAAAGCCACCGACCTTTTGCATTTGCCCTCTTCAATCCCTCCCTCTTCTACTTATTCACCTTCTGTGTGATTTGAGGAGAATCTTTCAGTGTTTTTCAGAAGGGTATTTCAGAACTTCAGAGATGATGTACTTCTGGTTTATATCATTGAAACAAGATGTGATATACAGCAAGAAATAGGCTTGCAGAAGAAGTTGGGAGAATTGGATGTGAAAGGATCAGGCAGTTGCTCAGTTGAACCAAGATGCAAGGTTTTTTGCTGATCTAGAAGACATATGCTCCTACATGTTTGAATTATTGCAGCATTTAAAATTTAGTGTATAATCCAACTGAAGTATTAAAGAATTTTAATTTTGAAGTCCAACATTTATGAACTTTGTAAACTTGTACATGTATATAGTGGTATCTGACCCATTAACATATCTCTAATTTCTTTCTTCCTTATTTTTTCTCTTCTTTTTATTTTTAGAATGTTTTGATTCAAGAATCTGAAAGTTTCAGGAAAAATCTGGAAGAGTCCTTACATGATAAGGTACTGTAATACACTGTGATTTTATCTGTTTTTATCAAAATATGTATATGGAATATTAATTACGTATCTGTCATGAAAAATCCTCCTAACACAAATGGGAATTATTTAATCACCTAGATGCAATAAATAGCCTTAGAAGGTCTCTGACAGTTGTTCTGAGCTAAGTTCATGGTTGATATCCTAGCCTCAGGAAGTCAATACCAAAATTCATACTGATTTCACTGGCTCTGAAGTTTTTCTTCTATCAGTTTTAATTCTGAAAAAGTCTTATTTAACAGAGATATATGCATAACTGGTTGCACTTTCATAGTGAAGAATGTAATTTTTTGATTTGATGCAATTCTTCTTAACAAGTGCAGTAGCATTATGCTAAATATAGCTGAAAGTGACCTTTCTTCATTCCCTGCAAATTAACCCCTAATGCTGCTTAGTGAATCAGTCAAATTGATTATAAATATTTTTTCCAATCCCAGATACCAGAATATTGTTTTGAAGTTATTCCTGCCTGGAGTGCAGTAGGATACACAACAGTATTTGCATTCAGATTCACATAAGTGATTTTGCAATGTATTAAATCCCTGTAAAAGCAATTGTATAGAATTTTTAAAATATATACTAAATATACTAATATACTAAATATAAATATATACTAAATCTATACTAAGATAAATGTATCATACGGCATCAAAAATCAAGACCTTTGAGAAAAATAACATGAGAGGTATCTGTTAAAAAAATTTTTGTTTTCATCTACATTTAGAGATGCAGCAAAATTATGGTACCCCAAAGGATAACCTGTTTCAGTGCCTCACCATCCTCACCATAAAGAATTTCTTCCTGATATCCAAAACCCACCCTCCTTCATTTTAAAGTCATTGTCTCTTGTCCTGTCACTACATGTTCTGATCCCAGAGCTTCTAAGTGTCCCTCTTTTGAAGGGATGATTTGTTCCACTTTGATGAAGAAACTGATGAAGCAATTTCAAATAGATGGACATAACATCAGATACGAATGATCTCTAAGTAACTGGCAAGTGTTACTAATAAATTTCAGTCATCTCAGTAATTCTGTTCAATCAAGAAATATTTAAAAATACTCTAATACCATTTCAGTAATTATATATTAAAAATTCAGTAATAATACTCACTGAAACTGATATTATTTATAGATAGATATAGGTATAGAGAGATTAGATATAGATATAGATTAGATATAGATATAGATATAAATATAGATTAGATATAGATATAAATATAGATTAGATATAGATATATACGTAGATATATACACAGATATAAAAGATCCTTATCTTTCTGAGCCTCTTTCAATACTGAGCATTTTAAACTCTAGGAAGAGCAGTGTTATATTTTCATCCCATGTTTGTTCTTAATTTGTTTTAAAATCCTTTGATTTCACTTTATTAGTAGATTACAATTATATGTCAAATTTGGGAACAGTGCTGTTTTCCCTAGTGGTAGCTGTAAATAGTGGGGTTTTAAAGTTAGTTTCAAAAATCCAATTTTGTGGCAAATTGTCCTTTTTTGCCATCAGCACCTCATACCAGAGTCACATCAACTCAACAAGAGTGAGACACATAGCTGCAGTTTGAGTTCATCTAAAGTGCAGTTCTCTCTAAGTCTGTGTCTCTGTCAGTAAACATAAAGGCCAGTATGCAATCCCATAGTATCACAAACTCATGTAGGGTGGAAAAGATGATCTCAGAGATCATTGAGTCCAACTGTTAATCTTGGTCTCCATGAGGAAAGTGGTGAATCACACAGTGAACTGTGCTTGGCTTTATAGTAGGAAAAAAAATAAGTTTCAAGGACAAACTAGTCCTTCCAACACTTTCAGGCAGTGGTAAAGCAGCAGAGTGCTATACCACCTCCTTTTGATGAGTACATCTCATTAGCAGTAGTGAGACTGACTTGAGCTTCCTTCTCTTACTAGTGTTACGTTCAGTATATCTTTGCTTACTTGTTTAACTTTATGAGAACAATATCTCATAAAATAAACATATTTTGTATCATAAGTAACTATATCTTACTCTTCTTATTTCCAGGAAAGACTTGCCGAAGAAATTGAGAAACTGAGGTCTGAACTGGATCAAATGAAACTGAGGACTGGTTCTTTAATCGAACCCACCTTGTCGAGGTAATATTTTGTGACAAAAGTTTTCTCTTTAGTTTTTTCTTTAAGTTGAAATAGACATAAATGCAAATGGAAAGGATTTACATCAGGGATGTGTTCAAATCACACATAAATGTGGTCATATAGTTCTTTTAAAATGTAAAATCTGTGCAGTTATTATTATTGGTGCTTTTCACTTTTTCCATAGGTAAACAGGGCCTTGTATCAGTGAGAATACGCTCAAATATTACAGAGATTAACGAAAGTCTTTTAAATTATGAAACGTTTTGAAAAGTATATCCAAATACACAACTTTTTTCTCAGACTTTAAAAATAAATTAGAAACAATCCTCTTTAGTGCTGAAATTGATCAGTATATTTGTGATCATATTTATTCCATAAATAATATATTTTCTTTTTCTTTATTAGCAAGGCATAACTCAGCTGTACTTAGTGTGTAGCAAAAGACCACCAAACTTCAGCTGAATGTGAAAAAATTATTCAGAGAGACCTGAAAACATCATAATTGAACATTAAACATTGTGCCTCTTTTTGATGGAAAATTGATATAGGAAGAATAGTGAGACAAATGACATAAAAATAACCACTAACAGCTGAAAAGAATTTATCATTCTAGAAACTCCTTCTTGCTTGAAAGTGGCCCTTGAGATTAAATTCTTGCTTTATCGATGATTGTGTACCATATGCTGTTTTCATAACAAGTAACATGTTAGTTTTTAAAATGTGCTAGCACACCTCCCAGACAAAGCTCCAAGATTAAACTGGGAGCACTGTATTCATCTTACTCTTGTTCAATAGGTTGTTTTTTTTTACATCAGCTATTGCCTGCCCATTGATGTCCTCAGACATCTTGCTCAGTACCTTGACATGATTTCTCCCTTAGCCTTTTATTATTTCTTGGAATAATAGTTTTCTATATGTAGAGAAGGGTAAGTTGGTGAAATTCAGAATGTAATGCTTTTAACTTTTTTAATTTTTGCTCCCTCGGGAATTTGACTAGAGGCACAGAACATGTTTTTCTTGAGAGTGCTTGCAGGGACACAGGCTACTGAGCTGCTACAACAGCAGCTTTGGTTTTGGCCCAGCCATCCTTGGTGAACAGCAGCTTTCCTTGCTGGGTAATGAATATCATTAGCTTGTGCTCTGCAAACAGGAGCTGATTAGCCCTTGTCAAAGGGCTGTTTGAACTTGATAAGCTATCTAAATATCTTGGGAATTCAGCAGGTTCTGCTAAGCAGTATACTCTCCCTTAGGTACCCTCACCGCATGAAGCTCCCAGCTCTCTCAGGGACAGCAAGCTCAGAGCATTAAATACTTCCCATTCTCAGCCTGTATTCAATTCTGCATTGGCTGGAGTTTGTGCTTTCAGGAAAATAATGAAGCTGATCAGTAGATTAATTTCTACAGCTAGAGATGGGAATGGCTGTTTCTTTTTTCCTGCCCACTTGCTTCACAACTGCCAAATACTATTGATTATGAGAACAAAGTTCTATTGAGATAATTACTGTATACAGAAGATAAAAACTCACTGCCCTATGGGGGTTTTTTGTTACATTTCATTTTTTTACTGTGGTCATGCTATTAATATATTTTTATGTGGAGCTTGCTGGTGTGTTAAGTAGCAGAAATTGCTCAGGTCTCTACTTCTGTGGTTGAATTCTCAAATGGTGCATGGAGCCTTTGCTCTTCCACCTTGGTTCCATAGCCCATGGTTAGGATGCTTTTTATTTCATCATGCAGTGAACTTTTGGTGCTGCTGTTTTGCTAAGGACAAAGAGGTCAGGGACCACTGTTTGTAAACAAGAAGTGATGCTGAAGTCATCCTGTATAACCTTCACCACAATATCCCAAGACTTACCAGGGCTATAGGAAAAATATGGGCTTAAAGCACTGAAAGTGTCATCAAAAAAAGATAAGTAATTCCTAAACAATGTTAAATATCACAGGTCAGTTCACTAATTTTTCCATAATGTAGAGCACAGACTTAGAGCAGGAAAACTTTGATCAATATGCTCACTCATGAACATGTAACATGCTGAGAGTAACCTCAGGCATATTTATGAATATACAGGATAATACATTCAGCTGCCAATTCTAATTATCCTGATATGTGCTTTTCTTGTTAAAGGCTTGGATGATAAGTTTTTCTATGAATAGCTTTCATTTTAAAAAATCAGAGATTTTATTATTTGGTTTCTCCCTAAATTTTCTCATACAATTATTTCAGATTTTCACTTTTAAATTACATTTTGTGATGTGGTTTTCACATTTATTATGTGACACATGAAAGTTTGCATGAAAAAAGAAATCTGTGTTGCTAGACTGAAAGTCATTGGATTGTTTTTGTTATTCCTATTACTCTCTCAGCCCACTTATGTAATTCTGTTTATAGACCTCATCTGGACACATCAACAGAGCTGAGGTACTCAGTGGGCTCACTGGTTGATAGCCAGCCTGACTATCGGTCAACTAAAGTGATAAGGCGACCTAGGAGAGGCCGGATGGGAGTACGCAGAGATGAACCAAAGGTTAATCCCCAATTTCTTCTCATATATTCCCCGATAAAAGAATGTATTTGAGGCTTATGTTAAGCCTACAGTTTGTGGAGTTTTCTTCCAGGAAGCAAACAACAGCAGTAAAAAAACCCACCAAACAAGAACACCCAGCCCAGAGAGCAAGGCTTATTCCATACCTGAAACCGTTCTACAAAATGACAGCAGAAAATGTTGATGTTTAGACATCAAAGTTCAAACATACTTGATTATTTGTCTTTCCAGAGTGTCTTTTTGTGCATATTTTCCTTGTTGTAATTGTATACCTAAATTACAAGTATGTGAAAATACTTCATGCTATTTGTGGTAATATTGTGAGCATTAATGGGGCGCTAATAATCAAAGAAGTATTTTGAAGTGTTAGTTGCTTTCCTTTCCCATTTTTTTTTTTTAAGTTTGACTTTGTAGTTTTCTCTGACATAAGCCATGCATGTCCGAATTCCGGCTCAGGTGAAATCACTTGGTGATCACGAGTGGAATAGGTCGCAGCAGATCGGTGTTCTGAGCAGCCACCCGTTTGAGAGCGACACTGAGATGTCAGACATCGACGATGATGATAGAGAAACACTGTTCAGCTCCATGGATCTGCTGTCACCAAGCGGCCATTCCGATGCCCAGACTCTGGCCATGATGCTTCAGGAGCAGCTAGATGCAATCAATAAAGAAATCAGGTATGTAGCTTGAACCAGCTGCGACGCGCTTACAGTTACAGCTTTAAGTTTCCTTGAGTGCTTGAGTTCAGGTACCATTTGTGGCAGTTAGGAAACTACTTGTTCATTTAGAGGATTGATAATGTGTCTGCTTTCCAGAGGACAGTATTGATTGTGTGAAGATAACAAATGAGTCTTTCTTTCCTAACCATAGAAATTTCTTTCAAAAAACATTCCAAGTGAAGAGCTGTTGGCCAGTTGAAGTAGGTTGGAGGAGGCTAACACACGACAGATTTCACAGATCCTCTTTTCAAGGTCTTTTTCACTGTTAGGTATGACTCTACTTGCTTAGTAACAACCTCCTATCAGAAATATTTTATTTCAGTCCTCTTTAGGTTTTTTTCTGCCAAGTATCACTATATTAAATCTAATATAAGCCATGTTTTCTAAGACATGGTTTTGATTTTCTCAGTAGACAAAGAATATGATTCTTCATGTTCCAAGTTGGATTATAGTGCTTGGAAATGGGTAATGAGTAGAATACATTTTAATAATATCTGTGCACATTTAATGGAGTGGTAGAGAATGAAATGACATTTTAATTAAGTGATTGTTATAAATGAAATCATATTTTAAGCTTAAAGCATTCTTACATGTTTTTCACTAAGGGCAGCTTTGAAAAAAACTTGGTGTATGAAAAATATGCTCTCATTAGTGACTGTTTTCCTAGAAGGAGATGAAGGAAAAGTTAGTTAATGTGTAAGGGACTTTCTGGTGATACTAGAAACAGAAATACTGTGGTTAGAAATATAATCATAACAAGACAGACTGATTTGACAAAAGATAATCATTCTCTGACCAAGGTAACTTTAAAGGGAGAACTCTGTTGGAATATATTGAATTTGAGTAATTTTTCTGTTCTGGGTAAAATCTTTTATTATAAATCTAGAGCTTTGCATATTTTTACTGTCCCAGAAAGTGTTTGTTCAGATAGAATTACACTGTTTTCTCTAACCTTTTCCCACACCTGTCAAGATGCAGAGTCAAAGAGATATTTTGGTGTTGGGATAACAAATCTCCTTAAAACAGTGTACATAAAACATATGATCTTATCCATATTTTCTGTTATTACAAAGAAGTCTGCACTATGGCCACTTCAGGAAGCTGTAGAAGCAACATTTATGTTTGTTTTTAAACAATACTAGTTTTTTGTCAGTTTAACAAGTAATATAGTAAAGGGTTTTCACAAGGAACCGTACTTGTAAGTGACATAGTGGGATATTTATTTGTGCCAACCTGAATCAGACTACTGTTGTACTTAACCCAGGGTCTTGACTCAGACGTTAGGTAAAGTTTAGCCCCAAAAGGGAAGCAAGGGTGCACTTTTTATACAGCCATTTTTACTGGAAATCTACTGAGAATAGTTTATGTCCTCAGCTGCTAATCTTGTAGTATAGACTTTTATTATCATAGCAACTATTATTAAAGGACCAGGTATGTAATCATGTGATTTTTTAATACGGTTCAGGAAAATCATTCTAGAAGAATGGTCTTATAAACTGTACTGCATTTTATATTTTCTTTTTTTTTCTAATTGACAAATACTATAAGGTTTTATCAATTTTTTGAGATATCAGAAGAGATTAAAAAAGTATTTTGCCTAATATTTGTTTGATTATACAAGATGATTCAGGATTTAGATTACTAAAATGAAAAACGTTATAGTTCTCTGTCAAAATATTATTGGCATTTAAGTTTCTTCCCTGCATTATTTCAAAAAGAACTGTAGATATTTTATACAAATTCTGAAATGGATGTTAGGGAAGGAGATCACAGCACAGGAGTTTTTAGGTTTCTATTTTCAGTATATTATGATTTTAATGAAATTCACTTTAAAACACAGGGCTTTAGAAACAGCTATCATTTTTGCATCAAATTGTAGGGGTAAAACAATTTGTTTTGTGTGTTCTCTTCTTTTATTAATATGGATTATTTTATCAATTCCCTTCTTAAAGGCCCAATTTCATTTGACTCAACTTTGTGATACAGCAAAAGATAATCAGATGAAGCCAACGTAAGCTTGGAATTAGTTATCTGTGGTAAATCGGATTGTTAACCCCCCTGTGCGATTCCAGCTCCTTTGCAAAGGAACCAATATTCCAGAAATGTCATACATCGAGCCTTGCTGTTGGACACGTTCTTCAAACAGGCTTTGAGGATGGAGGAGTTGAGAAAAATATCTTGATAACTGGTGATTAGGAAAATAATGTTGGAAAAGGATATTGTTTAGTTATCCGTGATATTCATCTTTGTTTGCTCTTACTTTCAAATCTCATTTGAAATGAAATGGTTTCTAGTTTTGCTCTGGGATATGAAGAGACAAATACAACAAAAGCATTCTTCTTTTACTTAATAAGGTTAATCCAAGAAGAGAAAGAGTCGACAGAACTGCGTGCTGAAGAGATAGAGAACAGAGTGGCCAGTGTGAGTCTGGAAGGCTTAAACCTAGCCAGAGTCCACCAAGGCACCTCCATTACTGGCTCAGTGACAGCATCATCACTTGCAAGCTCATCTCCTCCCAGCGGACACTCAACTCCCAAACTCACCCCTCGGAGTCCAGCCAGGGAGATGGACAGAATGGGTGTTATGACACTGGTAAGAAACCTTGTGATGACAGTATTTGATGTGGTATTTCTTGTATTAAGTACTTAATCTTTTCACTGTATGACTGACTCATCATTCTAACTCTTCCATATGTATCATCCATACAGATAGCAAATTCTCTAGAATATGGACATTTGGTGTCTTTGGGCTTTGTTATAGTGATTTTGAGCATTGCATGATTCACTAGGGAGATAGTGACTGGATTACTGAAAGCCTTCAGCACACAGGCTGTGGAATTAATAAGAAACAGAACTGATCAGTGGAATTACTTGTATGTAAAAAATGTTTACTAAGGGAAAGTTCTTAAGTGACACAGTTATTACACAATAGTCTGTGGAACTATTGCTGAGTTTAAACTTCCAGGAAATGTCTAGAAGACATTAAGACATTCTATCACTTCTTATATGTGATCATTTGGATATACTTTTATATTTGGTATACTCTTTTATACTTGCATAACTTTTATGCATTCCTCATGACCATATATCATGCACAATGAAATAAGTTCTTTGGTTTCCAGTAATTCAGTTAACTGATATATTTCAGTATGACAAGTGGCTCACACACAGACATCAAGCCACAATGAAATTACTGTGCAAATAATTTCTAACCTTACTATATCTTTCAGGACACATTCAAAAATGTCTGGTTCAATTTGGAAAGTGATTTGATTTTTGATCCTAGACTAAAAGAAACAGTGCATCTGTCAAACATCTGAAGATAGTATGTATCGACATATTTAGGATGTACAACTCTGACACTGATCTGAGTGCAGGGTTCAGTGTTCAGTGTGGGCTGAAACCAGTTTGCAGCCAGGGTGAATTCATCCCTTTAAACCCTAGGAGACAATCAAAGAAACCCACTCTGCTGATCCCATACGGGGAATAGAATAGAGTATGCATAAGCCCATTTTTTATTTGATTTTCTCTGATAATGTCACCAATGTGCCCTTGTGGTCCATTCCTGGGAAGCAGTAGCACTGATACCCTGTGGAGCCCTTCCTAAGAGAAAAGGTTGCTGGGAGCAGCTGGAAATGAAGCCTGGCTCTTCATTCTTCTCAGCTGGGAGTAGGAGCTTCTGTTGCTGATCATCTAGCCAAGTATTCCATTTTCCTGGGAACTACTCATACCCACCTCTGCTCATCCCAGTTTAGCATGGTGTTTGCTGCCACCTTGGGATCTGAGGTCAGCAGGGAGAAGGTCCGGGCAGGCAGTCGTAACTTTGCTGCCCCAGTTCCCAGTGCTAAACAGCAGAAACGAAAATATTGGTTGCACAGGTCATTGTGGAGGAGGTGAGTGTGCAGGTTGCTGTGCTGACACTTACTTCACCAAAGCAGCACCCTCCCAAGTGCACTGTCTGGTTCCCTTTTCCCAGCCATTCCAAGTACACCATCTGGCTGCAGGTAAATGGCAATGCTTGAACTGCCCCAGTGCCAGCAGACACCTGCACTGCCTGCTCGCTTAGATTTCAAAACTATAGCTTTGGGTCCGTAGGTTCATCAGATTCAAACACGAAATGACAGCATAGCCTCTGCAGTTCAGGTTGCCATGGTCTCACTGGCATCCAGCTCTAGCTGTGCTGAAACTCAGATGGATTTGTCTGTCTGACTTGCAGCTGAACTCTTGACTTACCATAAACAGTAGAAACATCCCCCCATAGTGGGCTCAGCAGCACAGCCCACAGCTTTGCTCACCTTCATCAAACGTTTCAGGACACTTGTGCCCTGCACTGTTTCAGCAGGAGTTCAGTGTTCAATATCACTTCCTTGCTGGCTGGGAACAGACACAAGCCTGTCAGACATCCTCTAATTGGAACTTTGCGCTGGGAAGAGGTTTGTAGAAGTCTGATCTCTGGAGCTCAAATTGCCAAATGACCCTGTGTTGGTTGGCTGGAGAAGCAGGACTGCATGGGTTTCCACTCATGAGCCCAGGTCCATGCAGTAAATAAATTCTGCAGAGTATCTTCAGCTTTCCTTAAATGAATGAGACATCTACGAAAAATAAAAATGCAAAGGGGGTTGAGAAAGACCCGTTCAAGCAGTCTATTGCTGCCAAATAATACTGCAGAAGAGAGGTGATTATGTATTAATTTCCTGAAAATGAGTGTCATTTTTTTCAGGCATGGTATTTGGTGGTGATATTTTATGGTATTACTTGGTGGGGTACCAATATATTTGTAATATTTGATAAGACTTTTGAAAAAAAATCTCTATTTGGGATAACGTAAGTACTTACATGAAAACTCAAAAAATCGAATGTGCTACTTAGGCTTGAAATGTCCAATTCTTTGCTAGGTTTATAAAATTGAAGGAGAGTGTAGCTTTAGGAAATATACCCACACCTACTTTCCCAGAATGACTTCTTTGTTAGGGGTTATTTTATTACATCAAGTGTATAATTATTATATAATAAGGACAGTGATAAATTAATCTTTGCTTCTCACTTCAAAATTGTGAGAACAACAAATGTGCGGCACTTTTTATGCTTCAATAATATTTATTAATTGTTATTTTTTGTTGTTTCTGCTTTTGTTACCAATCTAAGCCAAGTGATCTAAGGAAGCATCGGAGAAAGGTATGATACTGAGGTTTTTTAAAGTTTGGGAGAGCAGATTTATCATATCCCTCTGCTAGTTAGATAACTAAATGTTTGCTGGGGTCCATTGCCAGGAACTGCATCCCTTTCTCTCCTTTTCATTCAATGCCTGAACATAATAACTTTAATCCTTTCTGGAACAGCTTCCAGGGGTCACAGCTAAGCCACAGAATGAAGCTCAATAGTGATATATTGAAGTAGCAGCCTCAACAGCACAAACTTAAAGGAATAGTTACTTTTAAAGAAGTATGGACACAAAAGAATTACCTTCAAATATATTTCAGTCATTCTTCTTACTGGAAGAACTACAGACAGATTCCTTGAAATCTTCTGGAGCAATATAAAGTTGTTTACAGAACTGACACTGATCATGAAATGTCATGACAGAAGATGGCATTTAAGATAAAGCATTATATGCTCTGACAAAATTCCTTTTTGTCCATGCTTACTGTCAAGCATACTGACTATTCTGTAACACACTATGTAGAGAGTGGTCATGTTTATGCATGTATTCATCTTCTCTCTTACATCCTGAGAAACGTTGTTAACCTGAATAATTCTGTTTAATGCAAGGGACCCACTTACAGCTAAGATTGTCATGTTTAGACTTTCCCCAACCTCTTTAGCATAAAAGAAGTGAAGTTCTTCTACAAGCATAATCTCATTTCTTTTAATATGTGTTTTAAGCTGCCATATTTAGGCAAATGTTTTTCCCAATAGCATATTTAAAAAAAAAAAAGAAGAACTCTTACAATTTGCTAAAAAAATTGCACTTGAAATCTTACATGCTTCAGTCCACTGAAAATTCCATGCAGCATGTGTTTAAATGTTCTTGAAAAGCTAATATGCTCTCATTGGAGTCTCTCTCTCCCAGATTGCAGTAGTTGAAGAAGATGGGCGTGAAGATAAAGCCACAATCAAATGTGAAACTTCTCCTCCTCCAACACCCAGAGCCATCAGGATGACTCATACCCTTCCTTCTTCGTACCACAATGATACCAGAAGGTAAGATGTTTGTAATGTGGAGCAGTATTTCACAGTTTACCAGATATTATTGTTTTCAAGTGGTGTTGTTTAACTATTCCACAATGACCTGATTTCTTCCCTGTTTCTCAAGTCATGAGAGAAAAAAATCTTACCCACTGTCTGTTGCAATGACCCTGAAAATGTTTATCAGTGCTAAAGTACATGCTGGTTGTTTCTGTTTTGAGGTACAGTTTTGGTGACTACTGGAAGTAGCAGTGCTACAAATCCTAGAAATAAAATCAGAATGCTGACTACTATATTTTTCATAAATTGTTCTTAGCAAAGTAAAAATGCTTATTTTCAGCCTTGCCTGACAGAGAAAGTGTGGTCTTCTGTTGCTCTACAGGGTGCCAAATAATATAAAGATGAGATTGTTTCACTTGTTGGGAGATCATTACTAAATTATAATCAATTCATTTATTTGCAGAGCTGCTCAGAAGAAAATGAAAATGTTGACATGTTATCTATTCTATTTCTTTTTACCATTTTGCAGTAGTTTGCCTGCTTCACTGGAGCCTGAAAGCATTGGTCTTGGCAGTGTCAGCAGCAGTCAGGACTCCCTGCACAAAGCACCCAAGAAGAAAGGAATCAAGTCTTCAATAGGACGGTTGTTTGGTAAAAAAGAGAAGGCTCGACTTGGACAGCTCAGTAAGGACTTAGTGATAACAAGCTAAGGTCACCATTTCACTGCCATTTTCCCATTTTTAATTTTGCTTTTTTTTTTTTTTCCAGTTTCCAATTCTTTCATTTTTCTGTTTTGCCTGGCACAACTTTCCCATTAAATTTCATTGTTATCAATAATTATATTTGTCAAGAGTTTGCCATGACTGTAATGTAAAGAGAGTTCAGGCTCAAATTACTGGAGTCATCTTCTTCACTGAACCTGGTGCTTCAATAGTCCATTGAATTAGGGTTGAAATGGTGACACTGATTTTTTTAATAACCACATAAAGAGGAGGTGAGAAGTTAATAAGCAATGAATGGCTGTAAATGGTGTAACTATGTCATACAGAAGATCCTTGCAACTAAGTGTAGCTGCTTTTCTGATTTCAGTGTGTCAATAGATGCCCTCTAGTGCCTATAGCTGAATGTCCTCAGGATAACAATTTCTTTTTACAATTATGCTGCTCACAGCAGTGCTTAGCTTTCTTCCTACTTCTTCTGCCCTTTTCTCTTTCTGAAACTATTTCATTCTATTTCATTCATGGAAAAAATATTCCTCTGCCTATTTCTAGAGGATATGTCTATATGGACACATGCCAACACAAGTATCAAATTGTAATAAGAGTGTTAATAAAATTGAAATACTGGCTCTTTCCAAGTCATGCAAATATAACATAATACAAATTTGTGTGGCACTAAATTTTACTGCCATGGTGACCATGTCACACTTGTAAAATAATTTTAAGGCCTTGCAGTAAACACTTAAGCAGCAAACATAAGCCTGAAATTAAAACCCTACACTTTTATTGCAATGTGTCCTTATCACAACTGACAAATCCATCGCTAAAACAGTACAGAATTTTTTAAAAGATAGTTCTAAGGTCAAAGTATCAGCGTAAAAATGAATAACTGAGTATTCTTCATTTGTACTCCAACCTTTCTCCTCTCTGCCTGTGAAAACCATGTGTTCTTGAAAAAAAACCCTACCTAATTTCTAATTGCACTCTGAATTCCCCCTTTTTTTTTACTATAGAAAGAATAAAACTGATTTATTCAGTCTTTTAAATGAGAATCTATAAAAGACTCTTTGAAATACACCTGTAAGCCAGCATCTACATTGATGGCTGATTTTGTAACTTCAGACTGCATCTAAAGTTAGACTTTATGAATTCACATTTGCATTCCATGTAGCCCTTTTTATTGAAACTGATGGTTTATGCACAAAAATCTGTAATTTCTCAGTAAGTCAGGAACATAGAGAAAAAAGATGCAATAACTGTATCAGTCTTCCCTGCAGTTCTTTGGAATGTGGAACAAAAATGAAATAACAGTTTCAAAGGCTATCTCAGGAGCAATGAAATCTGGCAAAGGATTAGTTTCCTTAAACCCACCATGATTAATAATACATGCACAGAATTTGATAAAGTCCATTTGTAATTCCCCATACTAGGTCATGAAATTGCTAAAAGATATTGGTGATTTACAATTATATGAATTTTTTGTGACTTCCATTCCTTAATTCAAGAGCAAAATTTCTATATAATGCAGATTTTAATTAAGCAAACTAGGTTTACTAGCATGTATAAAATGAACAGTAAGACTGTTACCTAATCAAAAGGCAGGAGCAAAATACTTTTCAGAAATCAAAAAAACATTGAGTAGCTGATTTACAGGTAGTTTTTCTCATCTTAATTTTTAACATATCAAAAAGAAAAGCATTTAATGAGTGGTCATTTTCATTCAATGGCAGTATTACAGAATCACAGAATATCCTGAGTTGCAAGGGACAGTGAAATTTTTGAAAGAGCAGTCGTGGTAGTACTTGACCCAGTTTCACAACAGATGTGTTACCTGTGCAGTTATATAATTAGCTGTTCTATTAATGGTAAGATACTACATCAGAGAAATTTATATAATAAGTCATATCACTACAGGCCTGCAAAATATTTGTATGTCTTTCATAACCTAAATTTATATTGCAAAATCAATAAAAGATTGTAATTAATTTACTTGTTTAAATTAAACACTCTAATTTAATACAGGCCCATGCTTCTTATGTTTTTCAATATTGAAAATACCTTTTCTTCAAAAGCACATATTTATATACTCCTATTTAAGAGACAGTATTGAAACCTATAGACTTGTATTACTAAGTTCAACAGAGCTATGCTATTACCCAAAATATTTCCTTGCTCTGTGTTCCTTGCAAAACCCTGAAACTATTCCTTTTCAACTCCTAACTTGCCAGAATTTTGTTATTTTATTATTTGATAATTTTACCTTCTCTGCTAAACTGTTAGCATTATTGTTCCATGCCAAATTCATGCCTTAGGAGACCTTTTCTTGAATCAAGATTCAAGATTTCTAGATTCTTCAAGTTTTCTCTAAGTTTTTGGAGAAGGAAAAAGGAATGCTGCAGGGAGTTCAAGTGCATTTTTTTCCTTCTTTCCTTCTTTTCCAGTCTTCTCTCACTTGACAAACACCACATTAGACACTTTTGTATTCTTCTCTTGTCACATTTTAAATATTCTAGACCCAAAAATAAACAATATATTCCAGGCATTTTAAGAGGTGCCCAAGCAAGTTGATCTGCATGGCAAATGGAGAGGTCAGCTTGTTAGGAAACATTTATTGTGGCCACATGCAGTGCAAGGTACCTTCAGTTATTTGAAAGCCAGATGTATTTGGAGAATGGAGAAATGCATTATTCCCAAACTACTCTCCAAACTGTAATAAACCCTCATTGCACTGCACTCATCCCATTTCTATCCAACATACTGAGAGCTGCTCTCTCAAGAAAAGTATGGCATTTTGATTGATTGCTGAATGAAAAATGTAATCCACAGGGAGCAAGAAGCATTTAATGAGATTGTCTAAGACTTGGACAGCCAGATGAAGTAAAGAAAAATATACATTCATGTTTTCTGCATTTGTGAAATGCATTTGCATCATTCTCATTGTGACATTTGCAGAAGTAGTGTACTCTTTTAATAGAGTAAAAATCTGTCTAGATAAGCAGGAGTGTTAGAATGGCACCTGCTTTAAAAGAATAGCTTAAACTCAAGCTTTTCTAAGTTTGTCAGTCATGATGCTGTAGAAGTTTTGTTCTCACTTGCTTGAGGTGCATGTAAATCCGACTTGTAAAAGGCTGTGGTGCTATTTCAGTACATAGTATTTATTAATTATTTTATTATTAAAATCAACATATCAGAACAGAAATATTTATTTTTTGCTTTTTTATTAGGTCAGTGTCCACTATACAATTGTTTGCTATCCATTAGCTGTGAGATAAGAAATATCTAGGTTCAAATGGAGTCAAGCACCAGCATTTTACCACACTGTTGGCTTCTTTCTTGTGCCAGTTCCCCTCGTTCTGCACTGGAGCACAGGAGGCAGGCAGCCCTCAGAGAGTGCTGCAGTGCCTCTGTGTGCACACACCAGTGGGAGTGAGGGGACAGTGTCAGACTGCACTGAGCTCCATGAGCAGGTTCCCTCTTCTTGAATCAGGGCAGTGACAAAAGTCAGACCATTTGCCACTTCTGCACTAGGAAAGTCGTGTCAGTGGCCATGTGGATTGTACTGGTCATGCCCTTAGTTTATAAAATTATTTTATTTTGGTCCACATATCCTTGCTTACTGCAAGCTTCCTTTGTCACTCTGTGTAAGTTATTCAAGTTCCCTTGACTTTGACAAGATTTAGGTGCCTACAGGACACCTCCAGGGAGATGAAGAAGGCTTTTTGCTTCTCTGACAGATTCTTTCTGTCATCTCTGGGGGTTTGCAGGGATAATGACATCTAAGACTCTCTATGAAAGCAAAATGAAGACTTTAGCACCCACTGCATTAGGTGATTCTGTATTATGGCAACAGTAGAGAGACAGTTCTAGAGAATGCAATTTCATTTGTACATTTCTCAACTAAGATTAAAAAGTGGTGAGAACATTGCTTACTTAGCACCACAAGACTGAGCCTTAGGAGGCAAAGAAAAATAGGCAAAGGAGATAAGGCTGCTCCTGTCATACATTTCTGCTAAACACAAGGAGGGGAAAACATTTTTTTCCCTCTACTACTATTTCCCATGTTGTAGATTCTTGTCAGAATTTACTTTTGCAGGTGATAGATATTCTCCACAAACACCAGATGTCACATCTTAAGGAAGAAAATATAGATGATGATGGCAGGTGGGAGGGGAATTGAAGTGTTGAGGAGCAGAGCAAAAGGAAGCAGAGCAAAAGGGAAAATATGGTGGGGGTTTTGTTTGTTTTATTTTCCAGGAGGTTACATGGAAACAGAGGCAGCAGCTCAGGAATCTCTGGGATTAGGAAAACTTGGAACACAAGCAGAAAAGGACAGAAGACTAAAGAAAAAGTGAGTACAATTTTTATGTGACTTTTTGGCTGAAACTTGATTCAAATATCAGTATTTTTTTTTTGTTTTATTCAAATGTAGAATGAGAAGCAAGACCATCTTGTAAGGCAATTTAGCAGTGATGTTTCTTTCCAGTGTAAAATTTTTTAAAGCTGCATATAAAATACAGGGGAAAATATTCAGACTCTATCAATTGTACAGTAGTATTTAATTTGTGAAAGATCATAGGTTTATGAGAGACATTTTTCCATTTCATCTTATCATTAATCCTGTGCTTTTTGCTTTCTGTTCAATTCTTAAAAACCCCACATATTTAATGACTCCCTATGTAGATTTTCTTTTTCAAAAGGGTGAAAAAGCTTTTTTGTATTATCTAGTGAACAGAGTGTTATTTCTGTTTCTAGATGTCAAAGGTTCCCCATAAACCCTATCAGTGTCACTTTCTTTTTGCCTGTCAGCAAACGCAGGCAAAAAGCTTTTTGTTTGCATCAATTATAAAATAATTTAATGCTGTCTTTCATGCACCTCCTTGTAAAAACAGTATACTGACTCCTAGCAGCTGCCAGGAGCTAGGAAGAACTTATAAAATAAAGCTGCAAACACAAAAGAAACCTCTTGGCAGCATTGCACTTCCAGTGTAATTAGAGGGTGTCAGAGAATAAGATGATACTTAAAAATTACTTTGAAAATTCATTCTGTAAATAAATAGGTTTATTTTTCATCCATGTCATTAACTTTAATGCTATTATTTGGCTTCTGGAAGCCAAATTTTTAAAATTTTCTGTGTTTTCAGGTGTTTGTCACTCTTTTAATATTCCTTTGCTGCGTTTCAAGAGAATTTTTGCAATTCTAATCCAAAGAATCTAGGGATAAGGTTTGAGCTTCTCTTTAAAATTTTATGTTGAATATTTTTAATCACTACCTTCCTGTCAAGCACTTGATGAAGCAGAACTTTAAATGTACACATCCATCTAATGTACAAATGCAGGCATTCTGTTTAAATTAGCCTCAATTTAGCAATTAAAGATAGAGAAGTAGTCACTGTACTAGCTGAAAAAAATGTTTTAAATTCAATTAAGAAATTCGCAATAGCATTCACAGGGATGTTAGTTGATGAGTCTTGTCCCTGTATTTCTTACCTATACATTTTTATCACTAGTCAGTATTTTTAGAAATATGTGGATGTAGATTATGTTACCAGGCTTTTTTTAACTAAATCTTTGAGACCACCATTACCATTTGTAAAGAATATAATTTAATTTTCAGCAGCCTTTTTCTATTAAGTCCCAATGTACCTTAAAGTTCTGAGGGCTGAATGTACCACAGCATTGAAATCACTTTGAAGGGACAAATTGTGTTCATTTTCTTACATGTTAGTTCTTTAAACTGGGTAAAATAACATGAGACTTGGCACACACAATTGCAAACACGACATGACTATTTCATCTATAGATTGCCTACCAAGTCTTGGGTCTGTAAATAATGGGTGTGCAGATAATATGTTACTAAATTTCTGTGCAATCTCACACAATCCCATGCTTTCTGCTTTTCAAATCTTTCCTTTTTTTCCTCCTATGTCTGTCTGTCCTTGGTTCTTTATGTATTAAATGTAATCAAAATGTCCTTCCTTCTGCTGGAAGGGAAGGAATCTTTCCTCTGTGACTATGACTCTTCTATTAGTCTGAACTGTATATTATTTATCCGAAGTATATGTTCTACAACTATCTCATGAAGAAATTTAATTTTTCCCCTGTTCCTTTTAGGGTTACCTGACTTCATAATTTCTCACTTTAGAATCCTCAGAATCGCAGAAATGTTAACATACATTGCTAGTATACATATATATATGTATGTATATGTTATATTGTTTTAGAGGACCCATAGTATAGGAAAAAAATGTAACCTATTGTGTTAGAGATATACAGGAGATTCTACTGAATTATGGTAGTCTTTGGGGTGCCAAGCTGTCAATAGAGTGTGAGAGAATTAACACTTCCTTGTAAGAAATGCAGTCACAGCATCACAGAATGGGTCAAGTTGGGAGGGATCACAGTGGGTGATCTGGTCCAACCCCCCTGGTCAAGCAGGGTCACACCAGAGCACATGGCACAGGGCTGTGTCCAGATGCTTCTTGAATATCAGTCACTTATTTGCATGTTTTACCTTAGAAAATATCAAATTGAGAGAGTACAGAAAGTAATTTAAATGAAGAGTTTGTTGCAGTAGGTCACATTCCTTTGTAGCAACCCTTAACAATGCCTAATTCCCTCTGGAAGTAGCCTTGCCATGCACACAGTGGGTGCAAGATTTTTGAACTGTGTAGTGCAAATGAGGATGCAGTGCTGTGTGACATTAATGGTGATGGGGATGTGTGGGAGGTCTTTCTAAGACATAATAAGAGAGGTCTGAGAGTCATTTCCTAGCTCGTGATGTAGCTGTAAGATCTATAGCAGCATGATTTCAGTCCAAGGGGTTGATTCCTCTTTTCCTACTAAACAAAACTGCTCTACTAACCCTGCAGAGACAGTGAGCACAGTCACTGGAACACAGAGCAGAGCATCTTCTAAGCATTTCTAACTGACTTGGATTAGGACACAAAAGCCCAAGAGAGCCAAATCCACCAACAGAATAGGTAAAGGATAGGCTAAAGCTGGGAAGTGCTACTTTGTATTACATTTCAGGTCTGAATTTACTTATGCTGGCTTTGTCACTCCCTTTAAAAAATAAAAACTAAAGCCAAAGCAGACAAAACCAAAACAACCTCCAAACAAAACAAAAACAAAACAAAACAAAAAACCTGCAACAAAACACCCAACAATACAAAAAACCTTGAAACAGTGATGCCAGAGACAATTCTCTTTTCTGTAAAACAGGTATACTACCACATACTGAAACTGTGTTTCTCTTTGACACATGAAAGTTGGGTGAAATGGCTTTCAGCCCTATTAACAGCTCAGAAAATATCTGAGTTGTTGTGGTTCTGGTGCAGGAAAGCAAGGATTCTCTCTTGCTGTGAAACAGAGGTCAGGTTCATCACTGTGATCAACATATGAGTACTGTGATAGTAGTCATGATCTTCACCAGATGCTATTAGCTTTAATTTAGTTTGGATAGAAGTCATTATGAAAGGACAGATTCCTGTTAAAATTATGTCCATGATACTTCTTAACTGAGAAATACTTACAATGCTATATTTCTAATTCTAATATGGTAATTCTGGAGAGCAATTCACTCTCTGGTGATTATAGTGTCATTAACCAAAATTTCAAGGTTTCCCTGCTTCTTGTTTAGAAGATGCTATTTAGGTGTAAAATTTCTTTCAGTTTCAATTGACTGCTTAGACATCATTAAAATGTAATTAACAGTTTGTCTTAATGATGTGTTAGACATTTATAAACTTCCAACAAGTCTCTATTCATCCAAAATTTGGTTATTACAGTAGATCTATTAGGAACAAGTCTTACTCCTAAGGCATCAAAGAGAAATTAAGGAAGCTGTGTAGAATTTTTAAATTATACCCAACATCTCTTATAAGCTGAAAAGATGAATTTAAATTGCCTGATTCATCCTTACTCTCAGACATTAAATAAATGACAGTTCTGGTTAATACTGAAACTTCTTAGGTCTTACTATTTATAAATTGAGCATGCAGTTCTAGGAAACAAAAGATGAGGGTAAGGGGTATTTAAAGCATTTAGGGTGTTAATCATTGTTTTGTGAAATTAAGTGATGTTTGGGTGCATACGTGCCTTATTTTTATTATTTAAACTAGACTTTGTATTTCACTTAACCATATAAAATCTAGTAATGTTTTGTCTATAGAGGCTTCTACCTTTTTCCTGAACTTTCAGAGCCTGCTTGCCTAAAGAGTAACTTGTTCAGGAAAACTCAGGGTTTAGGACTAGAATTATTAATGGCCAGATACTGTCTGCCACAGTTATATTCACTTGAACCCCCCAATGATTGAAATAATTTCCACTCCTCTAAACCATAACTTTTGATTAAGATACAGTCTCCAGAAGACACCCATCAGAAAATGAAGAATGGAGCTTTTCTCTTAGTATTTTTTTTTCCTAGTGATTAACCAGTCTCCCTCTGAAAACAGTTATCTGATTTCCAATTCTGAATTTTGGCAGTTGACTCCAGCTGCCATTCTCTGTGACTGTGTACACACTGTCTCATATGTTCATGACATCATCCTTTGTGGGCATTGTGCAAACTGTGCACAGTGACTTGGCATTGGCATTCACACAGGGTTGTCATGACAGCCCAAGCCAGGACCCAACATAGGAAGTTCAGTTCAGTCCAGTTTCTATTGCAACTTGTAAAGGTTCCTGAAATGTTCACATAGAATCATAGTGTCCTCTGGAACAGCAGAAGTTGATCAGTGTGTGTCCCACAAGACAATTAATACATCAAAAAAATAGCAGATAAAATTGTGGCTTAAAAGATATATATTCCTCTTAAAAAAGCGTATCTCTACTGATCTCATCTCAGGTAACAAATTAATGCACTTAAGAGAAGCTGTGTAAATGTTTTACTATCTTTTTCACTAAAATGCCATACATGGAGCCCTTTATGACAATGTTCATTAACAACAAACTCAGCCAAACTTGAAATATTATCAACAAATAGAGTTGTGTTTGCTTCCCTTTTTGCTGTAACTATCTGAATGAACATCAATTGTTTTCTCCTTATCCACAGTTTTGCTCAGTAATGTTGCCAAATTGCCCTTACCTAAAAGCTTCACTGGTGGCAAATACAGCTCTAAGGATCTTGCTTTGTACAGTGTGGTATGGCTGCAAGGGCCAGGAACACTTCTCAAATGCAATGTTTGGCTTGATCTGCAACAATATGCAAAGTAGCAGCACATAAGTGTCTCTCTGAAGAAATACAAGACATATATATGCCATTTCTTGCTTGTAATAAGAGTGTGTGATAATTGGTCATAGTCACTGACATTTCACAGGATGTGGTGATTGTATCCCCTGTAAGGCACTGCCATAAGGCAAGGTTTGGGAGACCTTTAAGTGCTCTGTAGTCCTAGGTTGCCACTTGGAGGTGGATTTGACCTTGTGCATGCTGCTAGTACAGTGGGAGATTGGCTTGTCCCATCCCTTCTGCAGTATTCCCAAAGACAAATTATTTTATAATTGTATATTTTGTACAAATTATTTCAAAAAATTCCTGAAAAATAATCCACATGCAAGCCAGCTCTTCTGGATCATGATGGCAGGACCCAAGTCCAGAAGCTGATAAATCCCCCAGTTTATTAGTATGAGTCAAGAGCAGTGTTTAGCCTCATTTTATTCTTCAGTTTTGTTTGATTTTACTCTGGACAAGAATCTATTAATTCCATATTTCCTAAACAAGCTTAAGATGTGAGGTTTGTATTTTCCAAGGAAGATCAAAGTACACCATTCTTTCCCAAGAACCTGTTTTTGGGGAGATTTACTCAGCAGCTACAGGTTTTTTGTTTGCTAGATACAGCTTCCAGGCCTCAAGTGCATTGCATAGGGATCTTGTTCTAAGACACATATGTGTGCTTACATACATGAATAAACACTTGTAAAATCAAGACCTAAGCAATTCTCATAAGTAAAATTATGGTGGAAAAAGAAATTCTTAATATTCATAGCCTTATAATTAACTCTGCAGAGAGAATTGCAATGCTGTTAAGTATCAGCTGAACACTGTGATGTACAAGTTAAACAGCAGGGACATCATTTGAACAGAAGAGCATGTTGGATTGACTCTTCTTCCTTTTTACTTAGGGGAAAAAAAGAATGATAAATGTTGGTAATTTCATTAGATAAACAGATTTTCATTTTTTTAGTGGGCAAATCCAAGTTTTAGACCTCTGTCAACAGGCAACTTGAAAAAATATTTAAGTAGACTATTTTGTGGAATACTGGGGACTATTTTTGAAACACTGCAGTTATCATGTAATTGTTTTTGAATCCATATAATGCCCATTTAATTAGGTTAATTAATTAGGTTTCATGTGTGCAAGTGCAATTAGAATTTGATGTGGTGTATTTGTGACTACAAATAATTTCTGTCCTCTGTAGAATGCAAATAGCTAGTGGGTTTTTTTTTAATTGTACACATTTTAGAAAAATGAATCCAATTGGATTAATTAGGGTGTATTTCTGTGCCATCCACCTAATGTTCCTATATACTTAATGCTTATTAAACACCACTGTTTCTCAAACATACACAATTTATTTCTTGATGTAGCTCTTAAGAATACATCTCTTTTATCCCCAATCTTTTATTTTCTGAATCTTTAGAAAAATTCAAGATTTGCATTTAATTTCATTCCTTCCTACCTCATCTATGAAAAACTCCCTAATGTTACTAGTAGCCTTTAGACTGATCTTTAGTTTTTCCTCCCTTTCTAGCAAAATGTGTTTGTGTTTTCTCATTCTGGTGAAGGAAGGAGAGGTCTTCAGTGTTCTGATATGCAGTTTAGGATTGTCTGCTGTGTGCAGTGTGATTTTCTCATGGCTGGATCAGTTTCTAGTCTTTGAGACACATAAAGATGAACTTTATTTTTAGACTTAATTCCTTTAGCAAATATTTTAACTGGAGCACTTTCAAATCATTAGTCAGTCAAAGCTTTTGCAGTATTAAGATGTGTCTTGCTCTTACATTGATGCTTGCAGCCTTTTTAGCATTACAAATGTAAAGATAAATGGGTATTTATTTTGCAAAGGATTATTAAACCTTACTTAGATTATTCTGATGATGGAAAGGATGATATAACATATTTTTTTCTATATCTAACTCATATTTTAAAAAATTTTATTTTTAAAATAACACCTTTTTTTTAAAAAAAAAGTAATATTCTTGTCCTTTGCCAAGTTTTTAAAATCCTCTTCCTCAAAAAAGATAAAAAAATATTTGTATCAGAAAACTGCAAATTTTTAATCAAACATAAGCCCCTAAGGATCTAGTCCCTATCTTATCTACATATATAAGTCTATCCATTGCNGCCTTTTTAGCATTACAAATGTAAAGATAAATGGGTATTTATTTTGCAAAGGATTATTAAACCTTACTTAGATTATTCTGATCATGGAAAGGATGATACAACATATTTTATTCTATATCTAACTCATGTTTTAAAAATATTTTATTTTTTAAATAATACTTTTTTTAAAAAAAACTTTGCCAAGTTTTTAAAATCCGCTTCCTCAAAAAAGACAAAAAAATATTTGTATCAGAAAACTACAAATTTTTAATCAAACATAAGCCCCTAAGGATCTAGTCCCTATCTTATCTACATATATAAGTCTATCCATTGCAATTTGGAACTTCAGGATAAATATAAGCTTATACCCTGATGCATACAGCTGCCTTTCTAAACAACTCTCTCCAGCAGATATAAGTATCCTATCAGATTAACTGTAGAATTAGGATTTAAAGGAAGAATGAGTAAAACACAGCAGAGTAAAAAAAAATCTGCACAACTTTTTCATTAATATATCTAAGGAAAATGTAATAAAATGGTGATAAATTTGTTGTCTTATGCCAAAAAAAACCAAAAAAAGCCAAATGATAAAAATACCCTAAAGATAAAACCTAGAATTAAAGGTCCATTTTTCCCTGCTGTATTTTATTATTCTCCAACAAGATGCTCAGGAAATGGTGGAATGTCCCTTGATCCTCTGCTCCTATCATGGCCTTCAGGTCCCCGAAATTGTCTCCAAGTGACTGCAAACTGCCAGCTCTTTAAAAGTACAAGAAAATTACTGGCATTCCAACCAATCACCCAGTTTCTTTCTACTCATACCCAAAGGAGTACTCGGTGGAAAATGTAACAAATAGCATTTCTGGTTCAATATACTCCAGAAGGCTCAAAATTAAAAGCTTTTTCAGCAAAGGTGATCAGTTATTCTTTACAAGCAGCTCAGTAGAAAATGAGAATGAATCATGAATGCACATTCAATTCTAGTGCTACTTCCATCAGATTGGTAGTTTTAACAGTTCTGTAGTATTTTACTCTTATTGGATACCTTTGTTGTCCTTCCCCTCCTTAATCTCCCTGTCTTAAACTTTCTGTGTATAAATTTGTCATTTGATTCCATCTACTTTTCTATGTTGCACTTTCCCTCCTCTCTCCCAGCTGTTCTGCTGATCTTGCACACAAGGAAACAAAATTTAAGTCCTCAAAAACAGTGCCCTTCTGAACTGACTGAAATGTCTGCAACCTCTTCTTAGTTAATCACAGCAAAGATTTTTCATCTCATGTTTATTACATATATATCTATCAAGCATTTCTAGATCTCTGTAAATAATTTGTTAGTAGAAATGTAATATTTTGAGGTGTCTGGGCTTTATTCAGGCCTATAATTTTCTTTTTTATGATGGCAATTAATGGATGATGTAGAAAGTTTATTATCAGCAATGACATCCTACTTTCTCCTCCATATACCTCACCTATTATATTGGCAATAGTAGGTTACCTAGAGGGAAAATGGTTCATACCAGTTTTGCTACTGATCTAGTGTTAGTATGACTGCTGAAATTTAAATACTTCCAGGAATAAATAGCCATTGAAAATGTTAGTCATCTATGTACATGAAATCTGCATGTTAAAAACAAACAAACAAAAACCAAACCAAATTTTGCAACCAGTTCTAGTTCATTTATAGTTACTATGAGATATTTTGCTAAACTATTATTAAAGTGCACAGATAAAAGTAAAGCTTGGTATGTAGTCCACTCAGTTTTACTGTGAATCTGTGGTAATTTGGTTAAATCCACAGGTTTGGGATTTTCAAGATTTTTGGGGTTACACAAAAACCCTTATAAAATTATTCAAATCTAAGCAAAAAGCTTTGATTTGAAAATATACTCCACATTCACTGGGTTTACAGATCTTTGGCATGAATATGCATTGTAGATGGAAGATGTGCTGTGCTGACTCGTACCTAATAAATAGCCAACATGAGTTTAATGAAAATCTCATTTTGACAGTTTCATCTGTTCCTCATGAGAGCACTTAAGTTTTCTAGAGCATTGAAAGACCAGTTATAAAGATTTCTGTAGTTATAATGGTGATATTATTTTATCTATCATACTATTTATTTTTTATGGACTATTATATGTTCATTAACATTTATGTGCTTTTTTTCCATTCATCTCTCTTCATCTCATGAAAAGCATATCTGGGTAAGTTAAAATGCCATGGCTGCTGAACATATTAATCTTCAGCACCATGTTTATTTTCTATGTTTTATTCCTACTTTTTTTGTTTTTCCGTGAATCTTATGTCACAAATCCATGCAGAAAATTGAAACTGAATCCATGCAAAAAATTGAAAGCTTTCAAAGTATTCATAATAGCACTAAACCTTGAAAGCATACACAAATTCAGGTCAGGACTTGCTCCTGAAGTGCTTAACAGAATGAGTTAACTACTCGGAGAAAACTTCTGTCATTATTTAAAAAATAAACACATTTTGGGAGGCCTAAAGTCCAGAGTCACAAAGACATTTGAAAGTTTAAGTCAGTGGAAAAATTATGAGTTGAACAAATGCTGTTAAGGCATAATTTTTTTTAATTAAATCACAGAAGACTAACAGAGTACACATTTTTTTTTTCTGTTTGAACCTTCATGCTGTTTCAAAGCAAACATATATGCAAAAATATTTTATTTGTGCATATAATTTTACTGTTTTCTTTTTCACCAGTTCATTTTCTTGTTTGTTTTGTTTTTTGTAGTTGTTAACCCGATATCAAGTTTAAAATCTTAATCTCTTTGATGTTATGTGGAAATGCCATTTCTTCTTGAATGAGAATTTTTAGACTTAAGGAGGAAATTTCAGGAGGTGAAAGGGTACAAAACTTAGAGAAGAAAGGTTACCACATTAATTTAGAATACGTGATTATAAAATTGCTTTATGAAAACAGATTTATAACATTTGATCAGCCTGGGAACATCAAGGGTCTCTAAAGTAGTACAATACACACAAGATTGCAAGACTATGTATTATACAAGTCTGCTTATTTCACAACTCTTTTATTTGGCTTTTAACACTAGTCCTCTGAAGCTCTATTTGTCAGGGTCTGTCTTAACCATTCCTGAATGTTCTTCACTTAGCTGAACAAATATCTTCAGAAAAAAAGAATGCTGCCCTTCAGTTTGCATACAGCTAAAATGTGCACCTAACATGGAATACCCACAGCACTGTTTCTCTGTGTTATCTTGGATACTTTGGAATTTATACTTCCTTATTTTATAGATTTAAAAACATTCTGTTTATTAGTTGCATCTTCATTTCTGTATTCCAGTCATTTTTTTTCTGCAAACTCCTTAAAGTTGAATACAAAACATTTTGTAAAACATTGGAAATCGAATTTAGTCCATCACTTCCAGTCTGACCTGATATTTGGTATCGGAAAGGAGAATGAAGGTTTCGAATCATTTAAAATCCAGATCACTTAAGTGTCAAAGTTCAAACAGGATCTAGCATAGTTTTTAATTAGTGCAGTCTTTAAGTCTATTGGATCCTTTCAGATTAAATTAAAGCTGCATTGTGTGGCAATATGAAGTCTTGAGTCTCTCCTCAACCTCCCACTCCACTTCCTACTTTAAATCCATTTATAGTCTTGCAGAAAATACATATATATATAAGATGTAACTTGTTGTTTTTATTAGATATTACTAACTTATGCAAATTCAACTCTTATTTTTTCATGCAAAAATCAGAGTTACAGGAGTTACAGGAATCTGGCATGTCTTAAATATTTAGCAAATGGCAATAGAAAGGATAAAATCCAATTCCAGTTTAATTCATTAGAAATCCTCTCTCCTGGCTTTTTAATACTTTGAATGTATATTAGATTTCAAGTGGCAGATGTGTTTAATCTTACCTTGAAATCATAGGATTACTCAGATAATTGTATATTTGCAGTATATTTGGTCTGTCTGTTCTGTCTGGTTCTCTTCTAGAAACCTATCACATACAGTACTTTGTTGTAAATGAAACATTTTAATATTGGTGATAATAATAATCATAATAATGTCTGTTCATAATCAGAGGATCTGCTAGGTAAAAACTTCAATCTGTTTTCTGTTTGAGGAAATGTCTGTGACTAAAGGCCATTTCACAATCTAAATTACCCATTAGCAAAATTGTTAAATCAATTCTGCTTGTGTTTTACAAACATGATCCGGCTCTTGACTTCACTGTGCCTCCTTTTCAATTCATCAAGATTATGTTTTAATTAAGAGACATTTTATATTTTGTGCAGTATAATATCCCTGAGGTCTTTTCATGTGAACCCTATTAGAGTAAATCCCATTACTTGCAGAAATATGAAGATCTGTGTTGAAATATTGTTTATGTTTCATCAAGACAATATCTGGGCGTCGTGTATTGCACAGTGTTTGCATTATGTGTGTTAGAAATCCTAAGCTGTCATTGCTTGTTTGCTTCATTGGGGGCAGCCTTGTCTTCATAAAGAAAATCCAATGCCACAGAATGACACACTTCCTACACAAATTCTATTTAAAGATTATTAATATTTTAAATAAAGTTCATTGGGCTTTATGCAATGAATTAGTGGCAGCTGCTGACACAGAGCTACAATTTCCCTGGTGCAAGAGAAGAATACATATGAAGTAGATTTGCAGGATAGTAACGTAATTTCACTCATTATTTCTGCCTTCCTATTGCTTCCATTGCTTACAGTCTTTGATAAAAATATGAAAACAGCTTTATGGGGCCCTCCCCAAAACACTCAAATAAAAGTATTTCTCAATTTTGGATGGATGTTAAACAGTTGATGTTCATTAAATCTCCAGACTTTACAAAACCAGGCTCAGAGTAATTATATATTTTAAATAGCATATTCCAATTACTCCTATAATGTCTCTAAGAAGAGGATTTTGTTCTTTAGCAGTAATAATGTTATCTTTTTAAAAATTGCTTTCATTTGGAATTCATTCCAATGGTAGTAAGTGGTTTAAAGCTCTATCTGCAAAATAATGGCATTTCTAGTAATGCCTAATTAATGTCAATGTTTCCTTATCAGCTTGTTTTCATACGCTGCCAAAAACCTGAGCAAGCATGGAAATAATTGCATTTTAATTCCCTTTCTTCTCGCCAATGCAACATGGACACATTGTAACATTTAGAATTCTTCTGACATAGTCCAAGGAGGGGAAAATCCCCAGTTCCCCTGCAAAGAACCTTCTAAATTAGACTGGCTGTATAATGCTTTCCATGATCCCCCCAAACCCTGTATTTGTAATGAAGGGAAGAGGGAGTGATAAGCTCTAGGGTATTTGTCTCTTATTCCTCCTATGATCAATTGTATGTTTTTGCAAGGAAAATTTAATTGTGGTTACCAATATTTTGCTTTGGAGTTCTGTTTTCAGGAAGCCAGTGACTATCCCATAAGTAGAGATAACTGTAGACAATATCCTGTCTATTCTAAAATATTGTTTCTTATTCCAAAAAAGACAGGTCACTTGATTCATTTTCCAGGTGATTTGCATAATTGGTCAAAACAGTGCATATTTTTTCCTATATGATACTTTTAACTTAATGATTAAGAGTGGATTTTTTTTTTTCTGTAGTGCTAGCTCATATTACCAAAAAAAACCCAAAACACACCATTCACTAGTTTTTACTGACTGCCAACTAAAGAATATATCTCTTAGTAAAAAAATAGAAATTCTGGATTTAGTTTTGGCATATAAATTGAAGGTTCAGGTTTTACAGATCTCCTAGTTTGTATTAAGAAATAGTCAAAGACTAATATTCCAAAAGTAAATTATAATTTCAATAAACTTTAATATTGGAGTGCTGTTTATAAGAATCATCTGAGGAAGGAATTATAAGTTTTGAAGCATTAAATTCTTCTTAAGGGAACAAAATATTATAAAAGTCTTTTTATTATTTTTCTGTATCAGTGAGTGAGGCACAACCCATGTGGTGGCTATGTTTCATGTGCATGTCCAAGTATAGGATTTTAAACTTTATGCTAGAAATATTTTAAACTTGGAGCAATTTCCTTCTACATGCAAAGACCATTTGGATTACCTTTATCACACTTAAGTCTTTGGCTATAATGCATATATATATATACACACACATATTTATGGCATCTCATTTCTAGCCTGGCCCCATTTTCTTCAGCCTAAATCAATAACCACAGCTCTGTTTTTCTTTAGCACTGTGAGTCAGATTGTCTCTGAAGTAACAGAAGTGCTTTCCCACTCTGGGAGAATGCACTGGTTTAAGAATCACTGGAATAATTCTAAGCCTCCACACCAAGCATTGGTACAAACGTTGCAAAGTCACAGAAGACTCCCTAGAAATATGTAGTTTGTAATTCCAGTATAAAGGAACAGAGTTTTTCATAGAAGTGGGACCTTAAAGTGCCAATGCCTCTTCTTCAGGCATCTCAGCTCCTGAAGCCACCCAGAGGTTTAACACCAAATCCAAGAGGACAAAACTTCCTCCCCACCTTCTCATAGTCCAGGTGCTGCTGCTCTCCTGTTAGGAGCAGGAGACCAGCAGGGATAAGGAAGGCCAGAGACCCTCAAAGCCATTACCTCCTTTTCTACTTAGCACATTAGCCAGCCCTGCTCTTTCAGCTGGGATAATTGAAGAGAATAGCCCAGGTGAAGGAAACTCTGGGATCAGGTTCCTCCAGGGATGGTGTCTCCATGGGACTCCCAGCTGCAGAAGAGGCTTGGGGCAGGTTGTGGGGAAGGAGCACATTGTAGAGGGCTTTGTGCAGTCCATGCTCTGCCATGGGACACCAAAAGTGGACAGTCAGGGCAGGGGCATTCCTGAAAGCTTGCCTCTCCCTAAGGATGGCCATGCCAGCTCTCAGCCCAGTGGCACAGGAGTCCTGCAGCTCTGTTGTAGCATCTGAAGGAGGTACAGCACCTGCAGAACCAACCCTGAGGGAAGGCTGCAACCCAAATACATCATCCACAGGTAGCTGAGATGTGGCCAAGTCTGGCCATGCCTTAATTCTGCTCTCCTAAGCAGACAGGTGAATACCTTTCATTTACTACTTGTCTCCCTGGGAATAAGGCATTCCTGCATCCCCATCGGCTGCTGAAGATAACATGGTATTCACGTACCCAGAAAGCAATTTCTTGTTTTACTGAGGGTTATGCTTTCACAGAAATCAAGGATAGCTCTACAGTGTCTTGGGATATCCAAGTGACAGTGCAAAGGTATGCTGCAAAGGCTGTGTGGGAGGAGAAGCTACATCAACCTCAGTACTGATGCCAACTATTTGTAATGTTACATATAACTACAGTATAAACTCAGAAAATAAAGCAGCTTTCTTTCTATAAATATTCAGAGCCAGAGATTTAAACCTGTATGCAAAATCTCTTATTTGAGTTCCATTTCCTTCTAAAGCCACATTCTCTCAGTGTGGCCCCTTGGCAATGCAAAAATCCCCAAAGGATTGCTCCCTACAAGTAAGATCACTCAACTGCTTTTATCTGCTGTGATTTTGCAGTACATGCATTTGAAAGGCTGCTAAGGCAGTGATGAATTGTCAAGGGATAACTGAACTACAAAGGCTGTAGTAATAAAGGAGGAGAGAAAAAAACTGAAGCCATAATTCTAATATTTTCTTGTTACTTGGGAATATAAGCAAATTTTAATACTACATTAGCATAGTCCTTGTCTAATTTGTTTTTCACTATGGCTTGTTGCAGAAAGATTTCTTTTGTGTTTTGCTCAGTAGGAGGCAGCTGAAAACATGTTGTTAAATACCAGAAAAAAAAGGCATTTGAAGGACTGCTTTTTGTTTGCCCTCACCTCAGTGGAAATGTCTGGTGAAATAGCTGAATGTTTTTAATATAGAGAATTTTCCTGGTAGTCTAGCTGACTAGTTTATATGTAGCTATACCAAATATTTAATACAGCCATATTAAATGTACCGATTAAGCTTTGAGAATGATGTTTTACATATACAGCAGTTGTAGTCCAGAAAGACTGCAGATACAGGAGCTGGATTGGTATTTGATCAACTCAATAGAGAGACATCTACATATATGTATAAAATTGAGAAATCACATCAATTCTCTAATTATAAAAGTACATACATCAGTAAACCATATAGAATTCTTTTATACATAATAAATAATTTAAAAAATCCAAACATGGAACTACTGGAGATACAATCAACTCTTAAACAGCCACAGATGGCATATTTAAGGTACAGAATAGCTGTACTCCACAGACTCTAGAATTGTGCATAGCTGATGCAGCTGGCTTTGTGTTTCAAACACAGACACTTCTCAGATCCAGCTGCATTATGTCCATGCTTAGTTCATGTTTAGAAGTTGCCAGTTCTGGGCCTTAATGAGTCATTACCAGACCAGAGCTAAGTTAGTCTCAGGAGGAGTCCCTCAGTTTTCTCTTCACCAATGTCTGTTTTGATACCCCTTTATTATAGGGCATACTTTTTTATTGCTTTGGCAAAAGAAGAGACAGAAACCTCTCCTTTTGTATGTTAGATGTTTAAAAGGATGTCAGAAACACTGAAGAATTTGGAATAGATTGAGAGTACACTAAACAGGAGAAAGAGCTGTATTGTTAACTGGTGTGTTCTGTGCTTTTTCTATGCCTGTCATTGTGCTTCACTGTTATTACCCTTCACGAAAAGGCAGAGTTGCATCTTTTTGTCCCAACACACAGTTCCACATATTTACCATTTCTCAATCATTTTTAGACATGAACTTCTGGAAGAGGCTCGGAGAAAAGGCTTGCCTTTTGCCCAGTGGGATGGACCAACGGTGGTTGCCTGGCTGGAGGTAAGAGTTAGCCATAACCTGAAAAAGCGAGTCACATTTGTAGACTGCTTCTGTGTGCCTGTCCTTACAAATCTTAACAGAGACTGCTACAGCCTCTTCCTTTCCCCCTGTGTATAGTGCTGTCAGCACTATATAGGTTTTGACCTTGGATGCTGTAAATTACAGACTAGAGCTGAAAAAAGTAAGATATAATTACACAGCGGGATGAGGACGGACCAGAAATGTGCTTGAATCCTGAAGATTTTGAATCTTTGAATTACTCAGTCTCTAAATATCTAGAAACTCCACAGAAATTTTATGTAGGATGATGTACTAATTTTAAATAAATGTAAAGAATTTGTAGCTCACTGCATTTTTAAAACATAATGGGAAAAAAAGTGTTCATTTCACCATTTTCACCTGTAGTGTGGGAGATCCAGGTTGAAATCTCTCTGATTTCACAGGCAGCACCTTCACATCTGGAATACAATGTGCAGAGAGCTGTCCTTTATTTGGAGGACCTAAAGGAATGGGTTTTGGAAATCAAGAAAAACCATTCAGCAAAACTGTCAGCAACTTTGACAAAGCAATCAATGAATATTTTAGGTGAAGGAACTACCCAAAAAAAACTTACATAGATGCTGAGGGGAGAAGGCAGAAAGTTAAGAATGTTCTTATACAAATCCAAAGTCACTTTTACATGGCAAGGCTGTAGCACTTCAGTGCAGACACGAAGTCCTTGTTGGCTCAAAGAACATACCTATACCATACCATACCATACCATACCTATACCATACCATACCATACTATACCAAGCATCTCTACCTATTCACAGCTTTTCTCCTGCCTGCTGTAGCTGTCATCCATTGATCACAGTTAGACCTTGTAAAGTTTTTATCTTCAATAGAAAAAGAGACCCCTCTCCAAACCTTTGACAGTGAAATGTGATAGTGAATAAATGAAAGGTGAGAAATGAAAGCAGCTAATGACCACAAAACTTCTGCTTCACATTGGAATTGCTCATTGCTAATGAAAAAGACAAAATGAAAACTGCAGAAAGTCAGTACAAGCATTTGTATATGACCTTGGAAAATAGGATTATATCCTCATTCCCAAAAGAATCTCTGTTAATATGGGAAAATCCTGAATTTGGCCACTATTTTAGTTTTTCATATGACTTTAAGTGTTCTGTAAACAGATTTATATCAGTCAAGAATATTTAGTATTACAGCAAAGGCTGATTGCTGGAGACATGAACATGCAAAGGTCTATAATTTCAGAATACCAATATCTCGTCTTTCAAGGTGATCTGCAGTTTCAAGCAGTTTTTGACAAGTTAAGCCCTAATTTTTTTTTCTCTTGATTCTTTTGTGTAAAATATGATATGCTTCCCACTAAGAGAGTGGCTGTAAAGAGAAATCAGGATCCATGAAGTTCTTGGGGAATATGATGACAGTAGCACAGGAGAGCTCAAAAGGAAGTTTATTTTGCAGTAGTCAGTGCAGATTGAATACTGATGATGAAAACATATGAGGATATAAGTAGTGTGTTTATTCAGTGAGCATCAGGGCATTCAGTCAGCAGATGGACATTGTGTGCATTTTGTGCTCTCCTAAAGAAAAATGTTTCACTTCAACTAAAGTAAATATTAAAGGAGAAAAATACTCAAATTTAAGAAGTATATTGTGAAATTTTCAAGCTTTATAGGGCTTTTCAGCATTAGCCTTTGTTTTCTTGTTTGTATGTAGTTTAGATATAAATGAGAAATATTTTTAGAATTTTGTGTTTTCTTAAGTAATTCCGGAATAGTATATTGATCTTGATATCTGAGATCTCTGTCTAGAATGATTTCTGTGTTCTCTTTTTAGAGACTGTTCATCTAACATAATTTTCTGCTAGACAGCTATTTTGTTGAAGAATTTGCTTACTTGTTAAAGAAATAATTGTTATTGTTAAATAATAATATTATTTAATAATAATAATATTATTATTATTTTTAAAGAAATAATTTACCTAATGAGCAGCAAACAGTTTAATCTATTTCTGCAGGGTGAATAACTCCCACTGTTTGTGCTTTTCTACTTTTCAAGTGCAAGTGTAAAAAAAAATTAATGTCAAAATAAATGAGGTGATGAAACACATTTTAAAGCTATGCATGGCTTTCTCACAGCCGTTTAAGTGCAGCTGGGTGTTATCAACATAATTTTTGGTTTTCTTTTTTTTTTTCTCCTTTCATGAAACTTTTATTTTGTAACAGTTTGCTGGAATCAGATCATGTTTTTAGGTTCAGTTTAGCATTGGATGAAGGATAGTGTCTAATCCCATCAGTGGGAAGGATTTACTCAAACACAATGCAGTCATTTCTCAACCTCTGTGCTACTTCAGGACTCAAAGCCTGGCTGAGGCTTTTGCAGCCTGGCAGTCAAGTCTGTTTTCCCTGTGACACAGAAGTGACCTAACAGCTGTCTTTTATGGAAATATTTCCCAGATAAAGTATACACCTCTTAATAACCACCCACTTCTTGCCCTACTGTGTCAAATGAAACGAAAATCCTTTCAATTTGTTGCTGCTTTCCAAATTTTTTTGAGAATTTTCATATTTCCTTAACCTAGTGTCCTCTTTTAGTAACCCTTTATTAAGATAAAATAAAAAAGACAACCAATGGAATCAGCTAATTCTGATGGCCTATTTGAGATGCACCTAGCTAGGTCATTGTTTTCCATTGTTTTCCCTAAAATGGCAGTGATTATGGCATTCACTGCTTATGTTCTTTTAACAGTCTTTTTTAAGCATAATGTACTTCATACCATGATTAAAAATCTCACAAATATGTAGCCCTGATATGAAATTGCCTCCTTTGGGAAAAAAGAGCTGTAGACACTGACAGTCATATTAATGAGGCAGCATAAAATGAGAAAGCTGAGAAAAACAAGAATAATTCCCACTCGGTAGGTCCTCTTACAAGGAAAAAATAAGTGCTGAAGGAAAGGGCTGTTGCTGGCTTGGGCTGGTAAGACTAACATAAGGAGAAGAAAAGCATATGAGTACATATCTTCTAAATCCATAGGTGATGGAGCTGTGCTCACATTTTGCTGCACCTTCTAACCAGTATTCCTAGCTGGGATGTGACAACATACCAGACTGTTCCCAAATTTACTGTAAAGTCCGTCTCTGATAGGTTGATTATTTGAACAGGGCTTGGTTAATTTCTACTCAAAAAATAAAAGCTGAGAAATGTAAGATTTTGCCTCTTGAGTACACTGTGTTAAAAAAGAGAAAGCCGTTTTAGTACAAAAGTGAAAAAATTAATTCCTCCTAGATGATTTTCTGTACATAAGATTATCAGATAGGCAGTAACACTGACTTGTGCCAGTACTTGGTCATTAAAAACCTGGGAAAGGAGTAGCCCCAGGGGATGGAGACAGCTCTAAAAATAACTCAAAGCATACCCTGCTTTAAAGTTCTGATTACAGTAAAAGCAAAAAGAATTCACATGCAATCATGACAATTACAAAGATTCTGAAACAATTTTGTTTTATTAAAGACTATGATCTTCATATTAATTTGTGTGTGTTACCATGATTATTCAGACTGATAGGTGTCCTGACAATTAATTATTTAATATTGATCATTAATAAATTGATTATTAGTGGTCATGACACCAAGTCTGACAGACTTTAAGAAGCTTTTGGACAACACTCTTGTTACATGATGTGATCCTTGAGGCTGTTCTGTGCAGAGCCAGGAGCTGGACTTAATTATGCCAGTGGGTCCCTTCCAACTCAGGATATTCTGTGATTGTAACCTCATTTGAGAAATGAAGGAGTGCTTTGGATGAAATGTCCTTTCTCTTGACAGCTCTGGCTAGGGATGCCAGCCTGGTATGTCGCCGCCTGCCGTGCCAACGTGAAGAGTGGAGCTATCATGTCTGCCTTGTCCGACACTGAGATTCAAAGAGAAATTGGAATCAGCAATCCTCTTCATCGCCTAAAGCTCCGATTAGCAATCCAGGAGATGGTGTCACTGACAAGTCCATCAGCACCTCCAACATCCAGAACAGTGAGTCCTGTTCAGCTTTTTCCTCCCCACTTCGCCCTACAGGAGTCTGCAGAAAGACTTTGGTAGTACCAGAGTGGTTCTGTGATAACACACACTTCACAATCAGTGAGAACTGTCTAATAAAGGCTCAGAACTACCTGTTCATCTCTTGCTTGAATGTTGATTGCTGATGCTTTTCTTGTATCAGGTATTCGTATTTTTTTTTGAAGTCATTGTTTTGATTATCCTTGATGTTATCCAAATCACTGTGGAGCACCTTATTTGTAATTTTGCCTTTATTTTTGCCTTTCTTTTCCTTCAAATCATCTGTACCAGCCTAATCAGATTGTGTTTCTCTTTTTGTTTGTTTGTTCTCTTTATTATTTTTTTGGGGGTTGGAGGGTGTTGGGAGACGTTATGTAGGAACACAGCTCCTTTGAGTCTTTTTCCCATTTCCCCTTTTTGCACCCTTTCAAATATTATCTAATATAAGTCAGCTGGCTCTAGGTTCTTCATGCTTTTAGGAGAAGCAGTGATTGGAGGTATGAGAGGAGTGTCTGCAAAGCAGAAATAGAGCTTGTGCTTTCAGTGAGGAAGAGAAGGTGGTGGCAGAAGAGAGGGAAGCAAGTAAAGATGCACAGAGATACAAGTGTGAAAGGAAAGGGGAATATATCAAAAAGTGCAAGGAAATAGATCAGGGGAGAGTAAGAATGAGTGTGATATATATAAAAAGCAGGAAAAATAGGCCAAAGTGATGAGGACAAAAAGGAACAAGATAACAGAAGGGAAGTTTTTAATGCTGAGATATGCTGATGGTAATGGCAAAGAAAGAAGCAATGAAGACTAACAAAGAGGACGCTTGGTCAGATGGCAAACATGGCAGAGAAGTGAAGGATAAAGACCACTGCTCAAGTAGTGTAGCTCAGATTTCTACTAGCAAGGCAACAGTAATGATAATGTTTATAATATTTATATTTTGTAATATATTGTCTTCATTAAATGTATGGGGAATCTTTTGATTGAAATTAGAATTCAGATAGCTTTGTGAGGTACCAATCCACTGAGCTACATAAGCAACTGGGCAACAGCATTAATATTGCTATTGATTGCCCTTTTATCTTCAAGTTGCTCATGTTCTTTAAATATTGTAGTTCACTGTCTGATACTTTCTTCCCTGAAAACAGTTTTGTGTGTCATTACCATGGTAATATTATGAATTGTAATGGATTTTACCAAAGTAAAGCAGTAAAGACTCAATATGATGTTTGAATTACTGCACAAAATTAATTTTGATTTTGAAAGCACAAGAGGGTATTACAAAGCAAAAAAGCACTTGCACTTATGAAGCGAGAGAATATTATGTTCAAGCTAAAAACATTTGGAATACTTTTGCCTTGTTTTTTTAACTCTGCCTGAGTAACTGTACACAAAGCAGCCCTGCCCTGGAATGTGCATTTCTGAGTCTTCAGTCTTTCTGCTTCCTCTCTTTCTCAGGACAGGAGTTAATTTATCTCAGGTCTCCAGAAAACATAGCACACATCCAGGCTCCCTCCCTGACTTTCTTCATTGTCATAGTAATCATTTGATGAAAAACAATAGGATGAGGACAAATAGTTTTACAAGTGAATTATCTTGATATTTTTGATTTACAGAAACATAGTAGAAGTATTCATTATTTAGATTACAATACGAGCATGTGATTTGTGCAGAATATTTAGGTTGGAAAATCTTTGGGAGCTGAAGCTTACCTCCACACAGAGCTGTGAGCTAAAGGTTGCATTTTCCAGTTGTTTATGAAATGCATATTTAATTATTATTCTTTCCTTTGTGGCAGTGCTCTGCCGGATTTCATCCATCAGTTCTAGTTGTAATACTCCATCACATCTGTTCAGAAGCTACTAATGAAAGACACAAACCAAGTTGTCTAAAGTTGTCTCTAGTTGCAGCTCGGTAGAGGCAAGAACGTGGTTGTGCCGATGGTGATGCGCTGTTAACTTACAGTGGTGCTGCCTTTCTTCTTTACCACTGCTTACCTAATGTGGATCCCACCTGCCTTCCTGCGGGCCTTGTCGTAGCCCTCAGGCAATGTTTGGGTGACCCATGAAGAAATGGAAAATCTTGCTGCTCCAGCTAAAACGGTTAGTCATTCCACTTCCACTTCAAATGGTTTCAGTGCTCAAAGGAGAACAGACCTGTTCCTGCTTTAACACAGATGCCATGTCTTCTGTGGGATGCTTCCCAAAGCATGCCATTAGAAAGTTGCAGGGAGTAATGAAATTGAATTTAAAGAACAGTAACATAATCTTTCAGCAAAATAATTTACAAATGGTATTGTCATCACAAAAATTGTGTGACCCTAAAAGCAGTACTGAACTTTTAGAATATATAATAGTTTCAGTGCCACTATTAAACTTCATTTAATGAAATGAAATGAAATTGTCATGGTTACAGGTGCAACATTTCCCCTGTAATCTACTCCCTGTTATTCTAAATGGTGTTTTGTATTTACTGACATAGAAAGAAATAAGAAAAGACTTGAAAATTGTGCATTACACCATGCTTTCATTAATGCTGAGTCTTTCTTGTCCACACTTGGGTATTCATGATCTTTGATTTCAGGTGCATGGAGAGTGTCATTTATTTATTGATTTTTGTCAAACCTCTCCCTTAAGACTAAAGTAAGACTTTTTTTTTTTTTTTTTTCCAATTTGGAATATAT
>WBND01000224.1:217582-228351 GCA_013398595.1 Tychaedon coryphoeus | reverse complement strand
TCCACAAAGGTACTTATAAAACATGAAACAATTTTCCAGTGAGATCTGCAAAAAAATGATCTTCAGTTTGGCAAAATTTATAGTCAGCCCAATCCCTAAAGTAAGACTTTTTTTTTTTTTTTTTTTCCAATTTGGAATATATGTTACTTTAGGTTTTGGTTGTTAACATATCATAACAACTCCACAAAGGTACTTATAAAACATGAAACAATTTTCCAGTGAGATCTCCAAAAAAATTATCTTCAGTTTGGCAAACTTTATAGTCAGCCCAATCCATAAATGGTGAGAGAGGTACTGAAGCTAAATTTTGATACAATAAGGAATTATTTCTTCAAATTTTATGCTTGTTATAGTATTTAAAGTTTTCTCATCAGCAGTAAAGAAGCCAATTCTCATCAATTTTTTTTTTTAAACTGAGCTAATTTTCAGTTTTATTATTGTTGGTAAAGATAAATGCAAATATAACATCACTGAACTGACAAGAAGTAGAGTTGATCCTGTTTACCTGGCCAGCCAGAAAAATATAATTTTTTCCATTAAAAATGTTATGCAAAAAGCTCTTTTACAATACATTCTCAAGAAGACAGCTTTTTATTGTAAATGTTTCAAAATCAAATTAGAAACAAAAAACAACATCACTAGTGCCCAAATTTTTAAGTAAATGTTTGTGTTTTAATTGTGAAACTGTGAAGAGGGTTTAAATAATGCTGTAAAATTTCACCAAGATATAATGATTTCCTGTCTTGAAAACTCAGTTACATTTTATGGTTTTGGTCTTGTAATTTTTCAGATAGTTTAGCCCAGGACATTGCCACTGGACAGAGTTATTTTATTCATGGATTTTATGTGTATATTTTCATTTTCATTAACATGCATGTGAAAATCACATCTCTTAATAACTAATTTTTATTGTCTTTTTACCTGCTTTACTAATTGCTTCCTGCTGATAATACAGAAAGAGTCTGAAGAAGGCAGTTGGGCTCAGGTATGATCTTTCACATAAATTTTTTTAAGTGAAATTTAATAATAATGGAATTGGGTGCATCAATATGCATAGTGGAATATAATATTGTGACAGTATTGAATTATGATTTACATATTTTAGAGTTCTTCTCAAAGAACATATTCTCTGGACAGTTTTGTTAGGTAAAGCAGAAAGAGGTACATACGCTGTGAATATTTTTCACAAAAGAATTGCTACATTCCAGAGACATATTCTATCTCCTACCTAAAACTGTATTAAGAGTTTTAGAGAGTGTTTTTCTCATTTTTCAGAATAGGACAATTAAATATGCAATGAATTTGAGGGCTAAAACTTTTCTAAAATTACACTGAATTTTTTTAGAACAATTATCCAAGTATGAGTCTATACAATAGTATTGTATTGTATAATTTAGTTAGAACTGTCAAAGACCTACATTTGTAAATTTCTCCCTCTAATATATGCACACTTACATGATCTCACTAGCTTTACTGATGACCTTCCTTTTCTCTTCAAAATCTCACAAGAATGAGACATAAGGGGAGTATATTTTCCCCCACAGATAATATATCCATCTCTCTTTAATTGTGTTATTCATTTTTTTATGACATTAAAATGAATCCAAAGAGATAGGCTTGAAAATGATCCTGAGCATGATGTTTGTATTACCAGTTCACAGCTCAGGGCTTGCCTGGCATAAATATTCTAGAAGGTCAATTTAAATCATGTAAGATTATGAAACACACATGTTTTGATTGTGTAACAAGTTTGCTTGCACTTAAAACTCAAAATTGAAAAAAAAAATCCTTTAAAAATAAGAAAACAAGATACAACAGGGAAAACTGCTATCTTTAACAAATATCTCACAGTGGCTCCCTCTTCCAATGTTAAAATAAAGCCAAACAAGAATTACTAATTTTTTTGGATTTTTTTTTACATAGTTTTTTTCTTTTAGACATATTTTGTTTTCAGTCTGTAGTACAGTCTTGAACAAACTCAAGAATTTATTCCCCCTCTCCATTCTCTTCTCTCTGTAGACCCTGGCTTATGGTGATATGAACCATGAATGGATAGGTAACGAATGGCTCCCCAGTCTGGGTTTACCTCAGTACCGAAGTTATTTTATGGAATGCCTGGTGGATGCGAGGATGTTGGACCACCTGACAAAGAAAGATCTGCGAGTGCACCTAAAAATGGTGGATAGCTTTCATAGGTATGTTGGCATAAAGACTACACCTATAAAAATGCTTAGGTGCCTGCTCTAGTGCTCAGTGGTGCACAGAATAAAAACACTTTCTGTTGTTTTGGTGTGGAAAAACATACAGAAAAGAGAGGGCTGACAATTAGAAATCTGAATTGAGTGAGATTCCTTTAGTAATAGCAACCACATTGCAATTATGTCTCTCAAAACCAAGACAGTGGTACAGATAAATTTCGCAATGAACAGGGAACCATTAATATATCAATAGACTCTTGACAACACAGAAACAGTAATAATTTAAGTGGTGTGAAGTATCAGAAAGTGCTAGACTAAGCTTCAAAGCCCTGAGATATCTCATAATAATGAAAAGCTATTGTGTGTCGCACATAAAAGCTGTTAACAGTACAAGTAATTTGACAGTTGTTGGGTTACCTAGGGATATAGCTAGGAAGCTGAATTGGGAATATGGAAATAAAGACATTTAAACTTTAGGGAGAATGAGGTTTATGTGACAAGAAGTAGATTTCTTTTTAATATAGTGTCTGATTTGTCACTTTTTAAAGCCTGATTTGACAAAACATTTCACAGCTCACAAGGGTTGACCTTTTCTGAATACTACTTTTAATGCTTTGGGTTTCTTATGCTAAAACAGTTATTCAAACATACTCATTTTGGTTTTTTTCCATTTCATTCCTGAAGTCTGTGGAGATTTTTTACTGGTTTGCTCTCTTCTTTTCTCAAGATTTCCTACATGGGCACTATGAAACACCTCATGTGAAGCACAGGAAATACATCCTACATATGTTCCCATTTTCAAAATTATCTTTATTAACTCTGTAAATGTTTCTCTTTAAATAACAGAACAAGCTTGCAATATGGAATCATGTGTTTAAAGAGGTTGAATTATGATAGAAAAGAACTGGAAAAGCGAAGAGAAATGAGTCAGCATGAAATAAAAGGTGATAGTTCCTGGGAATGAATACTGGGAATGTTTCTTCTTTTGAAGCTTGACACTGTTAACCCATTGTCATGCCATTTTAGCAAAGCATTTAAGCATGTGCATTAAACAAAACTAACATAAGTCCATCTTTCCTTAGAACAAATCCCATCTCCTTAAATCAGGCACAGTTAAGTACTTTGCTAAATTGGGGCAGCAATTCTGAATGGTGGTTTGACACATACATTTTGTTAAATTGAATTTTGGGTATGGACCTCATCTGAACCTCTTTCAGGTTCAGAAGAAGAAGACCAAACAGTGTGAAGCTCAGTGGGATGTGCTGGGAGCAACACTAAAAAATGGGAGCACTCAGGACCTTAACACTGTGCTGCAGGTTTTGAAAACCTCAGCCTTTGATTTCTTACGTCAGAATGTGTAATAGAAAATGCTGCTTGGAGGGATGACCACTGAGTCAGTTGATTGGTACATAAGAATAGTTCCTAATAACACTGGCCTTATTTGAAGATTTCAGCTTATTCTGAAGATTTTTTTTTCTGAGTAAAGCTCTCTAGAGGAGTTGCAGACTCACTGCATGGTTCCTTTTATATATAACAATTAGGGTGGCTGGGGTTTTTTCAATTATAAGAAATGAATTCTTTGATTCCTTTGAGCTTTTCCAGCTCCAGTGATTACAGCAGTTAGCACTTCTCAAGTACTGATTAGAAGAGCTAAATAAAAAAGCTGAAGGGCTACAGTGACAATGTGCATTTGCTCAAGGCAAAAGATGGCATGCCCTAATGCAAAGACTTCACCTTGGATGCGCAGGCATCAGTGCCAGTCAGGCCAAGTGGGTCTAGCTAGGGACTGACATAGGGGAATTGAGTATTGGTCTCAAATTCTGGTATGGCTTCAGTGCTGGTTCCTGCTAGGACAAGGTTAATAATTCATAGCCTCCTTCATCCTGTCATGCATGAGTCAGTTTTTTATGGTCCCAGGTGGAATTTGGTCTCTGCCTGCCACCGTGTTTCAGCTGATCGTGACCCCAAAAGTAAGATGCTCTCAGCCAGGTGATGGAGAAATCCTGCTCCCAAAACAGCCACAGCAGCTGGACTGGTAAAGGTTCAGGAAAAGCTTCATCACTTAGTAAAGACAATTCAGTACTATGTCTCCCATTATAAAGATCAGTATAAGTAACTTCTTTTAAAATCTTACAGGCAGGGCAGAAAACTTTTTCAGAATACTTTTTCAGATACTTTTTCAAATCCTCAAAAACTATTTCTTAGTTAATTTTGATGCCTCAGCTTTATAATTGCTATGGACCTTAAAAACTCTACCAGCTTTCTGTACTAAAAATAGTTTGTCTCTAAAATTGTGAACTAATCTTTTACTTTATGGCATGTTAGTATATGACAGATGCTGACACAACTACCAAGATGTTTAATGCAAAACTCCCAAGTGAAGCCTTGAGGAATGGATATTCTTCCTGTGCCTTTGCACCATAAAATCTTGCCTACAAATTGAAAAGATATAGATAGGAGCTGGGAGGAATTGCATTATGGAGATCCCCTCTGGAAGCACATTTCTACTTTAGAAACATTATTACTTAAAGATAGTTAATCACATAGAGTTTCTGAGTAGGAGGTACTAGAGCCAAATGAATAGTGCCGGCATTCCTCATGCATGAAATAAAGCAGTAAGCATCCACAGTGCATGCACAGCTACACACATGCATCTGTACAGTTTGGAAGTTATCAGGTACCAGGAGACTGATGTGGTGTTATGTCCTTACAGATGTGCTGGTATGGAGCAACGATCGAGTCATACGCTGGATACAAGCCATTGGCCTCCGAGAATATGCAAATAATATTCTAGAAAGTGGTGTGCATGGTTCCCTTATAGCACTGGATGAAAACTTTGACTACAGCAGTTTAGCTTTATTATTACAGATTCCAACACAAAACACACAGGCAAGTTTGCTTATGCTACTTCTGGTTTATCTGTACCCATTATTACCTTTTATTCATCTTCAACCATTTTAATTGTTTACTTTGGTATCTCTAGGCACGGCAGATCCTTGAGAGAGAATACAACAACCTTTTAGCACTAGGAACTGAAAGACGACTTGAGGAAGTAATTAATTTTATTTTCAGTATTTATAAAATATCACAGTAAAACATTAAAATTAAATTGAATGCATGAAGACATGTTAATTTTCACATTGTTAAAAAGAGTCAGTTACAACTTAAAAAAAAAAGTAGATTAGGGATACCCATCAAGGTTTTTAAAGTAACCTCAGTTTGGCTACATATTCATGTCATCTTGGATGCTAAATTTGACACTGCACTCTTACCTTAAGATGAACATTTTCCACATCCAGAATGGAGTGGAAGTTTTGCTGGCCAGAGCAGGGGGCTGGGGAATGTGTGTGGATGGGATGGCTGTGCAGTGTATTCTTTAGGACACTTACACCTTTAAAAAAAAAAAGAAAAGTTTTGGTTTATTCTTTATTGCTTTTTTTTCTTCAAAGTTCTTCAAAGCAAATAAATATTAATAGAGTGTGATTTGAGGCAGTTATCTGGGAAGAGGAGTATCAAATCCAGCTAAGGAAATTATTTATCTTAATGTAAGAGTCCAGTGCAAAAATGTTTAAATCTTGGACTTCTGCACATGAGGAGAAATACAACTTTTAAGGACTTGTTGAAAATGTCAGATGCCTATGAATTCTGTGCATGCACATGAGTGTTTAATCCTTTTTTAGTACTTTATGTAATGCAATAATAATGCATATTAACCTCCTAATGCAGTAACAAACCACTTTCTATCACTGTGTAAGAAAGTTTTACTTTAGCTGATACTAAACCCCTTGACTGTATCGAGCCAAAGATTTAAGGAGAGTTTTCCACCCCAGCATTTAATATTTCTAAAGCTTTTACTTTCACAAGCATGCCTCAAACACGTTACAGTGGACGCAGTGCAAGAGAGCAGGGTAGTTGTTACGGAATACATGTGGCAGTGGTAGAGACAGCACACAGCAGGATAGTTAATCAAGAAGTTTCTCTTTGCGTTATCAAGTACAACTGTGTGTTGGCAGAGCGATGACAAGAACTTCAGGCGCGGTCCCTCGTGGCGACGGCAGTTCCCCCCGCGCGAGGTTCACGGGATCAGCATGATGCCAGGCGCCTCGGAAACGCTGCCCGCCGGGTTCCGCCTCACCACCACCTCAGGGCAGTCGCGCAAGATGGCCAGTGACGGTAGGAGCTCCTTTCTGCTCTTCCTCTTGGAAAGCACCAGGCTCGTCCTAGCGTGCCGAGCTGACTTTTAATGCATGCTTGTCTCACACCACAACGACTGCGTTCATTTAACTAGAATGAACCGAGTCTGGGGGAGTTGAATTAGGGAATGGAAAAGCACTGACTTGGCGGAGTATTGATTTTTTCAGGTGTGCTTCAGACTGACAGTGTTTATTTAAAATACAAAAAAACTGGCCATCCACTATCCTACGGCTGTAAAGGAAACAATCAGAAAGACAGGAATTTATTTACTAGCTTTCAACTGAGACTGAATATATCTAAGAAAATTTTTCATCCTATTAGGCTCTCTAGCAGGTGAAGTGTGTTTCAGAGAAAGTAATTAGAAAGGGCTACCATCTTTATTTTCCCATTTTACTTCCAAACTAAATAGCTTAGCCTTGACCATCAAATAACTGACAGTCACCAGCAGATAAGTAGTTAGCAAATGCTGAAATTCAGGCACTAATTGAGTTACTATATACCAGTCTTAATTTTCTCCGGAAATATTTTGATTTAGAAAAGATGCACTAACTCAGAAATGAGTGGAAAATTAACAAGCAGATCATAATTAAAAAGTAAGTAAAATTTAAAAATCATTGTAAGAGAGCAGGGAGAGGAAAGAAATCACAGCTATTGCTTCACGTATATGGAAGATAAAGCCAAGTATATCTGCCTGAAGTTCTGAGAAACACTGGTACACAGACTGCCCCATTTAAAATACTGCCATTTATTTAATCATGACAGGATTTAGGTCTACAAATAGACCTATCTCAAAGTAATTGAATACAATGATCTGTAGGGATCACATCCTGTAACTTGATAATGAACTTGGTATGACAGTATTGCCACCTAAATTCCATTAAAGTTTCTCACCTTTAGAAACAGTAGTTTATAATTGCAGTTACAGATGGAACAATTTACTGATTGCATCACTGAATTCCATTGACTCTTAGCTTCCATGGCATTTCCATAATCCACATTACTGTAGTATATAAGAACCTTATAAACATTACAAACAATGGATTTCATCTTCTAGTCATGGTATGATATAGAAGATGACATTCCCATTTTACAGATGTGGAGCTAAGGCACAAGGCAGATTTAGTGATTTACTTGAGGTCTTCCAGACAGTTAATTCTTGAGCCAGGTATACATATCTCAGTAGACTTAAAGGGAAGTAATTTTGAAGACCTAAATCTTCATCCAGGATTTGGGTTCTGATCTCCCAGCAGTAAGACTGCAGTAGTACTTAAACAGCATGATAGGTAAGAGCATTAGGACTTGCAACAAAATAAAGACAAAACTGAATTTTAAACTTTATTGACTTTAGACAGATTCCAAGAGTACATCAGAAGTGAAGAAGTGCTGAGTTTTGAACTGGACCATGCCAAGATCACAGTAGAGAAAGTCATAAAGCAATTTAACAGCCACCCTTTCAGTAGTAAACAGACTGATATATTTTACTGATGATTCTAAAGAGGTTCTGGTTTTTTTCCTTTTTTTTCCCCTTCCCAATTTGCAGTTGCTTCATCACGACTGCAGAGGTTAGACAGCTCAACAGTTCGCACATACTCATGCTGACAAGGCCTAGCAAAGAAGCCAGCACTGAATTGTTGTGAGTATTCTGTAGGGGCCATCATGAAAGCTCTTTATAACTGTACACTACACCCCACATTATCCAAGCATGAACTAGCTTGGAGCAGAGGGCATAACTAAGGACTCATTAGGGTGGTCATTTGGACATGATAACAGTCTTAAGCTCAGTCCAGAGGACACTACCAACTATATTTTGGGGAGTAGGCACAGGGAATGAACTTACTTTATGAGAACTTGAAAATGTTCTAGGAGCTGGAATGGGGGGCAATGCTACTACAGCAGAAGAGATTTTTTTTATTTATTTTTTTTAAATTAAAGCTATGGCTCAATTTAGAACATTCAGGTAGCTGCATAAAGTTAGAAAAAGACACACTATACAGAAAACCTTGACAATTTATCTGTTACAGAGATTCCTGCACTTCTCAAATCATTCAGAATTGACAAAGAAAGGGAATCTGAGCTGAATGCAACTTTGGATCAAATTAATTATTGGAATTAATATTAAATTTTTCACCATGTATCTTTAGAGTGCGGTCATGAATATCACAGATTCACTGTTGCAGAGTTCTGTGGAAATACAGTTTTCTATTTTATCACAGCTTTTGGAAATAATTCACACATGATGAGTACTTACATCAATATGGCACCATTTTATTTTTTAGTATTTTCTAGCTAGTATTTTCTCAGTAAAACAGTTTTCTATTTAATTACTTGGGGAATTGCAAGGCAGCTGGAAAAAATATTTGAATATCACCAAAACCTCATCAGGCATCAAACATGCTTCAATAGCTGTTGCATATTATAGGCAAGACATGCAAGGATTTGAAGCAAGTTGTTGGTTTTTTGTTTTGATTCCCAAGACTGGGACAGACTTGGGGTCACTGAGATTGTATAGGTTAAAAAGTGCTTAGGAACAGCAAATGTTAATAGTGGGAAATGTAGATTGCTCAGGATCCTCCTGATGATGAGCCTTACTTCATAGATCTTTGGAAGATTACAAGAGTATAAAATCTTACTCTTAGTAAAAAAGGGAACTTTTTGAGCCACCCCTGAAAAAATAAGCTTGGGGGGTGTGGTTATTTGTTGGTTTTGTTTTGCTTTGGTTTTTCTGAAAAAGTAAAGTTTACCAGCTGATTCTACAAAGATGATGATGAAGCAGATAAACTATAGAAGTCTTTTTATATGTGTGCATGTATAGATTTGAGCATGGTATTGTATCAGTAAAGTCAGTGACAGGACTCTCACAGGGTGCAGTGGTGACCGAAACTGAAGGCAGTGATATGAATCTTTTCTCCTATGTGCTTCAGAATCAAAATGTCGGAAGCAATAAAGCATGACCAAGAAGTCCAAACACAAAGCTATCTCTTAGGCCAACAGTAATGAGCCAGACACTTGAGGTGAGGCATGAAGAGTGCAACAAAGGCAGAAAGGGAAAACTGATACGCTAACAAAAATTAATTCAAGTTTATCCAAACAATTTATTCCCACTATATTAAAATTATATAAAAAGTAGCAGAGCACAAACAAAAGTAAAGTAGCAGACTTTTATGGTATTATATATGTATGGAAGGCATGTATTTTGAGCAAAAAGATGTGTATATAAAGCTATGCAAGCTATAGTTAAGTTAACGTAAATTTCTATTGGAGTATTAGTAGTGTTTCAGGTACCAGTGGTATGTGTCAAATCAGTACTTGTTGCTTGTCCACTATTCTGCCAATTACATCCTAATCTTAAACGAGTGGTCTATAAGGATATCAAATTTGCATCTACATTGTAAAGGCTAATATATGAGGTTAACTGACAGTAATATACTACTATTTCTCTTCTCACTTAACATATACTCCTTTTAGAGAAGGAAAAAGATGGTGTGAACTAGAACTTTAGTATATGCACTTTCTGTAAGGGCAATTTGAAAATGCCATGCATTTGGTTAGAATCCAAAAAGCAAGTTAAAGTAACTTTGGATTCCAGTACACTATACTGAAAATCAAAACAACACCACACCACCCCCCTTCAGAACAAAAAAAAAAAAAAAAAAAAAACAAACCAAACAACCCAAGATTTTAATACTTAACAAATGAGTTTCCTTTTGAATCCAGTCCAGCAAAATGCCACTAAATGGAAATAATAACAAGTCTTTCTGAGAGGTCTTTTACTGCAAAGGAGTAGGAAGTTCCCCTTCCTAAGAAGCAACTTCAGACCCCACATATCAGAAAGACTTGCTAGAAAGAGCCAATGAAGATTTTCTTTGGAGTACACTAACATTTCATGCATTTTTGAATGGTGAATATGTGCTATAGTGTGAACTTAGGATTTTCCAAGTGTTCATTTGGAAATGAAAAAAATGCAATCATAAAGACATGGGAATATAAAAAATGCTTTAGCTGTGTACTCAAATTTTTAGAATATTATCTACTAACTATTCAGATTCTCCTCAAATTTTTCTAAATTGTTTTTCAGCACTGCATGTTATTTTTGTGGCATCAAACTTTCTTCTAGAGTTGCACAGTGCAGAGATATTAAAAAATTCCTTATCGTTGGAGTATTATTCTATTTAAGATTTGACTTGCACCACTTTAAATTCAGAACATCCAGAAATATTTATGCAGAGTACACCATGTGTTAATGTAGATAAAACACGATTGAGAATATTCAGTATTATTTTAGTGTAAGTGATAGTGATTCAAGCTCCTTTTGTGAACATGGGGGTGGGGGTTGCCATTTGGAATGGTCTTTTCTCTTTTTTTTTCTTTTTTTTTTTT
>WBND01000224.1:194469-214389 GCA_013398595.1 Tychaedon coryphoeus | reverse complement strand
AAGAAAAGAAAAAAAACAACAAAAACAAAAAAACCCATGCAGGGAAAATATTTCCTTTGTTATTGTGTCAAACTTGAAAATTTAAACTAATTGCCTGCAACTCAAGAATAAATGTATAAACAGAAACTGCACATAGAGGGAGGTATTAGATTGAAGGGCAACAGAGGAGTTTTCAGAATTTAGTCAGCACAGTTCCTGAGTAACAGTTTCTTCAAGGAAGGAGCTGATTGATACTTGGACAAAAGGGAACATCATTCATTACAACATGCCTTCTGAAATTTTCCAAATACAGCACAGACTGAGACCCAGGCTTTTATAACACCTTGCCTAGACTGTATCAGCAGCTGTGATACTCTGGTGAAGTGTCTGCATGCACAGAACCAGGAACTAAGCAGCAGAGAGGATAGCTGGACAAGCTGCCACACAATAGCAAGATAAGGGAGTTTTTCACGCAGTAAAGGACATGCCTACAAAGAGCAGGCCTAAAAGAAAGCAGCACACAGATTGCAGGGGGAACAAATGCAGATAGCCTGTGATCACAGCAGGCTGCAGATTCTTGCATTCTGTTACTCTTATGAGAGTAAGAGACATTCTCTTACAGAGATTGTCAAAGGCTTGTATTTCAAAACAGTTTATGCCAACAACATCAGCTCATTACAACCTTTCTATGTCTTTATAATGTTTCTTCATAACAGCTGTGTCCCATTCATATGCTTTCAAATTGCATTTCAGGTGGGGTTTTTTTGAACATTTGTTGAAACCACAATGAACTGCCAAAAACCATGAGCAGACATTCTCGGAACATTCATATGAGTATACTCTGCACAGGCTTGTTTTAGTGCACTCGATATCAGAAATTTAAGAACAATTATGGCTGCTGGTGCAGGCCATTTAATGTTGCAAAGAAATTTACTACAGAGCACATGGGACCCATCAAGCTTTCTGCTGTGGTGGCTAGATGTGGTGGCTCAGCTGAGTAGCTGCAACGCCTTTACACGGCCAATGTATTTGGCACTTACATTATCCAAGCTTTCTCAACCCTTTTAACTTCTAAAACATTTGTCATTGCCAAGTCAGAAGGGTCATTCAGGACAGATTTCTTGCCACGGGCTGGAGCAATAGAACATATTACTTTAAATCTCCTTTAGTATTTCATTAGAATAAAAGTTAAAGGCAAAATCAGTTACGTACGTTACTAGTATTTCCAAAGAGGATTTGTAAAGACAAATGGAGAAGCAGCATTCCAAAAAAGATGTGAATGATAATATGGAAGCAGCTGGTCTATAGCAAAGAAATCATCAGGGTGAAAAAGGTAAATGCTGTCAAGCTGCAGTGAACGAGGAAGAAGAACCATAAAGTACATCAACAAGGTCTGTACACTGAAAGTATGTGTTTAGCCTTGTGCCGAACAGACAAAGGTCTCCAGATGCAGGAAACTGACCCCAATGCTGAACCAAAGCAGGAAAACAACTGTAAAATTAACATAAGCAGCAGCCTGTGTTTACTGAGGACAATCAGTAAAAGATTAAAATGAATTTATGTTGCAGATCTAAAATTAAACAAATGCATGCCTCCCAGGAATATTCAAAACTCATGTTTTAGGAACTTAGTTACTAAACAACTTACTTAGTGCTATATTTTCTGTTGTCATTGCACTTTAGACTGAATTAGAATCACAGAATCTTGCTAATTAATGTTTATTTTTTTCTCTTAGATGTCATCTCTTTCTTCTATTTTACCTGAAGTGCACTACCACTACTTAGGAAAAGAGTATTAAAACTCTCTGCAAGAACAGGTTAATAGGGAAGAGAACACATAAGGTTTATCATACAAACAGATACAATGTTCCTTTCATGTATTGGTTAGTTTAAAACAAGAATAAAAAATACCTAAATTACTAAAAAAAAAAGAACCAGAAAAACAAAACAATCTCCCCCTTTTCTCTCAGCATCTCTGTCATCAAAAATTTGACAGCAGTGCACATCCAAAGCTTTTATCAAATGAAGCCACTCATCTTTACATTGTTACATCTGTTTTATTGTAATATACTAGACATTTACGTATTTACTGTGTATGTATTTCTTTTAAAATGTGTAAGTCTTATGTAAATGGATATAAATATGATTTTTTTAAAATAAAATCTATGGTACATGGGGTCTCAGTGCAAACATTTGACAATACAGAGTCAATAATACTGTTTGTATCTTTCCATTCCACCATTTTTACAGTTTTTGGATTGTAACAGTCAAATGAATATGTCTAGCAGAGTTAGAAGCTTCAACATGTTCCTACTGAGAAAAATCTGTCAATATTTAAAGCTGAACACCTGCCTCTGATGATGTATAATAGAATGACATAACCTGGAACTGAAGCCAAAATGGACCTCTAAAGACAAAATGGAAATGTCAGATACCTACAGAAAAGCATCATGATGGCTCATCTCTTAAAAACAAACAAATAAACCCAGAAAAACTGTTTATAAAAAAAATAAAAAAGCAATTTAATAAAACATGATTTATACAAAAAAAACAAAAACTTTCTTCTATGTTACCTGCGGACCAAGAAGATCTTGCTTTACCAAGAGCCACCTTTTCGTTCCAGGATCTTCCAACACCAGCCACCATTGGAAAAGTAAATCTAATATTTGCATAGAATCAGATTCTTGTTTCCAGATATATTCAGCAAAGAAAAAAAGGAAAAAAGAAGCCAACCCCCACCATTTCTTCATTCTAACAGGGCATTAGACAGGCTCTTGTCTAACGTTATGCTTTTAGCCAAGATGGCCTTGCTGAGACTTCACAGAAGTCAGTTTTATCAGAGGAAATAACTGAAAGACAGAGTGATAATATATAGTGTATAAAAGTTTAGAAGAGCAACTATTACCTGCTGTGGCTTTATTTGGTGGTGTTATTGTTGTTTATTCTTTGTTTAAATGGGAAGTTTCAAAGTAAGACCTACTTAATAGTCATTTACCTATTTGCTATTTTTCTGCTGCTTGATCTTAGCTCAAGACCTGTCTTTTAGTTATTTCTTTTAGCAGTTTGATCTGCCATGTTTGCACGTACATAAACATTTGTTTTGTCTATTTTTATTTGGCAAACTTCGGTCAATCAGATGGTGAAAGATTTTTCTCCCCCGATGTCAATAAAAAAAAGAATTCAGTGCTATTTGTGTTCATAAGTCTATTAAGTTTGGTATGTAGTAGCATTAAGTTTCAAAACCAGATGCTTCTCACAGCTAAGCATAAGCACATTTTGGCACTAACTGGGATGAGTTACAATGGAGTTACTGGTGAGAATCTGCCACGAGAGGGAGCACAGATCTTGCTGATGGGTGCAAAGTGCCAGCAGGGCTATAGCACACAGATAGCAACACAGAAAGTCTGGGCTCTTGTGCACAGAGCTCCTTGGACTTGACCAACATTCTTCTCCTCCCTCAGTCTCCATCTGGATTATTTCAGTGCAGAATGACGCAAAGTTAAGCAATGCAAACACTGCCACTGGCACTGGCAGTGGCAGCAGTGTCATGTCAATACACCTTCCCTCATAAACACCACCTCTTGTTTCACGGAATTCTTTTTGCAGCCCATACTAAAACTTAGGGGGCAAAGAGGACTGAAATGTGTTGGGGAAAAGAATAAGCCAGATTTTATGACCAGTGTGGAAGTTGTCCTGCCCCATAAATACTGCACACAAATTATATATTTCACAGTGAAAGAAAACAGACCAGAAGAATTAAAAATAGTATTACTGTGACTTCACTTTTGATTTAAGGATAACATATCAAGTCTCCTAATTCATCCCTGTCTTCCTCACAAAAGGTGAAGCTCTACCCTCTACACCTAGAAACTGTGGTTATGCTAAATATTGCCTATTTGGCTCCAACCCTTTCAGTATACTGAGAATAACTACTACATCTGCCTCTTCCAGTCAAAATTCAGTAACCCACTGACCATTCAGATCTACCCACTTGCTGCTTCTCTCTAAAAACAAAACTAAGAAAATTACTGCAAAAGGCTCCTCTGGAAAACAAAAGTAATGGCCATGAAACAATAATTTCCCCATACTGTATCGCTGCAATAAGGTGCCTTTCTTTGTCAGGGTTTTCTGAATGTTGATGCATGAGACATTTGGCATTTCTGGAATTCTCCACTTTACTAGTGTACAAGTCTTAATCTGAAATGACTCCTACCAAAATAGAGAGAATGAAAAAAAAAATCCAACAAGATTTTTTTGTTAAAAAAGAGAACATTAAAAAAAACCCAAACAGTTCAGGCTTCCTCAAAAAACCGAAGTTATTACAAATATTTTTGTCATGGAGACACCTTAAGAATGTTACCTACTGAAGTTCTTCATAAACAGTTCAGAGGAAAGAGAATTGTTTCTTGCTAATGTTAATGTGAGCACATAGCCCTTCAGAAAGGTAAGTGCATGCCTAAATAACTATTATTAATGCTGTTGGAGGGTTTGTGGCATTTTTTCCAACTCCTTAAAAGAAGAGACCCAAACCAGAAAGCAGTTTACTTTTCCTTACAAATGGAGAAACTGGTGTAGCAGCATGAGCTGCCATTGGGAAAATTATGCAAATCTAGGAAATCAATTCTCTTCTCCTACATGCATTGCAGGATCTCTTCTACAGAGTCTTTGTTCTCACTAATTAGTTCCCCTCCCCTGCTCTTGCAATTACATGATGGTTGCAGCCAAGGTAACGATAGCAAACATACACAACAATACTTACCTTCAATTGTAAAAGTAACGAGCACACACCTTGTGAATGTGCCACAGTTTCTCTGTGGTAAGACCCTTGTAGTGTCTCACTGATTTAAAAAAAAACATACCACTGACAACTCCCAAGAATTCCCTCTTGCTCTGTACTGTTCAGAACAGGTTGCTAAGTTGTAGCATTGTGAAAAGGAAAAAGTCTTTGCAAGTCAGTCCATTATTGGTGTGAGCCTCTTGTTAAAGCCTATGTACTTGAATAATTCATCCTGAAGAAAACAGGACCTTAAACTAATGTCACTTCTGTAAGAAGTACTTCACAGAAGTTATAAGGACATCTCTGGAGAGCAAAATTATTCCCACTTTTAAATCTCCAACCTGTGTATTAAGCATATCTACCATAAAGCATCATTAGCCTTTACTCAGTCTTTGCATGTTTCATTCCCGGTTCAGATTGTGATTTTCAACTGAAGTGAAATAGCTGAGAGGGGGGGCGTACCCTTATGCAACAATTCAGCAAGAAACAAGGACAGCACAGGCTCAAACTGGGATGTTTTAGCATGACTGTATGACCTGGTTCAACATTACTGCCCCAGCTGTCTGCAGTCCCTACTGAAAAACACATGGACATTTTATTTAGCTCTTATGTAACTGGCAGAGCTCACCAACTCCACAAAAGTGTCACAGGCACAAGGCACCACTAGGGTATGGTCAGGTTAAATGGAACCTATCAACTTTTAGTTCCTACAGCAATCTGTTGGTTTATTTCATCACTTTACAGGGATATCATCCTTACCTCTATCCACCATAACATAACAGTATTTCTGGACCTTTTTGAGGATCTTTCCTATACAACATCATCATCTGAATTTGTCTGTTACTTACTGTTTCTTTCTCTGGAAAGCACTGCTGAGTTTGAGCAACTTCTCTGCTTTTATACTTTACTGGGAGCATATATTTTTAAAAGGACTTTTACATTTATTGTTCAAATACCTGCAGTTTGAGAAGTAATGTATGTAAAAAGTGTATTGTCCATCCCCTGGCTTGTTGAGAACCCTGTAACAAGTCTGAACTGGCCCATAAAGTCCAGAATGGGCTGCTTAGTATTTGTATTTGCTACATTTCTTGGTTATACGTATCTCAGCCAAAAATGTTTAATTATGGCAGCAAAAGTACATTCTGGTTGTCCTTATCATAAGGCATACAAATCACAAAAAAAAATTACCAGAAAATGCAAAGGGTAAATGCCTGCCTTTATTTAATTTACATGGGATTTTCTGAATATTACTGTGGAAAAATCAAGATTTTCACAGATTTGATAGCCAGAAATTATTTATCATTTACAAAAAAAGACTCTTCAGAAAATTATTGAGTAAAAAAAATTGTAGAGATCTAATTTACAGCAGAAAGACTTAGAAAAAAAAAAGAAAATGGAATAAAGAGAACTAATCTTAAAATTTTTAATTTTAGAAAAAAATCTAAAAGACAAGAGCTTGTAATTTACAAGTAAGAACAATTTATGTCTGCAACAGTTTTCACAATCAAATTCCTTCTTTGCTGTCCTCTGTTCATGTTTTATCTTTTGTAAGCTGCTTTAGCCAAACAAAAGTTACTGGTCACATTATAAAATAACAGATGACACCATTTAAAATGGATAACCCAATGACTCCTTCTCTTAAGGACTACAGCAATAAATTCTATTTGCAATTCTTAGCCGTCTTAATAACCAGCATATATTGTCAGCATGCAGAAACTTTACCATGTGTCAGTGGCTGTGGCAAGACAGTAAAGAACAGTAATGTTTCTGCAGTAAAAACATTTAGTCCCAAATCATTACTTGTTTTTAAAATGTGGTATTCTTAACAAAAAAAAGCTTATTTGTATACTTGAAAAATTGAAATTCTTGTTGTTACGTATCACCTCATTTAATTTTTCTTTAACAATTCTTCAATGTGTTTAAACACACTAGCATCTTCAATGGTCGGCGTTATCTGAAAAGGAAGAATACAGTAGCATGTGATAGTAAATAAGAATTTCATTCAGAGATTCTTCTAAATTTATGCTTCAAGAGCAATCAAGGAAAAAGTATCTGTAAAGCACTGAAACATGAAACTCTTTTGGATAATCTGCAATAGAAATAAAACATAAAGTACTACCTGAAGTCGTGAATGAATTGCAGAACACTCAAGAGGATCAAAACCACTATGTTGTGCATTCATTTGCTTCATTGAAGCAAACATAGCAAACATCTCTAACTTACCTTGTATGGCTTTCCACTGATGAGTGCAGAAAGAGCAGAACGTGGAATCTTGCCAGAGCGTGTTTTTGGTAGCTGTCTCACAAACATCCCCTTCTGGAAAGCTGCTACTGGACCAATGTTGGTCCGAACTCGCTCAACAATCTCTTTCAAAATCTTACTCTCTTGTGTCTTTATACCTAGTGAAGAAGGTAAAATCCTTTATCTTTTCTGAGACTTTTGCAAGTGTTAGTGACATCAGTTATCACTGAGTTCTCACCTTCTCTCAGTACGCACAGTGCAAATGGAACATGTCCTTTTAAAGGATCCTCCTGGCCCACAACAGCACAGTCTGCCACAGCAGGATGGAAGAGAATACACTGAGGGATGGAAAAGAAAACTAAACTGAACTAATAACAGATAACATTTCAGTGAAAAAAATGGTATGGTATGAACAAAAAACATAGACTTTTTCTTACATTTTAATAGCAAAAGGTCAGTACACCTCAGGATTCCAATTACATGTGTTGAAGATGTACATGTGTATATATTTTCATACATACGCATACTTTTCAAACACACAGGAGAAATAAAAACTTTAGCAGCATGAAACAGAAGTATTTAATAAACCACAGGTAATTTCCTTACAGGTTTGTGAGTGTATCATGCCTTTGGTTTTGTTAGTGAGATCTCTGCTGGAACAAATAACATTTGTTTAACATTATGAGTAACATGGGATTTAAATGCAGGGAGTAAGGACCAAAACCACAGAAGCACTCCTACTACAGACTTACAAAGTCGTATTGATTCGTTTTCTCTGACTCTTATTTTTTCATTCTTCATTGCTGTAAAAGCATAGCTTCAACCAAGGCCGAACACATGCCCAGCCTCAGACTGCAGCCAGACTAGCTCGGCTCACTCTCTTGGAAACATTAGGTGTCAGCCTCCTGAGACAAAAAAGGGAATTAAACCAGGGCCTCCTTCCTTCCTACTACATGTTTACACATCACTTTGATAAAATATATCAAACTCTTTTTTAGGTAAAAAAACAGTAATCTTCCAATTAGCCAGCTGAGGTAATCGCTTCCAGGAAAACAGTCACCAAGATGTCTCAGTACATACCAAGATGTATGTCACCAAGCCTGGGACAAAGCTGACCTTAAGATCTCAGCAGTTGTGAATCCTCTTCCAAAGCATCTGTCTCTTTCCAATGCACCTTGGGGCATTTTGCTGTCAACAGTGCTTTCAGCACTTTTCAGTCCTCTAAACTCGACCACAAGGAGGACCTAACCTGACCCTACACAGAAGCCACATACTGTGACTGTGCTTGTTAATTTATCTATGCATACAAGGGCTATGTGCTTGCTAATAACTGAACTCCTACTGTGTTGCCAAAAATCAAAGGCAGCGGGTTTTAGGAATACAGACACTTTTTGGTTGTTTTTATTAAGTAGGAATACCAAATTTGCATTAGCTACTCGTACAACCCTGTGAGAATGAGAAAGACAGGAAAAGTACAGAGAAGACAAGGAAAAAAAACCCTGAAAGAAAGCTGAATCACTGTTGTTATGATTAACAAAAGGGAGGCTCTTGTATGACCTGTTTATGAAACTGATGGGGGAAGGAACAATTCAAAGGGTCTATGATAACCCATCTTCAAAACAGATTTCACCATCCTTAGCCTTTATAGTCAAAACAGGAAAGAGAAACTGACTCCGTGTGTCATGGTCAGTGGCAAAATAAAATTGCTCAATGTGTTTCTAGCACACTTTGTCAGAAGCCATACTTATTTAACACACTATGATGCTAGAAACGCCCCATGCCAGAAAAAAGGCAAATGCAAAACACTGACCTAACAGTAGATGCATGCTCTATCAAAGTAAAGAAGCATGACCATTTATGCACAGCTTTTGAAACTGGATTATTTTTCACAGGAATTAGGATGTGCACAAGCTAAATATAGAGGAGTGCACTGGGCTTATACCAGAATTAGAAGGGCAGAAGAGCCTGCTTCAAAAAGCTGAATACACACAAATGCACTTGAATTCAGGTGCAGCCTTCTTTATCCAAAAGTCATTGTATCCACACTGACAAATCATACAGGAATAATCTTATGCAAGTCCAAATCCCTACAGGGTTTCAATGCATCACATACCCTTAATGCACTTTGGTCACTTACAGGACAGAGCCTCAGTAATGCCTTCCCTTTCCTGCTATAAATATCCACTTTTTCCTGCTCTAACTTCTTGACCATGGCCACAGAAACCTGAGAGGCATATATAACCAAAAAAAACCCCAACAAAAACAGGAAAGAAAAAGACAGTGAATTATGGAAAAGTAGACTATTAAGTCTACAACGACAGTAAATACTATTTTCCACAGAAACACAGAAAAAAGATCTACAGTAAACTGGCATTACCATCAAATATAATCACCTACCAGCCATCAACAGGACTCCTAAGGTGGAGACTTAAATGTTGCCAGACGTTTTGCTGTACCTTGTTTTTGTCATTCCATTTGTTATTCCTAAATCTTATGCTTAGCTGGAATAGTGTAGTTATTGCAGAATTTTTCTTCAGTCTTTTGACTGAAGAAATGCTTTTGATATGCCTTTGTCAAAAAGGCAGAAACATCATCATCAGGGGAAAGGGATTTCTCAAGATAAATTTCTCAGTTGTCAGTTTCAAGTCTGTTGCCTCAGACAGTCAAGACGTGATTATGGTCTTTTTTTTTGTTTTTTTTGGTTTGTTTGTTTGTTTGTTTTCCAGGAAAGGGCAAGAAAGGACACCACAGATTTACAGACCAAAGGGCAAGGCAGATCAAGATGCGGCCACCATTCACTGGCCATAATGGCCACCATTCACTGATTGGCCAGGTAAACTGTAACATCTACTGCATTGCAGTAAACATGGAGCTCCAATAGTATTAACAGATATGAGACAAAGAAACTAATTGTGTGGAACATAAGAGAGAGAAAACATTTAGTCAAAACACTAAGGAAAAACTTGTTAAACTTGTAATGCAGCTATAATGTAATGTAGATAGCATACTTGCTCAACAAGGTGACTGTCAATTATCAAGTGATTCAATGGACCTCTAATTCTGTATTTACTGATCTTACTGAGGAGCTAATTGTGGTCCTCTTAACACTTTCCCATTTAACTAGCAATCTGCTGTGCATTCATTAACATCACTCTTGGTTTTTAGCTTTGTTGTGAATAGAAAAGCTTCTAGAATGTCACAGTGATGAAATATTATGTTTCTAGGGGAAAGACCTAACTAGCAGGGAGAAAAACGGAGATGCTGAGCTCAGTATGATGAATCCAAAGGTAATACAGCAGAGGAGGTGATTCAATTCATGATTTGTTGCAGCAGTTTCAGACTCAGGCTGAAGCAAAGAAAATGCCCATGCTTGGCCCATGAGTAGTAGAGCAGTAAGGGGTGGGGATGAGATTCCTGCTGTGCTTTAGTAAGGGAATACAAAAAACTACTTCTAAGTGGAAGAGGTTTAAGCAGACTGAAAGCACCTTTATATCTCCATAGACCCAAGTCAGGGCAGCAGCTGTTTCAACTCCCTGGCTAACCCATCCTTGATGGATTAATGTTTATGTGAACTTGTTCACTTCTGTGTAATCAGAATTTCTTCTATTCTCTTCTAAGTTTTCTAGCCTTCAAAATAAAATAATCACTAGACTGAGAGACATTATAAACCAAAAAATTATTCACAAATTAGTTTCTGATTCAGTGAACAGTTAAATTCAGAGTTCTTAAAAGCATACTTTTCTCTTGTACATGCCCAGCATAACTTCTCCTATACTCCCTGAATAAGCAATTGAAATGTCATCAGGGAAATTTATAACTGGCAATCAATCACAGTGACTCCAGAAAGGTGAGTGAACAATGATATGGAATTCAGACACTATTATGAACTTCACTATTTTCAACTTTTTTGAGTTGTATGGGTATTACATTAATGACTTTCAATTTAACAGCAGGGTTTTTTACAGAAATTTTCATTTTTCATTCAGCACTGCTCATACAATAAGAGACAAAACAACTGTCAAAATCTCTGAAGTCTTCCAATCAAGAAAAAGCACTCAATGTGAATCTCTGGAAAAAACAAATCAGTCAACACTGAGCATTGTATTTTAGGAAAAAAACTTTCTACTCCTAAGTAACTACAGTAGTTGGCAAAACTACCTATCACTCTGACACTACACTATCCTAATGTATTCCCAAATAAATACATTATTGGAGCTAAAAAGTATGCTTCGCACTGTATCCCTTAACTCCACCTTCAAATACCAAAATATGCCTTACCAATTCCATGGTACAAATTGCTTATTATTGACTAAATTTGTTACGTCTCTGGAAAGCATCTTAAAAGGAAGAACCTCAAACAGGAAATGTTTTGGTTAGAAGTACCAATGGAAATGCAAACAAAACAAGCAGAAAGAAAATGAGAGATCTTTCTGTGCAAGTTTTTGAGATGTAAGATGTGATGAAATGTGGGATTTTCAGTCTCAGCTTGCTTTATTCATCTTTCACTCTTCTATTTTGTTGTCAGGTAATGCTAACCTCTTCAATCGCACCTGCTGAAATTCTGTGTCCAGCAACATTGATCACATCATCAGCTCGAGACAGGACATATAGATAGCCATCTTCATCCATATAACCAGCATCCATAGTGTCATAATATCCCTAAATACAACACAATGAAAAATAAAGTCAGAATACTAGGAATATTCATTCATTTACCATGAAAGCAAAAAATTAAAAAAAAAACCAAACAGACCTGTTTCAAATTATATATGCTTTTGGTGCTTGAAAGATTTAAATCTGGAATATTTGTCACCATTTTTATATCATATTATCCTGTGCAGCTCCCCTTCCAGAAAGGTTTTGTTGTCTTTATTAATACAGAACAGAAAAAAATAGATAAACTCTGACTTTTTTCCAACTCTGCTTACTTTGATCCCTGACAGCTTGGAGAAGGATGTTGTCTGGATTTACACAAGGAGAATGGAATTGCTGCAATAAAATGGCAGTTGTCAAATTGCTCCTAAGGATACTCCTGTTTGCTGTATCCAAACATACACTGTCATCATGATGCAATTGCACACTAAAAATAATCTGTGTTACCAATTCACTCATTTATATTTATTGAGCCAAATCTTCCATTTTGAACATTTGTATAGGGCCAATCCACCAATTTCTACAAGGAAAGAATCCTTGCATAGTTCAGCTGACAAGGAAACATAACTAATGCAGCAAAGAGCCTCTAGATGCACGGTGGACAAGTGCATTTTGGAGTGATATCAAGTTAGCATGGCTGCATGCCAACAGAGGAATGTATCTGAAGCTGTGCTAGTGTAGGGCTGCAATTTTATATCTTAGATTAAATGACATGAAATTACTTTTTTGGCTCTGAAGTTTATGGTTTACTTTTTCTTCAGATCTTAAAAAAATAAAAACATAGCCAAGAGCAGAAATTATAGGTAAAAAAAGGATTTATCTTGAAATAGTTTTAATTATATATACATATATCAAAGACCTCCAATGAAAGTATGACAACTTATGATAAACTGTTTCCCAGGTTAAATCAATTTTCATTCAGTTCTGAAGCACTACCAGAAGTTTAAATAATTGATTTCATTGTTCTTACTGGAAATTTTTGGAAGTACAACTTCTGAAATGTTTCTTGATTTTCCCAAAGACCTGAGAATGCTCCAGGAGGCAAAGGCAACCTTAAATTGAAGAGAGCAGAGGGAAGTAGTAAGAAAAATAGATATAAACAAATACAACTCATGCTCTCCATTCATACTTTGCTTTCAGATAAATAATCGTTGTCTACACAATCAGGAAACAGTTCAGCTTAATAATATGCTGGTAACTGATAAAAAAGGCTGTATATTATTGCCATCAAATGCATATAGCTCTGCATGATATCCAGACTATACCTTTTATATAATACAAGCACCTCAGTAAAATAATATTTGGTTTAGTAAACACTATATACTGTACTATAAATACGTTAACAGCATTTAGCTTTTAACATTCCTACAGATTAAGTATCTGTCTGAAATTTGTGCATATACACTATGATACAGGCAACTGCATTAATACAGGTCTCTCTCTTACACCCACACACACTCACACATGCATAGACAGCTGAATTATCTGACATACAGATCTTCAGTTTCTGCAAAAAGATAAAAGTCAAAGGACTTCAATAATGAGAATCTGAATAAAAATGCTTTTCTGTTTAAACTATGCATAATACTATTGGAAATACTGGAGAAGTTCTGTGAAAGCATTGATACAAGTCACTAATAGAATTTTCTAAAATAATTGTACTTAAAGTTGCAAAATTCTGGATTGCTTTATTAGTTGAATTTTGAATACATACTAAACACACCTTCTTCAGTCAATGATATGGGCACGAGAAAATATGGGACACTTCACATACATATTGTCAGAAGAGAAGCTGCAGAAGCTTCAGCTAACAAAGTGCTTGTTTTTTTCTTCAAAGCTCTGACAGGGTCAAACACAGATTTCTCTAACTGCCTGAGAGATATATATTCAGGCATATCAACATAAGTTTTACAAAGTTTACCCCTAATAACAGAGAGAGAATGGTCAAAGAAACATAGTTATTAAGATAAAATTATAAATACACCATACAGATTTTACTAGCATATGCCTGCATTGCTAACTAGCAAATATTTAGCCAGAGGAATTTTATTTTCTACTGATAGTATCCCTGTGACACCAGAAGGCAACATCTCTAGCAGTGAAATAGTTCTCTGTAGCATAGCAATTCTGGCATCATTACAAGTCTCCTATGATGGTCAGTCACAAGAACAGGTGCCACCAGCTCTGTGACATGTACATTTCTAATATTACATTTACAAAAATAATAGTTATAGTTTTTTATACATACATATATATATATATATATAGAGAGAGAGAGAGAGAGAGAGAGAGAGAGAGAGAAACACACTTTAAAAAAATCCTAGCTATAGTAAAAATAGTAAAAACTACATTGAAAAGGTCGTATCATCCATTAATGATCTGAATGCCTGATTTTCTATAATCCTAGTTTTTTCATATTAATTCAGGTGAGCTAGCATAACAGAATATACTACTATAAATATTACTGCTTATGCTCTGAGGGCTCTGGCTCAACACATCTCATACATCACATTCCTTGAAAGTACGGTTAAGGTATGGCCAGAAATGCCAAGACACTTCCAAAGTAGTTACCAGGGCTCAGGAGGGCAGGTTGGCTTCTGCCCATCTGGAAGAAATTCACTGCCCTATTTTAAGCCTTTCAAGCTTAGTAAGCGTCTCTGTGATATAAAAACATGACTCACAGCGTGTTTGCCTTTGAAAAAAAAAGATTAGAAAAACAATATATTGATCCTGGTGTTTGTGTATGCATGCGTTTAAAAGGAAAGAAAAATCTCTTGTTTAGATTCAAGAAAAGCCACCAGAGAATGGCAGTTACTATGGTTGTTGCCTAGTTGCTAATAGTACAGCAATTCATAACAGCCTCAGTCATTGCAAATTTTGCACTTTAAATTTATTTAGCAGTCTGAAACATCATGGGAGAGAAAGAACAATTCATACTGATAAAGTCCTTAATTTCCCCACAGCTCTATTCAAGTACTTCAAAGTTAGTCACTGAATAGAAAGAGACAGTTTTATTGTTGAAACTAGAAAAACATTTTCCTTTCTGTCATTGTTTAAAAATCTAAACAGAGAAGTGTGGGACATATCACCAAAAACATAACCCTCATGTTCACCATTTGGTTTTCTTGTCCTTGTTTGGATTTTTTTTTTCCAGATAGGGAGACCAGGGGTGTCTCATGTTCTAGTTTGGTAGGGTTTTTTTGCTTGTTTGTTGGGTTTTTTAGGAAAATTGCATTGATAAACACATTCACGAAGCATATTTTGTGAGTCTGTGGAAACCAGACTGCTAAATTAGTGTACCACAGGTATCTCTACAGTACATATCATAGCACAATACTGATAACATTTGAAAATGTGCTTCCATCTTTCTGTGAAAGATAGTGAAAGATGACTTGCAGTTAGAACCCCATTCACCCACTAAGAAAAAAGTGAATGCCCTCTTCCATGTGTCAATCTTTCAGGTACAAAAATTCCAGAGCAATGGGCACATACAATTCTTTGGTGACAGCAGAGTTCTTGGCATCATGACTGAGAATTTCTAGGTTCTGTGCAAACACAAATTAATAAAGGTAGAATTCATCTTTCCAGAGTCTAATTATGTGTATTGAAATTTTGTCAGAAAGTCAGAATTAAAATGTTCAGAGACAAATATAATTCCAAACCCCTGCTGTCAGTGGGAATGCTGCCATAAATTCCAAAGGGAGCAAAACTGGATCATAATTACATGCAAAGAGCCAGAAGACAGAAAATCAGACTGTCCAAAAATAACAGCAACCTGAAAGCAGACACCTCATTTTTTTATCAACCCTTCCACTGAAAAAAAAAAAAAAAAGAAAAATTACCATTTTGAGATGGTTGATATGGGTCTTTTTTTTCCCTAGAAAATGCAACACACACCCATAATAACTCAGCATTTAAAAACTGTTGCATCTTTGTCTAAAACTGAGTTGATACCCAAGATCTTCTGGTGATATTTTTACTAAGAGATACATTGACCAAAAATTCCAGGTATGTGTAAGTAGCATGACTGCCCCTCAGATAGCCCTGCTTTCCTTTCACAAAGGACAGGAACACAGGAGCAGTGAGGTTCCTTCATTATCATTTTCACAATAAACAAAGAAGTTGCTTTGCTTGGTTTCCCTTTGGGACATATTTACTGTATATCTGTAGCTATCTGTTACCAGCACAATAACAGCAGCACATAGTTTGTATTCTCCATTTACTCCAGTCCAAGTAAGACTAAAATTGCTGAAGTACAAGAATACAGATCCAGGCCTATTTCTCATTTAAAGGTTGAATGTATTTAAAACAGCATCAGGGAAACTAGGGAAACCATGTAAATTAGTGACTTAAATCATATCGGTTAATTTAACAAAGATTCATCCTGGCTACATTTTACAAAGATAAGCAGGTAATTTTGTTATAAATTGGAGAGACTAAGATGAATAAGCTTGACAGCACCACAAAAAAACGCTGAAGTACTTTAACAGTAACTGTTTTCTGGTACAGAATTTTAAATCACAATCATTATTTGGTTTTTTAAGCATTGTTTCACAGTTAATTTATTTTTCATACAGTGGTGGTAGACCTTTCACAGAACAGTCTACCTTTAGCTTAGCCCAAGAAATATGACTCCCACATAGCATATCCTTTCAGAATGCCACTCATCAAAATGGTGTAGGATTCCTCGTTAAAGGAACCAAGCAATTATAGACAGAGAACTCAAAAGAGAATTTGCACAGAAAAGCAGATTACTGAAATGAAAAAAAAAAAAAAAATTGGAGAGTTATCTTGCTGGAATTTAGAAAAGACATCCTTTTATTTTATGGTAGGCAATGATACTCAGAGGCTGTTCATTACAGCCAGTCAAAGCACATATAAGCCACTATTAAATGAGTTTGGGCTTCTGAATGGAACGAAATAATCTTGACTGGCAGCTGTAATTATTACTCAGCATTTAAGTACGGTCGTGCATAAACATCAATCTTACAAAAATCTTTGATTTCAAGTCTGAAAAGCATCTGGGAGCTTTTTCAGACTCTAGGAACAACAACACAGGAAAAAGAGTGGAGAAGACGTGGAGGATCTTGAATGCTTATCAGTCTGCGTGAAATATTACTTTAGTTAGCTGAAAGGGGTCATAAAAGTAGCTGATCTCAGTGTGGATTTTGCTTTAGTGGGAAAAGAGAAAAAGCCATCAAAAACTAGTGGAAGTGCTTGGAAAAATTTCAAAGTAAGGAAAGTTCAAATGGTATTTACATGTACTCAGCCAGAGATCTGCTAGAAAAAACATCTTTGGACAAATTGCTCTCACATTGGAAGACCTACTTATTGTTTTATCTGTAAAGGGAAGAGACAAAGCTAATAAACATGTAGGAGGCTGTTGGGAAGATAAAACTTTGCACAGGTTCCTTATTTAAACTGACCTTCCATATAACACAGGCTGAAAGATGTCATCTACTAAATCCTGCCTCAACCCCACAACTTGTGGTTAAAATAGATACCTAGGTTAGACCTAAAAATATCAAAGTAAACCACCATACTCCCAAGAATTTATTCCAAAACCTAAATATTTTCACTGCTAAAACAGTGTTTTATTTCTCATCTGAATGCATCTAGCTTCAGCTTCCAATTTCTTTATGAGAGATTAAACAGCCTTCTCTCAGAGATTATATTGTCCTCTGAGTATTTCCTGGTATGAGTTACATACCACAGGTTTTCAGATCATGCGGATTCCAGTACTCAGGTCACTTTCATTCATATTTTCCCCAAAATCCAGTCACTTTTTCAATATCTTTTAAAATACAGACATAAGAACCAAGTAGAAAGCATCAATGGATGCTCTGACATCCACAGACAGTAATGCTGGCTCCTCTTCAGTTTCCCTACTGAACAACAAGGAATTATATTGCCTGCTCAGTTACACTAGCAGCTACCTTTCATTCAAAGACCCTGTGTATCCAGAAGTTTATCCACTATAACATAAAAAGCTCCTTTGAATGTCACTGCTTTCTGAGGCCCTTCATCTTCCAGATCTAGCAAATCTTCACTTTACCTAACTGTATAGCCCTTGCTTATAGGAACACATTGTCATTGCCTCGTTTTCTTCCTGGGCAGTGGGAGAGCACAAAGAGAAGTGTGACTTTTCCCATGGGTATACCCCAGTTGGAATGCCCCAATGTTGACTCATCAAGCCTTACAAGATCTTACTTCAGTTTTTTTAATGGGTACTGCAATGTGCTGCAGAAAATTGTATCTTTTTCTTCCTCCTTTCTTTTCCTTAAGTTCTCTTGGTTAGCATTCTATTGAGTATTACAATGATTATAATCCTGGCTTCAGGTTGCTTCATCCTTCCACACAGATAATGACTTTCTTTTTAACACATTGTAAGAAATATTGAATGAATAAGCCTTTTTATTGAGCATTTATTTGCCCACTAAATACTGTATAAATATTGAACATATTACTACAAATAGGAAAACTGTCAATGGGTTGCTTACTTTGAATAACACCTCTTCCACTAAAGGATATTCACTCTAAGGTATTTGCTTTGGAAGTACAGTCACGTTTCTCAGTGCCTAACTTTAAATGTATACTCATAAAAAGCTGTGGATTTATCATTACTACTTATTTATAAATATTGACTATTTAAAATGTATAATGAATAAATACTTTTAATGTATTTTAGTTTTTGCACCATTGCGTATAAAGTTTTGCATGACTGCACTCGATACAATGGACTGGGTCATCAATTGAAACATTCTAACTCTTCTAAAACATTGTGATTTTTTTCCTCTTCCTTCATCAATTCCAAATCCACCAAAAAAATTCCACAATATTAGTAGTTTACAGAGCCTCTCACACAGCCACTTTTCTTAAATGCAATTAAGCCAATGCAGCTAAAGCATTTCAGAATCACTGTATGATTTAACTACATTGTCTCACCTCCTGCTGTGCTCCCGTGCAGTGGAGACACTAAAGCAAACTTGTAAATACTTACCCTGGAAAACTCCATTGTTATGATTTGAAATTAACTATACAAACACTAGAGGAAGTGTAACTAGGGTCTGGCAGCAAACTTACTGGCAGCCACTACTGCCTGGGAAGAATAAGCACAAGGCAAATGTAGACCTGTTGTGAGTGAATATAAAGAATAATGCTAGCTAATGAGACAGTGCTGATGACTGCTTCAAAAAAATAAATGTAATGGATTTGTGATATTTTCAACGTACAAGATGAAAACTAGAATTTACATGGGATTTCTCTTTGTTAATGTTCCTTATAACAACAGACAACCTAGAAAATTCTTATGACTAATCAAACTTACATATATACATATACATTTTCAAGTGTGCATTAACTACAGGCAGGCCAGAACAACGCAAGGAAATGTGTGTCACTAAACCAGACTGGTCTTGCTAATGGAAATGGAAGTCACTGCTCCTATCATTTTCACTTCAGAATAAATTCTCAGAATCTTTCATGTCCAATAATTCTAGCTCAGAAAGAAATACATATAAATTTAAAAACAATTCATACAAACCCACCCTCATGATCTGCAGCTACTTTTATTTTCCCTAATCCTTCTATCACAAATGTTGTGACACTCCTTTCAAATACTTTATCCTGAAAGACCTATGAAACCAGAAATATTACATTGTCCAGGTAAAGCATGTATGTATGGTAGTTTGTATCCAAGAATAATCTGTCTAAAGGGCAGAAATTATGGTTATATGGAAAAAAAACAAAACCAGAAGAGTATCAGTTGGCAGAAAAGTAAAGAACATACTTGGGGCAGCAAGTTGGAGTAATTAGATGTACGAGCTACCTTTCTAGAGTATCTGTTTCCTGCAGGATGAAATTAAAATTTAAAGCTCTGCTGTAAGAATAGACATCTTAAATACTGTACTTAGGAAAACTGCAGGCATCAAGCAGCCCCAAAAGTCTTTACCAGGAGTTAGTGTGTGATAAAAACAACCAAGAGCAGCAGTTTACCACTTCTGCACAGCTGGCATTGTAAGCAGTGCATGGCCACTCTCCTCTCCAAGGAATACTGAAGAGTATTTCTCAACTCACCTATGTTACAGGTGAAGCAAATCCCTGTGTTTTTTCATATTTTACTTCTGATTGTATGACAGAATAAGAGTCAGAACTATCCTAAGTCCCTCGTTTTCTTCCAGCTCTGGGAACATGCTCTGGGCTGACAACCACTGCCAGTAGCAAGGATCATCCTCATTATTTTAAAGGGTCTGTACATATAGAACACTGCTG
>WBND01000224.1:95397-194269 GCA_013398595.1 Tychaedon coryphoeus | reverse complement strand
CAAGACAAAACAAAACAAATTAAATATATTAACACATTTTTAATCCCTTGAGAAAACATCTAAATGTGGGGAAAAATTAGGGAAGATAAACTCTGGCTAGAAGAGGTAGACATTAACCCCAAACAGAAGCTTCTAATACAGCAATATCACTCCTGACAGGCACTTAAAGATAGTAAAACTCAACAATATATGCACACATATTCCAACATTACCTGTTAAGTCTATCTTTCAACTTGTTTGGCAGAGTTCCTAAAGATGGAGTTCATTTTCACTCCTCTTTTGGTAGGTAAGACTAAGTAGGTACCCTAAGCCAAATGTGCCACTCCTGCAGGCACTGCAGGGACATGAGCACATCTGGAAGGTGATTTATTCCATTCTAGTTGAATAACTAGGCATGAATAATATAATGAATAAAAATAACTAATCTGAATATCTAAGCAGCTAGGATCTTTTTTTTACAAAATCCCTTTTCTCTCTCCGTTGATTACAAGCCTATGTTTCATTATGGCTTCAGGCACTACAGAGGTGAAAGCTTTGAAAGGCAGTTTTCCACCCTAAGCTGGGTTACTGATACTGCAAACCAAAGTCTGTAAAAGGATGGAACAATTTTAAGTATTTGTGCTTGGTGATGGAATGAATGCACAGAATACTCAACAGTGGAGTGAATGCACAATCTTATACATGTCGCAAGAAAACTACGCCTAAATCTGAGTCTGCTGACTCAGGGTACTTAAACCTACTCGTCTGTGTCCTGGTGGCTTAGCTGAAGGTGCTGAGAATGAGGCAGGGTATAGACCTCGTCCTGAAAACACACATCTGCATCACACATACAGTAAGTTCATGTGATACTACTTTAGTCTCCACAAGGTCTAGTTACATTAGATCAGTTGTATAGCTGAGCAAAAGCCTCCCCTCCTCAGCAACTCCACCTCCCATGCAAGCACCCACCCTGTTAGAGCTGCACATCTGCAGCTCCAGCACTGCAGCTCCTGTCTCTCACCCCCAGATCGTACGTCTCAGCCAACTGCAATCCTCAGCTAACTGTGCCAACAATTTATCAAAATCCATCCCAATGCTTCAGCTTTTGACAGATTTTCAGTTCATTGAAGGTTGATACTAACCTTTGTATTTCCTTTCATTCATCTAAGCAAGCAGTGAAGACTGAGCTACCACAACTCTCCAAAAATCTACCACAGAAGAAATGGATGAATACATTTCCTTTGCAGTTAGAAAGTGTTTAGAGCTGAAGTTACTTTCTGTGACTGAAAAGAAAGGTGGTTTCAGCTACCACATTCATCACAAAGCAGGTATCTCTCTCAGAGGAAAAAAAACTGTTTGAGGAAAATGCCATTTGTCTGAAAGCCTGTAAAATATCCAGAATACAAAGCCAGCATGGGCTGTAAAGAGTAGTGGCCTATAAAATGTTACAGAGTAAGGAAAGGTCCTGGCAACAGTGAGAAGGCAGCAGGCAAGATAAATGTAACTGATGTTCACAAGGTGATGTAAACAGAGGCCTTTTCATTTAAGGAAATGTGCCAAGAAAGGTGTACTTTCAAAAGAAAAATTAGAATTTATCTGTCAGGAGTCTGGTAAATGGTACTAAATGGTACTAAAATGGTACTAAAACTCTCCTACATAATGCAGAGCAGGTTTTTGTTTTGTTTTGGGGTTTTTTTTTGTTTTTTTTTTCTGAAGTCCTTTCCTGTATGTATTTTGTCCAAGCACTGGTACACTCTTTTATGCAAAACACACCCAGAGACATCTTGCTTTCTTTGCAGAGAACAGAAAATACATGTTCTCCCTCTAAGAAGGTGCATCAGCTGGAATTAGGAGATAGTGAAAAAAGACCTAGAATCACACCTATAAGTCAAAGCATGCCAATCTCTACTGCTGTACTATTTTACTAAACTGAAAGATAAAATAGTGAAGTGAATGATTCAGTATCTTGCTCATACATCACAAGAGGAAGACATAATTCTGTGCCAACACTCTGATAATTAAGAAAACGGTAAACTTTGCTGTAGTCTAAGAAAAAAAACTCAGCAATCCACACTCATTCATTCACACAATTTCATCTGCAATTTTTCAACATTAATGAACATAAAACATTCTGGGAGTTTTGTATCAGTATCAGAGAGAGACATGCTTTTCAATCCTCATTACTTCAATTATTCTGATTTTTATATAAACTTTAGTCAAAACACAATCAACCCATGTAGGAAGTTTCTTTTAACTGTAAGACTCTTTCTATAAAAAAATTATTTTTCTTACTTTACCACAATATTTCCCAAAGTCTTTGCCTTCACTGGTTTCTTATTTTCATCCAGAATCATGACTGTAAAAGAGTAATATAGAAAGGAAACTGAAGTTTAGTAGTGTATTTTTAGTTGGAGGGAAGTGTCTTTCTTTATGGGTATCAACTTATGTCACACTTTAGAATGGCTATACACCAAGCAACAAAAGGAATTAAGTAATTTGGGAGCGCCAAACTGGATAATCTCATGACTTTATTAACATTCAGCCTTAAGTACAAAAAGTCTTAAATAGTACTAGTGCTTTGAAAGCAGAAATAGCACAAAGTCCCAAAAGGGAAAAACACAGAACTAAAAAGTAAAAGAAGCTTTCATACTGGAAAGTCTAAACTTCCACATAGCAAAGGATCATTAAGATACATGACAAATAGAAATAAAAAATACGTGGATAACATGAGCAAGAAATAACAACCAAGATGACTGAAGTCTAACCCAGTTCACGTAAGAAACAGCAGTAAATAAGTATATCTGGTTTTCAAAGGCTCTCAGGAGTCTCACAAAAATACCCTTCAGCTAACAAGGTTCATTGTAGTCTAGCACGAAGAGATCAAGTAACTTAACTACCCAAAGCTGCACAGCAGGGCAATGCTCAGAGTACAGGACAGAATCCAGACTTCTCAAATGAAGCCTCTTCCCTGGATGACACTGCTCCACTACCTTCAGTGAAAGCATCATATCCCGATTCTGAGATTTCTGAGGAAATCATCTGAAATAGCCTCTTTTGTGCAGTTATCTGGGAAATAAAGCTAAGACAACTATCCATTCCATCTCAAGGTGTGGGCATAAGAAAGCAATGACAGATACCAGCTTGGCCTATGATAACGAAATTACATAAGGGGAAGCAACTAAATGACAGAAAAACAGGGAGGGAAAATTTTGACAGATTGGGATGACAAGGATTACATCCTTTTTGAAGTCTGCCCAAGCAATGAAAGCAATGTTCAGATGTATCTAAATCTCTACAAATAATCTTACATTCTGTATTACGAAGTTGCAGAGGAAATGGGGAAAACTGGATGACAGACTTCTGACAAAAACTCTGCTAAAACTTAAATGAGTAATATCATACCCATATCTTCAAAGAACCAACATCTGTAATTTACTACTTATGGCTGAAGCTACTCTTTCTAAGATGATGGTAATTTCAAAGTAACTGAAGAGCCTGCTGGAAGCAATGGCTCAGCACACAGACACAAGCAAGTACACAAGGCCAGTTTTACAAAGACCCACTTATGTAGCTGTCAGTGTTTTCCCTCCTATTTTTATGATACTAAGTAAAATCTAACCAGTTTATTGTAACTGTTACATCAAGTTAGCAATCCCAGTATTTAGCCTTCTCCTTGCAGGCTGCCTATTTCAATGTAGAAAAAATTTGGGGAAGTGAGATCACTGAATTACTGAAGAACTGACTTGTTTCTTCAAAATGCAGGACCTGCTTCAGTCTGAAAATGCACTGAAATTACCTGCAAAGATTCAAGTAGATCAGAGGAAAAGCACAGTATAATGTCTGATTTAAGGCAACAGACCTGGAAATTAATACAGTATTTTGACTCACTTTTAAATGCAATTTGTGTCACTGCACTTTGATTTCATAACTTTTATTCCCTTTGTTCTTAAAAATCAGCAACAAATCAGTCTCTTTTTAGCAATATGTAATAGGAAATAATTTATATGTTTTAAAAAAAAAAGCAGATCTTGCAACTTTGTATTTATATTGCAGCATGGCTTTACCAGCCATTGAGAGCTGCATGTATAAACTACAACCACAGTATCTTCTAACTGGCATGAGGATTTCCTCTAATAAATATAGTAACAGCAGGAAAACATCCAAAAGAATGACAGGATGACAGCAAGACAGTAGCCAATATAGAGTAATTTTCAAAAATTACAATTACATTCTTTCACTCTTTCCTACTTATTAGGACTCTGGAGAAACTTCACAGATTTGTTTTAATGGTTTTAAGCTATTGCTCATCTTCCTGCCATAACTCTAAATGCCGAAACAAAGAGCTGCTAAAAATATTTGGGCGCGTTTTTTAATGCTCCTCACCACTTGCATGTATTAAAAGAAAATAACAGCTTAGATCTTTCTGACCAATGATGTGAGAACTTTTCCTGAAGACCACTTGATCTTTATTTTCAGATTTCAAATAATTCTTGAAAACTGTGTTAAAATCAGGGTTCTCAGGTATTAAAATACTTCTGCGTTTTTAATCCTTTAGCTGCACCCCTACATGCAAATACCTTCCAGACAATGAGAGCTCATCCTTTTCATGCTAGTCCATAGCCTACCATTTCTCCTGGCTGGAAATAAAAATGCTCCACAGGTACTAAAGACAGTTTGCTTAACAATGCTCTGATTTTGTAGAAGTGCAGAAGTGCATGTAGAAGTATTGATGGGTAATGAGTCAAAGTATGTGCTAGCCTTTTTCATATAGTAAAGGCAGAAGTAGTTGATCAATTTTCTTGAAGATAACTCTAAATTTTTATTCACAATCACATTCCACAATACATAAGAAAGCAGGAAGTAGGAAAATACCTTAATAAGACTGTAATTTTCTTTTGCTATAAAATATGACAATTAAGGAGCACTTACTCAGGCATATAAGCAATGTCCTTTCCTAGTAACATTTTTAACACAGTCTTACCATTATATCCTGGCACGGGTTTTCCTGCCTGCCCAGGTGGAGGTGTGGTGGAGTTTCCCAAACCAATGCAGGAAGCTGTAATTGCAGAACCGGATTCTATTAAGAGAAGACACATACCGTCAGTTAAGGTTGGTTTCAGTTCCAATCAGTATTTACTAGTTCTAAGTTTTTTGATGCTCAGCACATCAAAATTAAAAAAAAAAAATCCTAGACAAACAATGGAAGATTTAGAATTCACAGAATATTAAAAAAAAAAAAAAAAATCCTAGACAAACAATGGAAGATTTAGAATTCACAGAATATACTGAGTTGGAAGTGATATCGCAGATATCATTGAAGTCCAACTCCTGCACAGGACACCCCAGGAATCACACCATGTGCCTGAGCATTGTCCAAACACTTCCTGAATTCTGTCAGGCTTTGTGCTGTGACCACTACCCTGGGGAAGCTGTTCCAGTGCCCAACCACTCTGGGTGAAGAGCCTTCTCCTAATATCCAATCTAAACTTCCCTTGGCTCAGTTTCATGCCATTCCCTTGAATCCTGTCACTAGTCAAGCGAGTGAAGAGATCAGTACCTGCCCCTCCATTGCCCCTTGTGAGGAAATTGAAGGCCACAGTGACATCTCACCTCAGTCTCCTCCAGGCTGAACAGACCAAGTGACCTCAGCTGCTCCTCATACAGCTTCCCCTCAAGGCCCTTCATCATCTTTGTACCCCTTTTTGGGACACTTTCCAATAGCTTTATCTTTCTTATATTGTGGCACCCAAACCAGCCCCCAGCACTGGAGGTGAGGCTGCCCCAGCTCAGAGCAGAGCAGGACAGTCCCCTCCCTTGCCCTGCTGTGATGCTGTGCCTGATGCCCCCCAGGACAGGATTGTCCCTCCTGGCTGTCAGGGCACTGCTGGCTCTGTTCAACTTGCCATTGACCGGACCCCCAAGTCTCTTTCCATGGCACTGATTTCCAGCCTCTTCTTCCCCAGCCTGTACACCCAGAGTTGCCCCATCCCAGGTGCAGAAACTAGCACTTGTCTTTGTTTAACTTTCTCGTCTCATTTCTACTTACTCTGACAACTCTATATTCATTCCAAGTGGCCTGATCCTGCTTCCATCTCCTGTGCATTTCCTGGTCACACCTGAGTTCTTAATTCATCTACATAGACCTCTTCTCCTTTTGCCTGATTTCTTGCTCATCAGGATGCATAATTCTTGAGCCTGGAGGAAGTGAGCCTTGAATATCAATCAGCTCCCTTGGAACCCTCTTCACTGAAGGATCTGTCCCCACAGGATTCTTTCAAGACCTTTAGAGGTTAACATTAGCTCTCCTGAAGTCCATGATTACAGTTTGCTGCCCTGTTTCCTCCTTGCCCGTTACTGAATTCCACAATGGTCACTACAGCCAAGGCTGCCCCCAACCTTCACATCTTCAACAAGGCATTACCTGTTTGTTATTATAAGGCTGAGGAGCACACCACTCCTCATGGGATCCTCCGCTACTTGTGTCAGAAAGTTTTCATCAATGCTTTCCAGTAATGCTGACTGACATCTTTCTAATTATCCCCACAGTTAGGCAGCTAGAAATCCTTCCCTCTTCACCTTCCTCTCTTTCTTAAAATACTTAATTTCACATAACATTTTTATACTACCAGAATTGTTATCATAGAAGAAGAATAAATACTATCAAGTCATATAACAGAGTCTAAAAGTGAAAAAAGCCCCAGTCTTCACTCTTCCCCTCTAAGAAAACAATCTACAGAAATTACTTTGAAATGTTGCTGTAACTCTGAGCCACAGAAAACAAAGTGTAGGTGTTTTAGATATTAGCAAGAACACAGGATGATACTATACTTTAAAAGCATAACTTTATCATTCTGATGATGTCTCAGGTCACTTGGCCTGGAATTCATAGTCCATGCCACCCACCAAACAAAGCAGGTTTGTCATCAGCTATATATATATATATCTGATCAGAATGTTCAAACCTATTTTCAGTATTGCTTGCATCAGGAAACTAAAGTAATTTTTGCTGTGATTTTTTTCAACCTCCATAGCATTCATCTGCCATTTCAGAAGTTGTTAGGTGACTATTCAAGTGCTTAAAGAAGAAAGAACAAGAACAAAAATAAACTAAAAGATTCTTGTAGTGTTTTTACAGTAGGTAAGTAGCTGAAAGTTTAGCATTTACAGCACAGCTAAACTAGGGCCTAAATATGACCATGGGACACAGAATAAAAATTATCAACCCTCCATGCTAATAAAGACAGGTGAAAAAGTTTGCTTTGCTGTTTCCTAATCTTTCTGCATTCCACCTTCTACTTAATGCAAATTCCCTGCACAACTGTGGGGGAATATTTTCTTCTAGCACACAGAATACCCAGGCTACAGTTACAGTGGTTACACAACATCAAAATGGTCTACCATACCTCATCCATGATCACACTGAGAAGTTGTAGAAAATAAAATGTATTCAACAGTTTTGAAGCTTTATTTTCTGCACAGTATCTACACTGAAGAATTTTCCTCTTTTGCTTGGAACAGAAGGGACAGTGAATTGGAAAATAAAATAGAAGGGACAGGTTTTTTCTCACCTGTGTTAGGAGAAGTGGTAGCACGGTGTACATGTTTCGTCACATATTGCACAGCAAGAGCTACAAAACTTACTGCAACAGATCAGGCAAGAACAATAGTCTCCTATCACCAAAACATAGGAATTAGGTTTGCTACTGAGAGACAGGGAATACAGCACCACTGTTAGCCTGATGTACCAGTAATATTGGTGTGGACTGGGCATTGACAAGCATTTCTCATCAAGATCTCAATTCAAAGACCCTAAGGGGAGAGAATGAATTCCTGGAAATTAGTTTGGGTGTGCCTGACTCTCCAGTACACTCCTAAAGAAATCAACAGAAACTTGAAAAGAAACTTCATTGTACTAACTTGTCTGGCTTTTTACCTGCTTTTTGGACAACAATGACTAAGCCTGAAAGAAAGTCCATTTATTCTAGAGAATCACAAATTCTAAAACTTTGTGAAAAAGTTTACAATTGTTGCTCTTTCTTCTATTGTCTTTTCAATTATCAATGCATATATAATTTCCCTATTAATCCGTTGTTCAAATCTCTAAGCCATACATTCAGTTCCCATAGGCCAGTAAGACTTTTTATATACATGAAAAAAAATACAGGGTTTTTGGTACTTGGATCAGATAATAATTCAGAGAGGGAATCCCAAAAGCATCTGCTCTTCATGTTAGGTTAACCGTTCCTGAATGTTAAAGACTCCCTTTCAATGTAGAATCACAAAGGGGTACTGTCAAAGGACAGCATGAAGCTCTGTGCCGTACATTTCTTGGGAAATCAGCATACATCTTTAAAAGAGTATGCTGGATTGAAATATCAATTTCCCAAACCTATTAGGAAACAACAGCCTCTTTCTAAGACAGCTTTTTTTTATTACCAAGAAAATAGTCTGAGTTGAAAGGGGAATTAAATTCAAAATCCTTCTGAAAAAAAATCATTGCTGTTCAGAAGAACACAGGATTTTAAGTATGAAAGAGAGATTTTACTTAACAATTATGTGTAAAACAAGTACTGTGTGGCCCTTTACTATGGCTTTCCAATAAATAAAGTTGCTTATGAATCTTTGGTTTCAATTAAGGTTAGTTTCTTCACAATATAAGCCAGGATCTATGTGCAAGTTACAAGATTCAGGTTTGAAAAGTTGAAACAGTAACAGTCTGAAGAAGAATAACACCTGTCAAGTGTACATTGTATTCCACCTATCCTTTAAATCAGGTTTCTGCATATGCAAATAGAATCTCTTACCTGACACTCATACGTTTATAACTGAAGATTCTCTAAAATTAATGCACAGCACCTGGACACTTCCAATGCTGAAGACTTTAGGAACTTCCATATTTTTAATGCAAGGAACTGAACAGTAGGTCTGTCTTACAGTCTCTTTATCAAACATTTGCACATTAACTGTCCACTCACTAAGCTACCAAGTCAGCTCACCCTCCAGCTGTGGAAGGCTTTTCAGGGACAACCAGATCATAAAAACCGATTTCCTTTCTGCGTAACACCTTATGCACATAGCACCAATGTGACAATGAAACAGCTATTCAGAAGAGCAATGTTTTATACTGGAAGAACAACGTTTCACAACTAGTTGGTAGATGTATTCAACGTCTGCTCTGAGTTACAATGAAAACAATATGGTGTACCTCTGTGAATAATGAAAAGCACTTCATTGAGACAGAGTTACTGAGAGACAGCCTTAAAATCAAGGCTGTTCAAGTGTCCCAAGCCCCTCCTTATGCTGCTTCTTTTCAGAATAAGGGCTAATGTAAAGAGATGGTCCCCAATATTCACAGATGTGACCTTCTTTGCTTTGTCCCACTCTATCAGTAAGTGACTGATATTATTATAAAGCTATTTCAGTATTATTGTAATATCCAGTATAAATTGGACAACTGATGAGTAGTCTGGTACATGGACTTTTTTGCATTTGCACGTTGGAAAACAATTTTTATGCCAGAAAAGGTGCTGCTGATCCAGAAGCAAAAAGTGCGCTCTCCTATGAGTAGCTAGGGGAGTCTGTAAGTGTATGCCTGACTTTATTAATCAGAAAGCTTCCACCTACACATGTGCCTGACTTGCAGAAGCTGTGCTCTGTCAAATTATGCAAAGCAACAGCTAGTAGCTTTTGAGCTCAAAACTCTCTTTCTCATTCACAGTCAACAGTCAAGTTCAATCCAAATAAACAGTTTTGAAATAACCGAGGACTTTCAAGATGAAAATCTATGACTTACTCTGTGCCACTTACATTCCTGATACATTATAATTTTTAGACCCTGTCTCATATTCCTCAACATAATAGATGGCCACGCTGCTGAAACAGTGGCTTTTCTGGTAAGAAATACTTAGGAAAAACACATTGCATTTTGACATTAATATTTGAGCTTGGGCAGCATTAAGTGGGTAATGTAAAGCTGCCAGCTTTGAATTTCTTAGGATGCATTGGAGAGACACTAAAATCATACAGAAGAGGTAGGAAGTTGTTATGTAGCAGAAGGAAAGAAGAAAAAGGAGCAACTCTCATACATTAACATATTAATGAATGCAATAAATATAATACACAAAATTCTCAGTGTGGCTGTGCGGTTTTGAGTCATTCTTCTGGCAAGGCTGTCACTTTTGTTGTGGGAATTAAATGAATTACTACAGCAGAAGACTGCACTGATAAAATGGAAAGGAGAGTCTATGAAGCAGGAAAGCTCAGGCAGCAACTCATTACAAATCCATTCACATCACAAGAACGTACCTCTGAAGAGACTCCTTCCATATGCTCCCTCCACACAGTGGTCATTTTAATTATGCCAGAAAGGGTAAACAAAGAATTCAAATAAAGTTACAGCAAAAGGCTTTCTGGTATGACAACAACTACTGGGCATTCTGGAACAGAACACCACAGTACCAGATGAATTACAGGACTCAAAATCTGCATCACAGTATGCCATACTGCTTCCTTAAAACAAAATCAAATCTAACACATCACAGAAATAGTATTCACTGGCAGTGTCCTGAAGATTCAGGGGCCAGATCACCGAGTATTCATACAGACCTCATTTCCTTCATCCTTCAGCATACAACAGCGCAGAGCAAAGAAGTCTTCCCAGTCAGTCCTTTATCACTAAAACCTAAGCAAGCTTCTAAGTCTGTAACTGCAGTAACAGTAAGTAGCCTCATTCACAACTTGCACTTAGCACTGTTAACCCTGACAAATTGTGTCTAGACAGTCATGCTGCAGGTTGGTAGCCCGTGCACCAGTTCAGTCTTATGTGTACTGATGTTGGATGAAAATTTCAGGTAATTGCACTAGCCTCTGCACAGTACAGCTCAGCCATGTCTTCAGCAAGGCCTCAGAAGTATCCATTGTCTAAATTTGCCAAGCTGCTTTCTTCACTGCTTCCCTAGAAGAGATCTACACCAGGATGGTGCATGACATGTTATTAACGTACAAAAAGACCAAGCATACATGGCTGATGCTGGGTATTCTAGTAAAAACAATCTGATGCTAATTATATATCAACACTAAAACAAGGAGATGACACCTGGCCACTATTATCCCAGAGCACTAAAAGGCACAGATAAGCACAGTTTGGATAATCCCAATACAATGTGATGTGCGATGCTGTTACAAAAAACCACATCACTGCTGCACCCGTGCTGCACACCGTGCATGGTGCACCATGCACCAAAAATCCATATGCACTGACTGCATTGTTAATATATATTGTTATGCCACGATTTTTACCACATTCTAAGAGTAAAGGCTAGTGAAAAATTACTTTCAGAGCTATGATAATTATATTCTGAACTTCCACATCCATTTTACTTACTTCCTCTTCATTTGATTTAAGCTTGTCATCAAATAAAGTAAAATTTAATGAAATAGCTTACATTTACTAAAATTCTCATTTAGTAATATATTTAGCATGGTACTACAGTAAATTATAACAAAAAAAGTGAGAGGAGACACAAGAAGACAGCAAAGACTGAAGAATCTGAAGAACTGTAAATTCTTAAGGATACTCAGATTCAGTTTTATCAAGAGTCAGAAAGAAGTATAAAATTAAATCCAGTTCACAATTAATACAAAATTAGATTAGATTAAAGATAGTCGGTCATCCTAAATGATAGAAGGTTTTGCTGGCCAGTAGCGAAACTTCAGAAACTCTTTCATGCTTTGTTTGGTATTTAATTTCATTGCTTCTGAGGATTGTGACACACAGAAGGAAAATTCTTAAACACTGACTGTAATTGTAATTTTTTTTCCCTCCACCTGACTGCATTCCTAATTATTCCTCTTGTGAATTAAGCACATACAGCATCAACACAACAAATACCAGGTAGCAGGGGTCTACCTTAGCAAAAACCTCAAGAAATATCAACTTTTAGGTGAGCTATGCCAGCTTGGTGATTTGTAATCAAGATTTTCACACTTGCCTTACAAGGAGTTTTTCAATTCCTTACAAATTTAAATAAAGCAGGGGTAAAGAATACACAGTAAACAAATGGAAAGAACTTCAGTTAAGACTTTCGTGCTCAAATGTTATTTAAAGAGACTCACATCTAAAGCATGACCTTGTCCATCAAGATTGCTTACAATTTAGGTTACATTCATTTGGCAGAAGAATTTGTTATCTTGAGGTGGCTTCAAAATATGTTTTTTCATCCCACTAGCACTATAAAACAGAACATAAAACCTCTAAAAGTTAACTGTAAGCTTCATGGAAAAACAACAGTGCTTTTCACCTGTTCTTCACACCCAAGTAAAATTAAATTCGACCTTTCTCACTTGGTTAAATAGTACACAGAACCTTAAAAAAGCTCTTCTTAACTGCTTAATTTCTCTACTCAGAAACTGTAAAGTAGAAACTTTATCCAAAAAACATGACAAAGAGATATGAATAGAAAATGAAGCAATCCTTTTTTAAAATGTGACTAAGATTCATGGACGTATGAGGAAAAAAGGTGACAAAATAAGCTAAAGGTATTTGAAAACCTGAAGTCCATTTCTCAAAACAAAAATCCATTTTGTTTATAAAGTAATGTATTTTCTGAAAGTGCCTGCATTTCCAGGCTTATTCTTAGAATCGAAGGTCAGAAGAGAAACCAGGAATTCTTTTAGTACTTTCCAAATGCTTTAAAGCCCTTGTAATCATAAAGCATCTATTACCATGAATACATATTACACTTGTGAAGGCCAAATACTTCTAATATAACAGTTTTATTCCTGTATTCAATTCACTTACTTTAAACACAATCAACACATGAATCCATTGAAATTCATTCAACGCTCACTTTCATGATTATTCAACCAGAGAATGTACTTATGATCTGTGGGGGCTGGTATTGTACATATACACAAGGTCTCTGAAGATTTCAAAGCACATTTAAATGAAATCGCCAAAATAAACACACAAAATATAACTGCAAGGAAGGTCCAGCTTGTTTAGTTAAGGGTTTGTGGGCCATGACAAATATTAAAACCAAAGCAGAAAATAATTTGCTATCACTAACTAGCAAGCTAGTAATAAAGCACCAGAAGTTTATGTATTCATTTTGTAAATACACCATGGTCTTTTGCCTCCAAATATTATATATGCTATTATAATGTACATCTTATAAGTTGCCTATAGCAAAATGACAGCCAAAATTAGAGAACAGAAAACTTTTTGGTTGTATTTGGAAGATGTCAGATGACATGTTTAAAGATGCATTGTCAGGCAATGCACTGAATTGTATTTTCAGACACAATAAATTTCAAATTATTTTCATCCTACTGTGACATCATAACTGATATATGATTAAATACTAAGAGATAAATGGAGAATTTAAAAAGTAATTACACATCTCAGTGCTAACTGTTTACTGTTTAATTGTTTTAAGGAATCTTAACACATTGCATGCATAGTAATACCAACAAGATGGAAAAGACAGGTAAAATTAATACTGTGCAATTCAGGTATCTTTATCAAGACCTAATATCTTAGATGCACACTCTTTCTACCTTCACTCTGAGCAACATATAAAAGCAGTTGCCATGTGCCAAGAAAGAGATCAATAACCTCTAACATCTTCACACTCATACAAACTGGAGGCGCTGTCACAGCTCATCCCCTTCAGAGAGATGAGACTGCACTATTCTACTCTAACATTTTCATTCCTAAGCATGTCCCCTTGTCTTCTTCATTTTCCCAAATGCAAACTAAATATTCAGTGCACACTATATATTGCCCATGGCTCAACTTCATAACCTAAGACTGCTTTACAGCTCTTTTATTTTCAATCATCTAAACCATATCAATGAAATTTTAAGGAGGAAAACATTTACACTTCATCCATATTAACATATGTCCCTGACTGCATGTGGAAAGACAATCAGAAAAGATTAAGAATAATAAGCACTGAGAAACTGAAGTCAAATGGGAACAGAAAAGCTTAATACACACTTTTTATCAGTTCTAAATTAGAAAATGTCAGCACAAATGAGCCAGACTAGCAGTGGCACAGCTAATAATGAATTTGTATCAACACAGAGGAAGAGCTGACAATGGGGGAAAAAAGAGTATAGCCATGAGGAAAAGAGAACCTTCACAGAAATGTGAAGCACAGAGACGCATGGGGTTTTTTTGGTTGTTGTTTTGTTGGGTTTTTGTTTTTTTGTTTTTTTTTTAACTAGAAGAACATAGTACATTTACTGACTTAACCATGTTCAAATTGCAATAAATTCCATAAATTTTTTTTTTTTTTTTTCCAAGCCATAGCACTCCTGGTCCAGCATCTGGGAACATTTCCCAAAATGCACTGGACAACTGAAAGCCATGTGAAATGCACATCTAAAACAACCCTCAAATGAAAAATGGTTTTGGAGAAAAGACATTTTTTGTCTTTTGAAATGTGAAAGACAGTGAACAGCACTGAATGCCACAATAAGCCTATAAAGCTGCAACGATTCATTCAAACCAAAAACACTCTAGAGAAAATGCATATAATCCAGACATACCTTCTTTGATGTCCAAGAATGAGAAAACCACACAGAACTACAAGGTCAGTCTCTGCATTGGCAATGCTCATGTCCACTAAAAAAAACCCTTTCTTCTCTCTCCTTCAATAAGGGCAACCAAAAACCTATTTGAGTGTCCTTAGATGACATTGAAGGAATGATGAGCTACTGTTACTAATGATACACAGTCCACATGTTTCATGGCTGAAACAATCTATACATACCCTTAAAGGACAGAATGTAAATGTCCAGGGGGCGACATGAAAAATGTCATGAATGCCTTTTATAAAATCAGTTATCCAGTAAATAATGCTCAGGTGACTAAGTAAATCAGAGCTGCAGAGCAGCAGAAGTTTCTGGCAAGTAATTCCCACTGCTGTAAAACTGTTTGCAGGTTATCAGCTTTCACTAAAAAAATATGATGCAAGTCTTGACAGGATGCACATATCTTTAAAAAGCATGAACTATATCTACCCTGAGGCCTCTGATAAGCTAAACCAGTCACCTGGACTTTGGAAGAAATTTGTTTCATCTCTCTCATTTTAACTCCAGATTCCTGGTCCCTGTAACAGAACTGAATTTCTGTCACTCCAAAATAAATGTCAAGAATTTGGTTGCAAATTAAACAGCCATCCTTTCTTTAGTTTACCTCTCTCACTGCCTTTGGGTCTGAGAATTTCCTTACAGTGAATGAAGTCACCGAACTGATCTTCAGTTTTGGATGGAGCAAAGCGGAAGGTGACTGAAGAACAAAATGTGGAATCCAACTGACAAAAGGGAGATGGAGGTCTAGCCTGACAAAGTAATTCACTTAAAGAACAGTTCTTCAGTGCAAACCTGAAAAGATTAGCTAACAATTCAGTTGCAAAATCCATCTTTCCAGACACTCATATGAAGGAGATTCTGCACAATGTTGCCAAGGCAACACAATGGAAACTGAAGTCTGGGGACTGCATCATGCTGCTTGAAGATCACATTAATAAACTCTTTCCCATACATGACTGTCTCAGAGGTAGTCGACTGAAATACATTCATCTGGGTACAAATACCCATGATTCAGATTTTTTACACTGAATTCAAAGATACACTTGTGTTGTTTATACAGTCCTCAAAAGATCTGTATAACCATGATTAAACCACTACGTTTAATTACCTAACTATAGTATGTCCTAATAAAAATATTACCAACATAGCATTTGCATGTTTTAGAGGTAAGACACAGATAAATAAAAACAATAATTTTAGAAGTGATAGAGTACATTATTAATTATATTACAGAACTTGGATAATTCCTACCAGAAAATTTTATCACACTGTTTCAGAATATCCAATACAATCTGTATATACTATAACCTTCTTTGTCAGCAGCCATAATGTATCAAGCACCATTTGATTTTTGCTCTAATGCCTCTTGCAGACACCTACTCCTTACTGAATAAGGCAGCCTATTCCCATGAAAACAGAAAATGTACACAATTGTTTCATAGTTTTGCCTGCTAGTGAGCTGATACTCAGGAAATAGTAGATAACTACTGTCTGAAACTACTACACTTGCACACTCTGTAACTTTCATTTCCATAGTACACAACAAAATAAGTTCTATGGAAACATGTCTCTTGACTGAGATTTCATACAAGTCAGATTTTATCACTGAATTTTCAGCTTCAGCTCTGTTTCATCAGAATTTTTCTAACATCCTCAAAGACAGAATCTCAAAATGTTTTTGTTTAAAAATACCAAGAGAAAAAAAACCTCTTTATATCCTATACTTATGAAGAATTGGAAATCTGACTTACTGTTTTCTCAAAATGTCAAAAGTGACGTGGTAGAGTTTCGCTTTTTAGCTAACATGAGCGCAGCTGAAGATGTTTAACACAAACTTTCAGAGTCTTCTGCTTCCACAGCTCATCACAACCCCCTGGCTGTTTCCTTTTTTTTTTTTTTTTTTTTTTTTCTAGAACTCAAAGCTAGCTCCAAAAATCAAAGTAAGCAAAACTCCCATTTCTTTGTCTATTGAGGCCCCTCCCTCAGAATGAGGGTAGTCACACAGCAGATACAACCCAAACACTGTTTAGGCTACTTCAAATAAATTTGGCAAGGCTCTTTATAATATAATTACCTGGAATACTAAAACAGAGCAACTATATCGTTGCCTTAAAACATAACTATACAGAGAGAGCAAAAACAAGGTCCAAAATGTGCATTCCAGTTCCCATTCAGAAAAAATATCACAAAACATATGTAAATAAGACCAAAAATTATCTCTCTGGAAAAAAAAATAAAAAAAAGAAAGGAAAAAGAAAACTGTTTTCTGACACCGAATTTAAGTCTTATTGGATAGCTTGGGGCAGGATACTTGTCTTTCTCTATTTAATGTCTGCAAGACTGGAATAACTCACTTCACAGGGGTCTCAAACGTATTAATTGCTTGTGTTTGCACAGCAACTTTGAAGATGCAAATTGCTATTGAAGTGCTAAGTGTCAATTTGTATAAATAAGCAAAAACTTAACACCTAAACAAACCCAAACAAAACTCTCCACTCTCCAGGTACAGTTGAACATAGGATCAGAGGATCAGAAAATAACATTCTTTCATCCATTGCTATATCTCCAAAGAAAACAGCAAGTTCTTCCCAGTTCTTACTGCCTGAAATCGTTCTTGCCACTCATTGATCCTGTGACTTACATTTCACAGTTTGTAAGATGTGCCTACAATACTTGTAACACAAACACAAACATTTAAAATGAGTGTTATTGATGAAGATGTACCGACACAAAGCAGTTTTAAGCAATCAGCTCTTCCAGGTGTAGCTGCTTTGAAGTCCCTTAATGGAAGCTTTTTTCTGTTTCAAAGTCCTGTTACAATTCACAGTGATTTCAAATACACTCCATAATCTTTGAAAAACAAATGAAAGAAATACATGTTTCTTTCTCCACACTAATTTATTTCTAGCTATATCTATATCTTGGCAAAGAGGCCAAGAGCTTTGAAGACATCTTACTAAACCTGAAGAAGGAAGTGGTTAACACTCCAATTTTATAATAATAATTTTGTCAGCATTTTGTTTCCCTTAACTCATACTCATTTCCATCTCCAAATGATGACTCAGTCAGTTCTAATCTCCACAAAAGTCATCTTTTCCTTACCTTTCTCAGTCGTTAACAAAGGAATAGAAATCACCCCATTATGCAAGAAACACTATTTACCCAGATACTTCTCATCCTCCTCCATCTTCTGCTTTAGCCTCAGCTGAAAGAGCCAACATGTAAAATCTAAAGTTTTCAGGCAAAATTAAGATGCCAGAATTTCTCAGAGTTTTGCAATGCTCTTGTTTTGGAAGAATGCAGATAAATATCAGCTTAAGGAATAAGTACCAATTTGTCAGACTAGTAAAGGTCCAAAGCATTTTCATATATATAAGTAAGTCAGAAACTTTCAATTTGAGGTATAACGAAAGAGCAATTTATAACTTCAGCTGCAACTAAGTGGAAAAAGAGAAGATAATTTGTTTTGTTATTAAAAAAAAATGCATTATAAATACTTACTAGTTCTACGTAACACAGCTAATAGTCTCAACTTCCTCCTGACAGAAGTTATTAGGGTTTTTTATTGTGTTTTTAGTATGCCACTTTTTATTTTGGAGATAGTTCAGAAAATTGCTATTTCTGAATCTGTGGGTCCTTATCCTGTCATCAGTCACTAACCTTGCATATTTCTAATGAAGTAAACAGCCAGTTATCTACTCTGTAAAATATTTCACATTCAGTACATAAACCTTTAACCTCATGTACTGAAATCCAATACTGTTTGGTTGAAATGGCTTTTCCAGCACAGAGAACCACTTTGAACATTTTGACAAATGACAGACAAGGATGAATGTGACAGAACTGCTTGTTTTTTTCACAGTTAATGGGATACATTTTGCATTCTGCTAAAGAAGAGGTGAGCGAAGACCAGAAGGGAAGACTGTTTTCACCCACAGCAATGGCTGCTGTGCTCCAGGACCTGGGAGTCTTGGTGGATGACAAGGTGACCACGAGCCCACAGTGTCCTTATGGCCAGGAGGGCCAGTGGCACTCTGGGGTGCATAGCAAAGTCTGTGACCAGAAGGTCGAGTGAGGCGATCCCCCTCTGCTCAGTCCCAGTGAGGCTAAATCTGGACTCCTGTGCTCAATTCTCCACAGTTCAAGAAAAACAAAAAGCTGCTGGAAAGAGTTCAAGTAGCAAGTCCTACTAGGAAACCTGCTCCAGCATTGGCTCCTCTCTCCATGGATCTACAGGTCCCTGCCAGGAGCCTGATCCAGCATGGGCCTCCCACAGGGTCAAAACTTCCTCTCAGGCACTCACTTGCTCTGGCATGGGTCTCCTCCATCCTGGCATGTGGGTCTTTGCCCCTCATGGCCCTCCATGGGCTGCAGGGACACAGCTGCTTCACCCTGTTCTGCACCACGGGCTGCAGGGGAATCTCAGCTCCGGCACCTGGAGCACCTCCTGCCCCTCCTCTGCACTGCCCTTGGTGTCTGCAGAGCTGCTCCTCTCAGGTGCTCTCACCCTGCTCTTCTTGGCCGCAATTACAACTACACAGTAACTTTTTTTTTTTCTTCATTTTTGAATATATCATCATATATTTCCATGTTACCACCATTTTTAATCGGCCCAGCATTGACCAGCAGCACTTCCATCTTTGGAGCTGTCAGGGATTGGCCCTGCCAGACAAGAAGGAAGCTTCTGGCAGCTTCTCACAGAAGGCACCCCTGTGGGCTTTCTTGGGAGGCATCCAGTATTTACATACATTGAAGAAGTGTTAGCCAGACTTCTCAGCGGTGCCCACTGACAGAACAAGAGACAACAAGCACAAACCAGGATATTCCATCTGAGCCCAAAAAATATACATTTACTGTGAGGACAGCCAAACACTGGCACAGGCTGCCCAGAGAATCCCCATCCATGGAGATACTCAAAACTGGATAGGATCATGGGCAACTCTCTCTGACCCTGCTTGAGAAGAGAGACTGAACTAAATGAGCTCAGGAGGTCCTCATCAACCTAATGACTCTGATTCTTACTTCCTTATACCTTGAAATTCAGTTCTTTGATAGGAACTGACTTAGCAAATTTTTTTCTTCAGACTGAAGGCCTTGCTTTCATTCAACTGCTCACATTTCCACACAAATCACTTGGGTCCTCATCCTAATCAAATTATTAAATGCTCTCAAACAATGTATTTGAAATGGCCTTAGTTCAATAAGTCATGGTACAACTTTATGTAAGAGCATGCCATGAATATACAAATCAAGAAACATCACTGTACTATGAGTCTTGGCAGTCTCTGAAAAACGTCTAAAACACACTCTTACCTCTATACAGTGTAAGCTCCATTATATCCATATGCTTAAGATCTCTCATGGATATTTATATATTTGAGATACATCTGAAAGAACACTGTAACATGAAACTTCTGCACTAAACATATGCAAAAGCTACGGCAATTTTATACATAATATATATCTATTTATCTGCACAGACAGATAAAAACACCTACAAAATTGCATACAGTAACGTTCATTACTGACAGTTCAGCAATTCATCAAAGACATTATTTGATCTTTTAGCCTTTTTCAGTTAATTTCTCATTCTGCATCATTCAGGCCTGCCTACAGACATGACAATCATAGAGAATTGAATAAAATAGAGGTCTTTTGCCTTGTACTAATCAATTAATCAGCAGATTAAATTCAGATTAAATAAAAAAACAACACTACTTCCCCCCCCCCCAGGACTTTTTCAGTATTTATCTAAGATTGTGTTCCGGGGTTTTTTTTAATAAAAACAATGCATTTTAAGCCTCCTCAACTGATTTAATTGCACAATATAGAGATGAACTAAACAGTTTCTCACTTTCACTCTAATCTTCTATAGCTTCTATTTGATCTATCATAGGAGAACCTCAGAAGGTTTTTCTTCATAGAGAAAGAGACCACACATCTCAAATCAATGATCCACATAAAACATAAGAGGTATTTCTTGTGAGAAAGGAGAAAAGAAGGGAAGGAAACAGGGAGCTTTTGTAATACATTTCCATTGTTTAATCAGCAATAATGTATATAAGAAGCAAAATCCAAATTTAATCTACTAACAGTGAAATTTAAATATATATGAATCCACAGTTATAAGGACATACATCTGATCAAGTCTTAATCCAGGATTCAACTAGGATTTTGAAGTTACCCAAAGACTGGTAGTCTGATTCCTTCATTGCAGTGAAACAAATGGGAAACCCTCTAAAATAATCACTAGAAGTTGGATGACCTCCATACACTATAGTATTAAAGACCAAGGAGTCTACTCTATGCAGCAGATTGTTTGGTTTTAATTACACAAATTATATATGCAAAAAACTTGGGTTTAAACCTCAAATAGCAAACATTCTGTCACACGACAGTCACATGCAAACAACATAAAAACACACCTGGAAAAATACTGATACAAACTTCTTTTTTTGAACATGGATACCAGAAAATACTTTCTTTTTATTTTTTTTTATATAGCTTTTACGAATGTCTTGTTGTTCTAAAACTACCCTGAAGCCAATTTTCAGAACACTTCCAAAAAAACATTCTTCCTGCTTGAATTTTTTTTTAAATTTACTTAAATGTTCATGGAAAGACAAAAAAATTTTACCTTCAGGCTAAAGAAACAAGTCTGAAAATATTCTCCTCATTGTATTTTATAAAGGCTATTTTATACCACTCACCAGTTTGCCACCAGTGGTCCAAGACAGGCACCTTGAAGACTCTTTTTGACCATTCTAGCGTGTCCACATCACAGTGCTCACCAGCTACAAACATCGTTCTGAACCTTTAAATAAAAATAAAGTCTGTATCTTGATCTGTATGTGGAAAGGAAAAACAAGACAATGAATACAACAAATGTCTCGGGCCATTGTCCCAGATCAAGGGAAAAGATAAAGGAGGACTTTTCACTTTTTGTATTCTCTTTCCTACTAAGTAACAACTAGATATCTGCAGTATTAACTTAAGCTACTTAATACTTCATCATGTAAAAGAAACTTTAATTGTTGAATGCAAAGACCTTGGGAGACCAGAGGCAAGCAACTGTAAGTTGAAGTAAAAAATAATTAAATGCTCTGTACACAGCAACTAGGTAGATATCTTCGTTAGCATTGCAGTACAATCTCCCACAGCCAGATGCTGTCATTGACATTCTGTTTCACTTTTTTCCTCAGTGCATTTTGAATGAAGACAACTGCTGAACACAAGACTTCACTCTTGTCCTTCAAAAGTGGACACAAACTGCACTGACTTTGTAAAACCAGTACACTTGTGACCACAAAAGGAGAGAATTCTTAGATAATATAGGCATGACACAAATTTCACTTCAGATGGATGTCATTTAGAAAGACTATGAGTTTAATCTTTCCATGGAAATGAAATCCAGAAAGCAAATTAAACAAACACAAAGAACATATAAGGCTTAGGGAAAAGTTATCTTGCTATCCCCTGAGTCAAAAGAAAAATTCCTCACCATTGAATTGCCAGCTTTAATTACCAGATTTCATAACCTGCAGACTCAAGCTAAACTTTATGCTGTGAGAAGAAAAATTAGCTCTTAGGAAAACTTACAGCACAAAACCACCAAAAAGAGTATCAGAGCGAAGCGCCATAAGCCTAAGCATAAGAACCACAGAATTATTTTCTCCTCTCAAACAGTATAGCAAACCTATGGCTATGAAATGCCCCACTGATTTTTTTTAAAAGCACACTTAAAACTTCAAAGCATATCAGTCCACCTGCTATTGCAATCATCTATCCCTGCAATGCAGTTAATTGAGAAGAAAGGGCTTAAATCCCCTCTGTTAAATAAATGTCCTCAGCTGCTCTGAAAACCTACATTCCTAACATTAAATTCAGCACAATCAAACTTTTAGGCCCTATACAGTAGTCTAGCTGAATGGACTTCAAATATCACCTGACATATAGGGGACAGATCAATGTTCCTAATGGTCCTGAAGCAATAAATATTGTTCAACATTTTGGTGTCACTCCAAGCACAGAAGAAGCCACGTAGCCAAACTATTTCCCAAAAGCTTAAATGTTCATATGGGTAATTATCTGAGCTTCATTTTTCCAAATTAAAAGATTTTGGAAGAATTTTTTTTTTTTAAATTCTGGAATGCTCACATCAGTTTGGGCGGCAGGGCTCTGGCAAAGAAAAGCTCTATCTGCATGATTTTAAATAAGCTTTTTTTCTAAAAATACAGCAATTAAGGTTCATTTGCACCTCTGACTATTAACTGAAAATAAAGAATTCTTACTAATTTTTAATGCACCTGGAGACCACACACATACATACATACATATACACACACACATATTTATTTATTTATTTAAACATGTGCAATTAAAAATATATTTCACATGTTCTAATTTTTCTCCATTGATATGTTTATTCATTTCCCTCCCTGAACAGATTTTATATGAGAATCCAAGTACTGGAGGTTTTGGTGACAGAGGCAAGAGAGACACAGAACACAACTGCAGCTCAGCTCCCAAAAGGCTCTTCATGAGCCCAGTTCATGACTCCACCACAAAGTGTTGATCACTATGTGATCAACAGCATCACAGTGTAGAGGGCAGCAGGCAGAACTGCATAACACACTTCGACTGTCATAAATTCTGGGTCTTAATCATATATCCTCTTAGCAGCACGTGTGAAATGTCAATTCTGTGAGAAAATATTTCCTTCTAACAGTTCTGAATTTGCTACTTTAATTTCACATCCCCTTGTTCCTGCATTACAAGACAGATAATGGAAGTTTCTTATCTACTTTATATTCATTATTTCTGCACAGTTTTTATTCAGTCTCATATTTCTTTCTGAAGTCCATTATTATCCAGTACCAGATGAACAACATAGAATCTCTAAATGGTCTTGATATAAAATTGCAGAATATTCTTAACTGACCAAAAGTCAAGCAAGCAAAGTAGACTATGAGGCACAAATGGCAAATTATTACTTGTATATTAATCTAAACTGCTGAGTTGTTGCCCCATTTCATGCAAAAGCATCACTTGTCAATTGTCTGGAAATTAGAACAATCCAGCTCACAACAATTATGTCAATTATAGGATGAAGTGGGATTCCAAATATGGGAAGAGTTAATGGCTTGGTATTATGGAGCTACCTTCTGAAGAGAAGAATGGATTCAAAGAACTGAATGAAACGTGCTTAGGTAGACAACGCTCAAGGAATTTGGATGTTACTTGTTTCTCAAACACAACAGGCAGCAGTGCTCAGCAGCACTTATCAAAAGCTATGTCTTTAGATCTCTATAAATATGTTGTTTAACACTCCTTTTGACCTATAGTATTAAAAACTAAACATCTGTTTTACTGTTAAGCTGTGTTTAAGACATAGATGACACTTTCTATCAAAAGCAAAACAATTTCAAAGAACAAAGATTTTTTTGATCTTTACTGGAGCAAAGATTTGGCTCTAGTAGACACAAGGAATTTAAAACATACACACTAGAACCTTTGGAAACTTCATATATAATTTTTTACAGAGGCCAGTGATACCACAAACATCAGTTCTTAACAGAAATTTATTTAACTTACGTCATCTCAAAAGAACACAAGTTTGTTTATTATTCAATTTACTCATGTAAATCAAATACTCCCTTAGGTATGGAAGCTGCCATTGCCTACCACCTGTTCTCTTTATCAGTAACTGTCTTTTTTAAAGTGACATTGACCTTTACCATTTATTTATCAGAACTTCTCAGAAATAAAATGTACCATGGTGGAAATCTTTAAGGACTGCACTCCTGGGTGCAGTCTCTAAAGTAAGGATCCATTTTAGCGCATGTAGCAGAAAGACATTTCAAAGATTCTTCACCATGTAACAAAGAAGAAAGCATCATAGATCAAGCAAATGAACTAAGACTGTTTTCAAACTGAATCAGACAGAATTCACTTTACCTTCAATAGAAAAGTCTATCCAAGTAACACCCAAACCCAAGTATTTTCCCAGAATGGAAATTTTAATCACCTGATGGACTTTCTTAACAACTGTACCTACTAGACATTAAATGCTGCATTAGAGGGCTTAGTAAAGAGATAGCACATCTCAGTGAATGATATGGTCCAAAGCTGAGTGAATTATGAGACAGCTAAAGCTGCAGACAAATAGAGAAGCTCATTTGATATGACTCAATAGGAATTATTAAATACCTCTTTACAGCTGTGGCAACGGATACTGCAAGGAGACTCCTATCTAGAATCCTCAGCTGGCTAGAGAATGTGACAACTTACAAAGCAGGTTAGCAGATTTCCCACCAAATGTATACTCCAATGACAAAGTAATTGCCTAAGAAGTGCCAAGGAACAGCAATTAAATTTTCTAGCTTCTGAATCACTTTCTTGTCAATAAACATCATAGGACAATAGCACATTAGTGTCTCAAATGAGCTTGTTTCTTATTTCAAGGAGGAGTAAGGATTGATGACAGCAGTCAAAACAGATGGAAGAAATTAATGATAAGCTTATAATGAATACCTCAGGAATAAATCCAGCTTGCTAATAATAAACTTGAGCAATTAAGAATGTGGAGGTCTTATGAAGCTACACGGCTTTGCATCTTCCCCTTCTCTCTGAACAAGGGTAATAATAGATGTACTTGTGAATGAATACTGCCTGTACAGTCTGACATAGTCCCCGTGTGATGTGGGGCAAATCATTCAGCTTCAAGATTAGATGTGGTCCAAATCTGTGTATTTTTTATTTTCAGAATCTTTACCATAAGATACAGAAACCTGGTCTGTAGAAATATTAAACACTCACAGATAGAAGCAATTGTGAGAAACATTTCATAAATATAATGCTCATACAATACTATAATCTTTGAAACAGTGGTATTTCAGTGGCTCAGACTAGATATTCAAAACTAATAGAAGACTTTATCCTCAATCTCTGTGTCTCAGCTTCCCATCTACAAAATACAGGTAATACCACTCTCACCTCACAGGGGATTTATGAGGATGAACTCAGTCAAGACTTTGAAGCACACTGATAGTATAGTGATAAACTCCTTAAAAGCAGTACAAGACAGCAAATAGCTCTTTGGACACACACATAATCATAAACAATAACAAAGTTTTGGGGAAGCAACCAAAACATTGACTACTTCTGATTAAACAAATGCTAAAGATACTGTGCACTTAATAAAATGAGAAAACGAGAGGTTATGTGGAAAAACTGTGGGATGACATAATCCAAGACTGTAATACTGAGCATAAGCACAGGGGAGTATAGTGAAAGACAGGAGAGGAAACACTCAGTAAAAGTTCTTAACATTAGAGTCATAGACTTTTTAACAGCTTTCATCTCCTCAAAACTATCAGTAGAAATTTACAAGCAAATATGTGTACACCTAGATTTTCAAGAACATACTAAAATGACACTCTACAGAGGTGGGGAAAACCCCAGATACTCTGTTATTCTTAGTTCATGCAGCCTGCTTCTGGAAAAAACTGCTTCCAGTGTATCCTTACTTCACCTTTTCAGTGAGTACTGCTTTCCCAGGGCTGCCTCAGGGTCCTGCTGACGGATTGCTCTAATTGCAGTTGGTGAAGTAAAGAAGGCAGCTACTTCATGCTCTGCTAGCACACGGAAATAGGCACCAGCATCTGGCGTTCCCACAGGCTTCCCCTATGGAGAGAATAATTTAAAATGTCACAGGATAAAAATACCTCATAATTCCTTGACAGTTCAAGGCTTGAGCACGTAACAGTAGTGGTAACACAGCAACAGAAGTAATTTCAAGTAAGACTTCAAAGGAGGCTTTGTTAAAAATAATAATACTGTGAGTGTATTCACTTGTAGAAATAAATTCATGAGCTTTGGGAACCATCCCTTACATGAACACAGCACATACTAGCTACTACTTAGAAAATTAGGACAAATGGACATGCAAATGAAAAGATACACACAAAGATACGCTACTGCTGTGTTATTGCACTGGCAGCAGAGAGAGTCATGTCTGTACCTACCCTGAGATGCAGTTCAGAAACACCCACACTCCCTCTGAACAAGGAGTCTCTGGACACAGTGGCACTACAGCTATATCCCCATGCATAGATAGCTTTTTCTTACCTAGAAATGTTTTCAAATCTGGAAAAATTCCCACTTAGCTGCATAAAACTGGTTTTTATGAAACTTCATGCTACCCCACATGAAGCCTGGAGAGATCCTGAAGGGCCCCTATTCTGTTTTAGTCTGCTACCAGACTGTGGTCTGGTTTGGGGTTGGTATTTTCTTGAGCTAAAGGGCATAGTGAAGAGAACTGTAAACAGAAGTAATCATATATGACAAATTTTTCAATGCTAAATAATCCTTATAAAAATAATCAAGAATACTTTTCTGTGATGTTGAAAATATGAAAAGCAGTCAGCACAGAATCATACAGTCACAATCCTACTGTATGCATAATTACCACAGTGCATGAACTGCTCCATACCTATTCTGAAATTAAAAGGTGATGTTAATGTAGAATGAGTTTTAGTTCCACTGGTATCACCATAACCTTTTCATAAGAAGGGCCACACTTAGAAGATGAACTTTCACAGGGTACACAAGTCAAGGAACACACTCTTCCTACTGCATCCAGCAGGGCCTGAACACTGGCAAGAGCAGTGGTGAACCAATAATCAGATTCAAGGAACGTAGGACAGGCAAGACTGCATATGCACCAGTGGTTTTGGAGTCCTATTGTGAGATACTGCTCCTGGTGAGAGGCATTTAAAAAAAAGGAGCACCATAAAAGTTTAAAAAAAAAAAACCAAAATAGAATGCACAATTTAAACCCATTTTTAAAAAAGGCTTAAGCAGGGAGTGAGAAACAAATGGAGAGAAAATAAATTTAAAAGAACAGTTCCTAGCCGAAGTAAAAGAGTGTAGTATAACCAACATCAAAACCCTTCTTTTTGCAATTAGCCTATCCTTTATTACCAAAAAGAAATACAAAATTATGCTTGCTGAAAAAGAGTTACATCCGTTGCACCCTTTTTCCTGTCATATAACACACAGTACCCAAAGAAAAATCTTTTATCAGACTGTCTTGAAGCATCACCCTTGCAGACTTCTCCATCACAACTTTCACGTGTTCATCAGTATTTGTTCATGAACCTGATGGTTCAAGTTGACCCTCTCTGCCTTTAATGTCCAGTATACCTGCAGATCTGTGGGCATATGGCTACGAGTTCAAGTCCACATCACTAAAGCCAGAACAAACGGCCTCAGACTCTGAAAAATGCCAAATTTCCACAAGCTTCTCATTAAGTAATTATGTACTTGAACTAGTACCAATCATCTTGGACACCAAAACATCTAGCTGTGAAGCAAGTTGAAATTGGTCAGTCTGACAGTAATAAAGTAGACTGTTACTTTTAACCAAATGTAAATATTCAGACTCCTTAAAGGGTTGTGTCCGGCCCTGAGCACACCCACTCCCTCCCAGATCCTTAACACCTGATCTCTGCCTGAGCTATGCCACAGACAACATGTGCCTCAAACTTCCAGCAAGCCTGAGCGTATCTTCCACACAAACTGTTAAACCTTCAGCAGTGCTTGGGTAAACATTCGGGACTCTGACAGGTGAGTATTTATGTCACAGGTAAGCTTAAAGCAGTTTAGTTTTGGAGTTACCAGTCCCAGATATAGGAGAAAACCAAATAAAACACAAACAGTAGAAAGCAGAGAAAATTCCCCTGACAGGTGATAGGAAATATAACCCAAAGAATAATTACTAATACTAATTTAGGAAAAAAATACTGTCACAGGTGGAAAATGTTCTTACTAGTTCTGCAGAAAAACTTCCCAAGTGTCTAGGAAGCTGTTCAGAGTTTAGCAAATGCATAAACAAAAATGGACATAATGTGTGAGACTGAAATGGTTAATGGCCCAAACATTTTTAAAATCACTGAAGGACTTTGCCCACTGTAGCAAAGTGTGCAAAGAAGCTCATCTGTGACCACCAAAGTCCATCCCTTTGAATACGCCTCCCGAAGGGAATTTGGACTGTGAGTTAAACCACCTGACAGGGAACTTGAGATAAGAAAGGTGGCACTCCTACCCAATTATCTCAGGTCTAAGGAGAAGTAAACAGGGCTGGGAAAGAAGAATGCATCCATGAGGGAGGAGGTGGGGTTTTTGGGAGTGTGATGGCAAAACCTCTGGTCCACACAAGACAGACAGAGTGAACATCCACCACCATGGGACAATCACATGAGAGGAGGCTCTCATGCCTTAGAAGGGGTCATAAACCATCGAAGACCCCCAAATGTCCCCAGACTCATTCCTCAGGCCTTCCACCAGAAGACTGCAAGTGATTCAAAGTTTTGCAACAGATTCAGATTCTGCTGCATAAGCCCTCCCTCGTAAGTGTAAACCTCCCTCATAGGAGAGGTCCTTGGGCATACCCATGTACACCTGAATGCATATTAATACCCATTGAATACTATGTTTCATGGGACACCCATCACAGAGAAGACCAGAAGAGGACCAACAGGATGCCACTGGATCCACAGGGGTGGTCATGAACTTTCCCCTTAAATCTGTCTCCCTTTCCCCCCCCCCACTTCTTTTCTTTACTTCTATCTCTCTCTCTACTGCACATGTACCGATAAATAAAATCCATACTATTGACTTTGGCATATGGTCTTGTTTGCACCTTAATTAATTTCCCTAACAATCAGATTGTAACACATAAGCAAAATATATCTGAGACAGTGCAAATTTATTTTGGAACCCAAAACCTACAAATAAAATTGCCAGAGAGAGTAGTCACTTATTATACAAAAATTTTAAGAAGTACTACCATATTCCATGAAGGCTTATTACCACATACAATTTTTATTTTTAAAAGTTAACAATATGAACAGCAAACCACAGGGCTAATTGAATTCAGAATATGTTGATAGACTGCTGAGTCAATTGGGGACTGTGCAAATGAGATACTTTGACTGGATTTCAGCAAGGACCAGTTCGAGACCTGCTGCTATTTAGTATTCACATCAATGCTGGAGATGAAAATTATTTTTAAAAGTTACTGGCAATAATATCTATGGATGACAGGAAATTAGAGCACAGTAAACGAGAACAGGGCAGTAGAAAGAGAGTGATCTGTCTCACCTAACTTAAAAGAGCAAAGTAAGAACAGACACTTCTTGTATCAGCTAGGAAGATTCCCACAGAAAAGTCCTACCAAGAAACTCTGAGACAGACAAACAGACAAGCATCTTTCTGGAAGCACTTAGATTTAGCATGCAATTTATGAGATGTCAAAGAGCTGAGCAGACATTCTGAGGCAAAATGTGCTGATGATTTATGATTTCATACATGATTATCAAAAAAGATTCAGACACCAAGAATTATCAAGGAGATAGGAAAGTTCTTTTATGGAGAAAGTGAGAAGCCACCAGATACATTACTTGAGGAAAGAGACACAGAAGAAGAGCTATAATAAAATGTCCAACAATGCAGGAGTAAGAGTGCATCAATTCCCTTTCTGTCTGACCCCTAACAACAATGGGTTCTTCAATTACCACTAAATCCAACATTATGAGGAAATTCTCTCTGTATAGAAAATGTAGTGGATGGAACTCACTGCCACTAAAACCTGCTGATGCCAAAGCACACACAAAATCCTTATGTATGAGGATTCAAAAGAATATGCTCACAGAGGCATTTATCCTTCTGATGTCGACCCTGCTGCCAAAGCTCCACTAAAGACTTGAGATGACATGTCCTAGTGAATTCATTCCACAATCAGTATAAATGATGGCAAAGTGATCCCTCCCAGACTTCAGAGACAGTGTTTTGCTTTGTAAGCTGATGATAGTGGCTTATGAAAACAGTAAGGATGTCTCCAAGAACTGTGCCAAAGAAGAGTAATGTCAAACCTGTTTACAGGTTTACCTCTCTTACATATCCTGCAATGCAACTACAGGACTCCAGAGAGCCTTGTGAGAGACTCCAGGCACACAGATGTCGTGCTACAGCTCTGTTTGGGACAACTCAAAGTCCTTAATGCCTGGCTCTTGATAAGTCTGGGTATCCTATTCCTTACCCTAGCTCCAGTTCAAAGTCCCAAACACTGGAACTACGCTGTTGCCTTTTTCTGAACCTTTTTCTGAACCACAAGTAGTAACTAGACTTCCTCTATATACTGCCCTGCTGCTTACAGCTTGAAACCCTATCAGCAAGAGCAACCCTATTAGCAAGAGCAACCCTATTAGCATGAACAACAGAGTGGGCTGTGAGACTTCAGGTAGTTTATTTGTTGCTGACATTTGTCATGTTTTGGAGAAAAACAACACAGGACAGATTTTTTAAAACAAACCAACCAAAACAAAAAATACACTTGCTTTTGTAGTCAAAATAATTCATCATAATTTTCACATTCCTGACAATGGTGCAACAGCAGGTGAAAACTAAAGGCACAGTTCCCACAGTAACTGTTAACATGACAAGTTGTCACCTAAGTAATTTAAAAATAAACAAAACACTTGAAGTAGTGAGGGTATGAAGTCAGCACAGTTTACATTCAACAGTGGTTGCCCACAAGTAAAAGGAATGTGATGTTCTTCCCCCATGGCTAAACAGCACACTGATACTCCCTAATCCAAAATATATAATTAGGCAATCATTTAGGAGATTTGACTAAAACTTTCTGAATATGTACTATTAATACAGTATGCTGAGCAGAGGAAAAACAATGCACTATTCTCTTTGTAAATATTACTTTTATTCCTTTGTGCACAGACCTTCCATTTCTTCTCATTATTAATCCTCAAAAAGATGACACTTATGTCATTAAAACTGTCTGAGGCCTTGATTAGTGGCATCATCTTGGAGAAGAAAAATGGGAAATGTACTATTTCTGTTTAACAATGATCTCACCAAGAGCAAAAAATCACAAAGCGTATATGTAGGTCAACCTGATATTAACTCTAATTTTTCTTTACATTCACTGTTAAAAAAGTAGGATTTTTACTCTCTCTGTTTTACAACAGTTTAAACTCAAAGGTATACCTTTACAATGACAATAATCACATTGATCCAAATGCATTAGCTTCTGACAATTCATGCAACAATTTTAATGTGGCCTAGCACATCATAAGTGTTCAAAAATCATCACTATAAAACTACCGAAATCTCTTTATTATCTGCAAGCACTTACCAATTTTCTTACACTGCTTTCCTCTTCTGTTTAACTATTGTGGTGGTGTAGAGTTTTAATCCCCTTAGCATGAAGAATCTAATTAACATCTATTACGCACTTAAACATTAATTAGGCTATAGTAATTTAATACTCAAGCTAATACAATATTTGAGTCTACAAATGTGCATTTCTGCTACTGGATGAAGGTTTTGCTCTTTCTTGTTCAGAAAAATCAACAATAAATTCTGAAAAAACAACAATGTAAGGCAGCATGATTACTTTTTTGAGCAGCAAAGTAAGGATGCTGCAGGCCACTCCAATTGGACTAGTCTCCACCCCATTAAGCTTCATCCCCTGAAGGAAAGGGCTAAGCCCCAAATGTCATCTGAGTCTTGGGTTCAGTTTCCTTGAATGGTAGAGAGGAGAGAAGGGACAAGTCTCCTTAGTAGAAGTTCTAGTTCCAACCATACAGCTCTCAATTGCATCCAGCTAAGATCCAGTACATATTTCTCATCACAAGATATACAAAACACAACACCCTCTCCTAATTACAAAATGAAGGTAGTCTAATCAATAACACAGGTACACTCCACCATCTGCCATTTCTAGTTCTGTTGTTTAAGAGCTCCTTACTCCACTAACCATCACCCTTCACACAAATGTAGACAAAGTTGAAGGACAGTGAAGTAAGTTTTCCTTAAAAATTACTGTAATAGGTGGGAGAGTATAAACACTGAAGATACACACACAGTTTAAGTATCTGTGGCATGAAGAATAGACAGGCATAAACAGGATCATCTGAATCATCAGTTGGAGGAGATGCTGTTATTTCCAAGGGGGGGTTTTTAGATTGGATCATACCTCATACAAAACTGTAGTATTACCATGAAGGAGAGGTCCATAGCAAATGTAGGAATGACCAACAACCCAGCCTAAATCAGAAGCTGCCCACCATACCTAAAATTAAATATAAACAAAATTATAGCTAGAAGTTATAAGAGGCATTCATGAAGGTTTACAGGACATTTAAATAGAATTACCTCACCAGGTTTGAGGCCATATACAGCTGACATGGTCCAGTTAAGCATAACTGCATAGCCTCCAGTTGGTCTCACAACACCCTAAATGAGAAAATTTGAGTATATAAGTACTTAAGATCAAGATTTGAAGGAAATGATCATATTTCTGTCTTCAATTAAATGTTAAGGTTTCAGTAGCAATGGAATTAAAGTTGTCCAACTCCAATACTTCTCACTTAAGAAATTATCTATTCCAAGAACATAGTAACACTTCCACTAAAGAAGTAATTTTGGAAAACAGAAACCAAACATACAATAAAACAAACATTCAGAAGATAACTAACAAAGTTAAAATTCTCTCATAGAAGCTGGACATAAAAACACTCAGTCAATATATGCTAACAAAAAATAAGAGATTAAGTATTTACTTCACTTAAACTGTACCATCTAAATGCTAGGCATATTTTAAACTCATTGTATACTCTATCTGTATCATCTTTGCACCTGCAAAGTAGATGATCCCTGAAAAAACTGGGGTGAATTACCCCCTGAAATGTCCCTTTCTGCCCTGACTCTTTCTAAAGATGTCAGAAAATTGGCTTAAACCAATGTACTCTCTTTAAAGTTTACTATCCAGCCTGAAGCGCACGTATGAACGCTAAATGAATACCACCCCAGTCTTCAGCTAAAAAGGGATTGGAGAATTAGAATGAGAGATTATCAACAGCATCATGTGCCTTGGTAAACCAAAAATCCAGCACTGGAATATCATTAACAGGAAACTTCTGGACATATTTTGCAATATTAGAATAGTCAATATATATTTCATCACCTTCTAGCACATTACTCCTAGAAGAAAGAATTAAGTAAACTCCATCCTGGTGTCCTGAACTAAAATTCAGAAGAAATCCACTGGACCAAACAAATATGCACTGCATAGACATTACAATGCAGCTGTCTGTCTGTGCTAGGCATGGCACATTCTCTTGATGTACTTAATAGAATGAACTAGGCACTTTCAGGCCTCATCCAAGAAATGAGGGACTGCAGAGATACATTAACTCATTAAAATAGAGATTGCTAAGGCAGAGAAAGGTCCACAAACACTTCACCAATTTCAGACAGCAGATTGCCTTTGTTCAACTCAGCTTCTAACTGAGCCTCTGCTCTAAAACCAACAAGCTTTTTAGGAAGGTCATAACCAAGTAGTTTTACCTGCATGACCATTTAAATTAAGTTATTTAAATAAATAAAAAAGTTACCTTATTCACTGAGAGTTACTTATTGTAGCTTACTGCTAGCTGAAAATCTCTCTCTTGTAAGGGTGATTGATTCAAGGTATCTGTATTTTTCTCTGCACAAACAACACAGTGAAATAAACTTCTGAGAACTATTACCTCTGAGATACTCTATTGATACTCAAAGACAATACCTGTTCTAGCAAAGGATCTTATCTTGGTTTTTTTGACAATATAACTGTATGATTTAGGATACACATGTTGCTTTCAAGGTAAAAACAGAAGACATTTTTCTCAGCAAAACTGCTGTTTGTTTTCCCTTACATCCTAAGAGATTCTGAACTTTATAGGCAACACCATTAAATAATTTTTTAGCAGTAGAATTTTTCTCTCCAGGGTGTATGATACTGTCTGAATCAGTGGTGGTAAGACTATCATCAGAAAATCATATACAGCTTGTCTTCCACATTGTAAAAGAGCATTGTAAGTACCAAGCAAACACTCACAGAGTTCACTTTTAAAATACAATTCCTTAAAAATACATAGTTAAAACTAATTTACATTCAAAAGCAAACATTTCCAAATAATAACCTTTGTTAATTTTCACTTAATCTAACTTCTATTTTTTAGGATATTATGTACTCAGAATTGTGCAGTAACACAAGCATTCAGAATATGCTTTATTTCATTTAACCTGTAATGCCATTCACCATGTCTTATCTACAAGAAAATTAGCTAATATGTAAATAATGAACAAGATTAGTCAGCAATAAATGCTATCACAGTTAGAACACAGAAGATAGTACTGAATAAAAGATATTCTGCTATGCTCAAAAGTTTATTTTGTACAAATATTTGAAGAAAATGCATCTTGTCTTTATATTACTATTACTTAAATTTAAAAAACATGATTTATTCCTAGACACTGCCTTTAAAATAGTGAAATGTGAATAAATGAGATTAAACCATTTGTAGCAGTGCTTGTAATTTATAGCACTGTGCTCTGGCAAACATTTTCAACCCTTTCAATGGGAACTGCAAATAGCTGGTCACAGACACTTAAGACTACTGATAGTCCTTTACCTTGGGTAAACCTGTTGTTCCAGATGTATACAAAATATAAAGTGGATGGTCTGAGGCAACGGAGACACATTTTGAATACTGTGCTTTTGCAAGCTCTTCTTCCCAGTCAAGATCACGACCTTTGGTAAGAGGAACATGGCCCTGCCCATTGAAAAATAAGAAAATTGTCAAAAGAAAATCACATGGAATAAATTGAATTCAAAAAATATGTACTATTGAAAATTTTTATACAATACCATTAAATTTTCTGTAATCTTTCTACTGCATTAGTTCTGTTTAGTATTTAAATCCTATGAATATAATGCTCGCCCTTAAAATTAAAAAACAAACTACAACAGATACAGTAAAATATTTCTTGCAAAAAAGTAAAGGCACATGCACTACACAAACACGTGAAAGTTAACATAAAGGCACTACAACTGTAAACCCACCAAATTCTGTCGCTGGTAAACAAGAACTTTATCAGGTTTGCTCTGCACTCTTGCCAGTGCTGCTTCTAGGAGAGATATGTATTCCACTTTCCTTTTTGGTTCTACTCCAAAACTTGCTGTTACAATAAGTTTGGGCTAAAAAAAGAAGATAGTTAATATGTACATTTGCAATGTATTTTAGATATGTAACCTAATAACATTTTCCATTAAATTCAATGTATACAATTTACCTTTACATAATTAGACACAAGGGTTTTGATCAGTTTTCTTGAGTACATCAAGCTTGTGTGATGTCACTGTCCATGCATTTGCTTTTTGTTTGGAAGAATATTAATACCTCCTGACACTTCACTATTTTCAAACACATTTGAGTAAGAAATCAACAGTTTTAACTTCTTCCTACTGGCACAAATATTACTGAACACAGAGAGAAACCCCTGTCCATTTTAGCTCCTCCACTAAGGAAGAGTGGTGCAGTGATGTCAACAGTTAGCTGTACTGTTTTGCCTTCTATATAAACGCTTCCAATTTCATATTTCAATACCAGCTGAAGAACTTTGATGGCTTTTTCACAGCCTGCAATAAAAGCCACAGGATAGAAAACAGAAGAAAGAGGAAAAAGAAGGCAAATAAGAGATGGCAGAAAACAAGAAATACAGGAAGAGAATAAGCTAAAAGTCATAAGGCACATGAGGGAAGTAAGGCTAGAGTTTATCAAGAGATGGTTGAAGGATTGAGGATGCAAAATTACAAAAAATCAGATTTGTATAGTTAATAAAAGCTTTTTTAATATAGAAGCTTTTTAGACTATTTCCTATTAATACCTATTTCCAAATGTGGATTTCACATCTTTGTCAATAAGTTAACCACAGCTCTTATGTAAGACTTCCTAAGTGAAGAAATCTGCATACAAGCTATTTTGACTCAAGTCCGAAGATCAGTATTTTTATTTTTTGTTTTTTAGGGGAGAAAAGGTAGCACCAAAGCAACTATGTGTTACAACATATTTCACTTGGAGAAGGATGAGTCTTCAATCTCCATTGTTTTGAAGTTTTACAAGTTTATTTATCATATGGCACTCAGTTTGATCAAGCTAGTTTACTAATTGCCTGCATTAGCATAAATCTTGTTAAGTAGGCATAAACCACAATGTCATAGTTAAGGCTAAAATAAATTCAGCAGAGAAAGCACAGATTAAATATTTTTCTTGTGCCATTACAAAATGTTTCCGGTCCAAATTTGCCATTCAGAAAACATCCCCAATTGGTGTGTACTCAATATAAAGATCTCGGATGAGCTTTAAAATTTCAGCATTCATTGATTTTCCTTTTTGGAATGCACTGATATAATAGAAGATGAAAGAATACAATGCAAATAAGTTGAAATTCATTAGCAGATCACCATGAAGTCAGACTTTAATAAATACGAGATACACAGTTCTATTCAAGTGTTAAGATGAAAGCTTCCTGTTCTCACTAGCTTTATAGTAATTTGTAAATGATGTCACCTGTGCTCATCAACTGCTTTGTATGTAATAAGGACACCTAAAAATAACCAATACTAAATTAGCTAAGTGAAGAAGCATCATGGATCACTCTGGGCAAACCAAAGGCCCACTACTGGTTTTAACTGCTCTTTTCTTCTCTCTGCCTAATGACATTATTTCCCCTGCACCTCTGCTCCCATATTGCTTTCATACATCCATTTCCCACCTCTGCTGTGACTCCATGTAGTTTCTACATGTTAAGATTAGATAGAAATATAACAAGTTTGGAGAAAAACCAGGGAGAGTTCAAGGGTCTGCTAGAGAAGAAATGAGAAGAGATAGTGAGTGTAGCGGCAAAACCAGAAAAAAAAACAGAATTATGAAGTAGAAATTAGATAAAGCAAGGCCTAATAGTAAAGGTGTTGGTATAAGACCAACACTTTCATTCTGTTACAAATCTCCTACAAATTCTTCTATACTCTCTAATACTCCTCAAATGATGCAGCCGACACTCCTGACAGGATGGCATCCAGAGGGGCACGGACATGCTCAAGGAGTAGGCCCACAACAACTTAATGAGCTTCAAAAGGTTCAAGTGCAAGGTCCTGCACCCGTGCCAGGCCAAAATCAATGCCCCCAAAAACCTGTGCCCCCAAAAATCAATGCTCTCTGGGGAATAAAGGGATTTAGAGTAGCCCTGCCAAGAAGGACTTGGGGATCCTGGTGGATAAAAAGCTGCATATGAGCAATGCCTGCTAGGACAAAGAGGTAATGGTATTAAACCATAAGAGTGCATATTTAAACTGGATACAAGGAAGAAATTTCTTGCAATGAGGATGGTGAAATACTGGCACAGGTTGCTCAGAGAAATGATACATGCTCTCCTTCAAGAACATTCAAAGTCAGGTTCGACAGGGCTGACCTGATCTAACTGAAGATGTTCCGCACATTGCGGGAAAGTTGGACTAGATGACCTTTAAAGGTCCCTTCCAACTGTTCCATGACTATATGAACCCAACTCTTGTTTTGATATTTACAAATTACATATTTCCAGACTCAAGTAAAAGGAAAGATGACAAAAAATCCTGTTCTCATGCTCTCTATCACTTCATCGCAATTCACTGCAGAATGCCTGTAACTGCCAACACCTGACACAAGCAGAAATTACCAGCTGCAGGACTTTGCAGCATTCCCAGACCTATTTAAAATTCAAGACAAGACAAGGTAAGATGGCCAAGCGTACCTCTTCGTAGTCACTAGAAAGTGCTTGTTATTTCTTTCACTCAGACTTTCCAACAGAATATGAAGTTTGATCTTTCTTCCACAAGAACATCTTACAGCCAGCTTTCCACTGCACATCTTTAACACTTTCTAATTAATTTTAGCAATATCAGGTCTTGTACTGCAGTATCTAAACCAATTCACATAAAAGCCTAATAAAAAGCTTAGTTTACTGTGCAACTGCTTTATTTATTCAGCATTTTACTGTCTATTACAGGTACTTACAGGTAGCTTCAGGAGTGTGCAATTCACCTATCGTGAAATCTTTACCATGCTGAAAATTGGGGCATGTTTTGAAATTTAGATTAAGGATGTATCTCTCCTTACTCACATTTTCATTATACATCTGACGGACCAAAAATCATCCATTACACTGCCTTTTAAAGAAATCAAAAGGCAATGTAAATTAGGACTTAGTCCATGGTTTGAAGCTAATAATTATACAGCTAACGCTTCAAAAGAGTTGCTATGTGACCTTGGGTAGAAGACTTAAACTTCCTCTCTTTTTATCTTAATGAATGAAGCAAGGATTACAATTATTGTGCTCTCTCCCCTTTTTCCTGGGGAATAACCATTGGGATTAATTAGTTAATAATTGCAAAATACTCTAAAAGTAAACATGCTAGATGATTTTTATTGTAGCACCTCCATTTTTAAAGTTTATATTTTTCCTTCTACATTATTTTTACCTAATTATAGCTTGTTAAAAAATGGGGAAGTGGGAAGAAAGACAAGGGAAACTAGAGAGCTGTTGTTAGCCTTTTTTCATCATTCCAACAAACCATTTTGGCCATTTTATTAACATCTTTCTTAAAGCATCCAGGAGAGGAGGGGAAATGCATTCAACTCTCTATTTACAGATATTTATAAAACCGAAACTTCAGTCATCTAAAAAGCACGTCTGCACACAGAAATCTAGATGAAATCTAAATGAAAGTTCCACAAAACCTGGAGACTTGAACTCTACACAAAATCCTGTTTTGCTTTATACGTCTAAGCAACATGATTCAATAATAAGATAGCACCCACAGGGAATCTGAAGGCTCTAGGTGACTGATCACCTTGCTCACTAGTAAAAACAAGAATAGGCCATTCCATTGTTAGCTGGTTTGAAACTAATGCATACACAAGCTACTAATATACCTATATAAAGTACTAAGAATAGTCAAGTAGTATTTTAATTTCAGTAACATAGACATCATAATGCTTTATAAACAAGCTCAACTTATGCCAAACAGAGAAGCATTTAAAGCATTCACCTCTATTAATTATGTAATGTGCACCGTCACTTATTTAGGGAAACTGTTTCCATAGCTGTCTTGCTTTGCATAGAAATTAAATGAAGCAGATTTGTAATTGAACTTGTTCTAGGTCCAGCCAGGACAGGGTTCATTTTTGTAACAGCCAGGAGGGGCATGGCCAGGACCCACAGGTCACTCTATACCACCTCAAGCCATACACAGGTGGGAAGGGGGATGGGTCCTTTCTGGAGGGTGTGGTGGGGTAGTGTGAGCTCTGCATGGTGTGAATCATTTGCCTCATTTGTACACACTGCTGTGAATATTGTTGCTATTACTGTTCATTTATTTCATTTCTATTTCTATCACATTGTTCTTATCTCAACCTGATCTTTACCTTTTAGGCCTCCAATTCTCCTCTCCATCCCACCACAGGGATGAGGAGAGAGAGAGGGGAGCAAGCAATGTATGGTTTGGAGTGTTTCAATGAGAACAAGAAATTGGGGAATATCATTCCTAAATCACAACATAGCTGACAAAAGGTATTACCTAATATGTCTACACACCAGATAAGCCAATGAAAACACTTAGGGTTGGCAGAATTTTCCCCATAAACTTGATGAAATGCTGAACCAAAAGCAAATATTAAGGAGATGCTTTGTAGAAAAATATTTACAAACATGAGAAGAAAGTACACTCTATACAGACAACAGTGCGTTAAACTCCCAGTTTTGTAGAAGTGGTCAAAATTGCTCACTTGGTGTCTGCTATACAAGCATCAACCTCAGCCCAGACATAATACCTTGTTCATATTGCAACAACAGGTATTATAAACAAATTGAGATTGTGTGCCACACAAAGAGAAATGTTATCCTGTCTGGGAAAAAATCCAAACAACAGGTTTTTGACATCTACATCTACTGATAGGAGTAACTAATGCTATGATGGTTTTTGTTGCTCCAAACTGGTTTTATTTATTACCTTTGCATGATCAATGCGAACTGAAAGTTCTTTAGATGCAAATCCACCAAAAATGAGGCTATGGATGGCTCCTATTCTTGCACAAGCCAGCATACAGTACACCGTCTGTGGAATCATGGGCATGTAGATGACCACACGATCTCCTTTCTCCACACCATGTCTGACCATGACATCAGCTAACTTGGAGACCTGTACTGACAAAACATTCGTATTTGAAGTTTCTGCAGATTTGCTGCTGCCACATAAAAAAAAACAACTTTCATACAGTCAACAGATGCACAACATCAAAGAGACAAGCCAGTATGATATAGAAAGTTGATGTAACGTAATCAAAGTTCAATAAATTTGAAATAATTTCCTTTTTGCAAAAAACCCACTAATACACTTTTCTTTTGTAAAACAAAAATGAAAGGAGACGAATTATTACAGTCAGTACATCAAAAAAAAAAACAACAATAGCAATGTCTAGCAAATGTTTAAAAACCAGTCTAGCAGTCATTCTTTTATTCAGTAACAGCTTATATTTCTCAATTTTAGCTCTTAAGAATGAATGCAAACAGGTCACTTCAAAATATAAGTTCTGTCCTAACTAGCTAACTTTGAAACACAAATCAATATGTAATAGTATCATCTTTACTGCAGTATCATAAACTTCTCACCATCTGAGACAAGAGACTTTCTACCCTTAACCAAAGGTGAACACAAATTCAGAGAAATATCTAGATTTAAAATTAATTTTTGTTCTCATTGTCAGATTTTCAGTTTTGTTATGCAGAAACCTGAGAGACTATGTATAGCAGCAAAGGACTGGAACTCAAGAAATTCAATAGACTGATCAGCAGCAATGCCTCCGTAACACCATGCCTCCATAACACCATGAGAAAATATTTATTACTTTGACAGTACACAATATTCAGTCACAAAAGTAGTACTGAATATTTCATTAGTATTTACCACATATTAAGTTGGATCATAGTGAGCACGGGAGCCTGTGACAAGCACTGTGAAGTTGTTCCAACCTGCTTGCTGAAGCATGGCAAGGTGGCATCTTCTGAAAGAAATGCTTTCAGTCATAGTATTTAAAAATTTTAATTTTATCTTTTTAAAGAGTAACTAATTCAGTCCTAGAATCCTCACAAATATATTGAAAAATATATATCAACAGCTTTGTATGCAGTAGGGGCATGTAAAAATATCCAATACTAAATCAGACACAGTGATGTACTTACCCAAGTGAAGAAGCATCATGGATCACTCTGTGCAAATCAAAGGCCCACTACTAGTTTTAACTGCTCTTTTCTACTACTTTACTCTCTGCCTAATGACATTATTTCCTGCACCTCTGCTCCCATATTGCTGTTATATATCCATTTCCCACCTCACTGTTTCTCTTCAGTGGAAATACAGGTTCAGACTTCAAGTAACCTGAGACAGTGATATCCAGAAGCTCCAGGGGCATCTGCTCTGTCTTTGCATTAAATTCACAGCTCATACACAATGAAACAGCACATATCTACATTCTCCCCAAGGATTTAAGAAAATAGAAACACAGAAGCCCCAAGCAGGCACTCTTGCATCAGAAGATATTGCGTAAGTTCCATTTTCTGTAAGCATTGCAAAATCTGTGCTGTTATTTTCAATCACAAGAAAGAATAAGTAAAGCAAGGTCATTGCCACACCAAGCTGAAAACTCACACAAACTAAGGTATCTATATGATTTGTATGGAAAAGATCTCTTATCTTAAACATTACTGATTTTCAAGAGAAAGTATCTTTAATGCTAGACTTATTAACACCTATCACAGTCACATAAAACTGATATACACAAGCAAAACTCAACAAGATCCAAAGACTGGACATGTACAAAGCTAGCATTTATTGCCATAGCACTTATAGTCACTTCTAGGTATAATTAGTGAAAGTAATTGTAAATAAAGATAACAACTCTACTTCCAAAGGCAAATTACTTTTCTACACTTCCTAGTGTGAAAACATTAAAATCTGCAAACACAGAGCTAACCCCACCTTCTCTCAAAGAAGCAAGAAAGCTAATCACTATCTTCCCTGCTTGTGACTCTCAAGCAGAGTGTTGACGAAAAGGCCAGAGGTAATGAAAATAACATTTAATGAGTATTTTTATAGTCATGTAAGTGTGGATAGTGGGCAATAAATAGTTAAATACAATGGACAAGTAGTATTATTATTCATTATCATTATTTCATAAATAATTATTAATAATTATGACAAAGGCAATGTTTGTCTGCTAAAAGAAAAAGACACTGTTTAATGATCATAATTAGTAACTCTGTAATAGAAGACTCCTACTGCCTGTAAAAAGCTATATAACTGGTTCCTGGGTGTAGGAGGGAGACAGCAATGACATCAGCATGTATTTAAATAATTTTTATTGCAATCTATCATAGCTAAATTGTATTTAAAGCAGAACATGTGTACAGCATACTGCAGACAGGAACTACATGTCACACGTGCAAACCCAGTAATTGCTTGTCTGTACCTAATTTCCCCACCCTAAAGACTGTAAGGTCACTGAAGAGAGCAATCCAATACTATACACAGGTATCTATTATTTTCCCCACCCTTCTGACAGACAGAGAACATTTGGACTACACAATAAAACACTGTCTCTATCTGCAATTATTTGGAAGACAGGAGAACACTGTAAAGCAGGTTTAAATTGCCCTTCAGATTGATTCAGTAGCCCTGAAACATCCAAGCAATCATGCTTTCTAAAAAAAAAAGGGGGAGGGCAGAAAAGTGAGTACTGACAATTCATTAAACTGTTAAAAGCCATGAAGCCTTCCACCTTGTTACAATGTGTTGTCATTTACAATTTACATTAATAAAGTGTAGTGTACTTCATCACTCAAAAACTAACATGCTATTTCTCCACTTTTCCTCAAGTTTAAGACTGCTCACTCACTTTAATACATCTGACATTTCAGTAATAAAATCACTTGAGACTAAGTGATATAATAAGAAACTCAAGTAGGCTTTCAGCTTGGACCAGAGCATAAATTACCCTTCTATCAAATGCATGGACCCAGTGAGCATGGTTTTACTTTCACCCAGCAACTAAATACTACAGCTGTACTAGCAGCTGAGGTTTCTAAGTCATTCAGTTCTAAGGTAAGCTCCGAGCAGTTACCAAAAGCAGTTTTGGTCCATGCCAAAAGAATTAATTTTAGAAGATAAAAAAACTAGAAATTAACTTGAAATGCTCAAAAGAGGAGTTCCAAACCTTCCCGGGTTGAACAGTGACTGGGACACACAAGCATAGAATCCTTCAATGCAAGCTAAACTCTCCTAGACCTACAAGATCCATGAAAAAAAAAATACAGCCTATGTCCCTCCAATTTTCAGCAGATCTCTTCTTTCTTTTGTTTTCAGGAGTCCAGTAGCTAGTAGATAAACCAAATCAAACTTATTGTACAAGAGGGGACCAGAAAGCTTCAATGGACAAGCTATTAATATCAAATACTGCCTTTCACATTTATTTGCTTTTCATTAAGAGCAAACTGTAGAGAACTCAGAAATAGTATTTAGATAGGACTCAGCCTCCAGCAGGATTATAATGAACTTCTCAGTCAGCACTGCTACATTTCTCAGAAAACTTAAACCAGTTCTGGTTTAGCAATGCTCTGTAACAAGAAATGTAGATGAAAGGATGTGTCTGTCAACTAACAAAATTTTCTCACTTTGCACAAATGCACCATGTTTTATGACAATTAATACACTGAAAAAGACAAACTTAGGAGACTTAATATAATATCAAGCTTAAAAAGTAGAAAAAGAGGCTACTTTTCAAGTTCTTTTCAGAGGAAATTTCTACCAAGAAAGTTCACTTAAGATAATTTATATTAAAATGTTGTATTTCTGCATTAAAATAAACCAAGTATTATATGCAACATATATAGAGATTTCATATATACACATATAATTGCATATCTATTGTGTATATATCACAGTTATTGAAGGCAAACGACACAAAAACTGTATATATAAAATTTTAATTGTACTTATTATATATTAGTATGAATAAAATTAGATAAAGAGCTGGATCCTTTCAAAGTCTTCTGACTCCTTAAAACACCAAAGCTAGTCCTTCCAGCTCCAGCATACCATATGGCATGTTGCTTTTTGGACTTGGTAAATAAATAGAAAACTGGTGAGGAGTACATGTTTTCTATATTTTCCTTACAAGGTAGAATGCATAACAGCTTTATCATTTCTTTGTAGCTGTATGACTTCTCTTGTCTTGCAACAGTGGAATAAACCCCTTGCAAACTGAATTACTGTATTCTGAACCTCATTTCACATTTCAAACCACAGGTTCACATTACTCCAGACACTACACGCATATCTTAAGTACAGTGAGTGTGCTGCATTCAGAGCAATCCATCCTGCACACTGAAACACACTAAGGAAGAACAGGAGCCCAACTCCAACATTCCTTTGCATGGAGTGCTAAGTTCAACTGTTACATGTAACTGGAAGAAAAAACACAGCTGAACAAGAGTAGCAGCATGAGGGCAAACCTCCAGCAGACAACCCTGAGAGCCAAGAACCTTCAACCGAGCAGGCTGCAAACACCCATGGTGGCAACAACCCATGGTGAAGCACAGAGCTAATCTGAACGGGCTGATGCAGAACTGGATATTCACAATCTTATCAGGCATAAGCTGTCTCAGCCAACAGGGAAGTGGAAACCCACAGACCCTCCAGACAGAAGGGCCACCAGCCCTCTTATGACAGCCTGCATAGAGGCAGGTGACACAGCTTTCTTTGGAGTTCCCCCAGTTAAATCTCATTTAGGGTTACACTCAATTATGTGCAGCAATAGCCAAGGCACACATTTCATTTCTACGGAACTGTACTTTCGTTCATCACAGCAACTGTCAAGACACTTAAACTAATTCAATGTCCAACCTGTTAATTAAGATCTGTTAGGGGAAAAGAAAATGAAATCAAATACAGGCAAGTTAAAAATTTAACCAGGAAAAAAACGATTAAACTGTAGAAGGAAAAGAGGAAATAGAGAAATTTCAAAAGCTATTGGATACAGCATAATTTGGCAGAGGTAATAAAGCTTATAAATCAATACTGAGCACAGCAAAAGGAGTAAACCAGTGAAGTAGATAATTTCTACCTCTCTGGTATCTACCTACTGTGTGATATTTATTGCCCTTCCTCATTAACAAGGTTATTCTGAAACATACCTGTTCCAGAAGTTCCTTATATGTTATTTTCTCTTTGGTATTTGTTACAGGACTGTCATAAATAATGGCAACTTGGTCTCCTCGTCCATTCTCAACGTGACGATCTACAGCATTGTAACAGATATTCAGCTCTCCACCTACAAACCTAAAAAAGAAGTTGAAGTATGTATCAGCCAGCCTTCCAAACGAAGATAACTTTTTCTTTTTTTTGGCATTTTGTGTTTTTAGGGAATGAGAGCATTCAATTAAAACATAGCTCTGGAAACATTATACTCACTTCAGGAAGTTCATTTGTTCTTTTTTATTCTGTAACCTCATGATTGACTCAACAAGCTAAAAAACAATACGACTACTGGTGAAAATAGAAAAGTTAGATACTGTACCTTAACTGACTAAACTAAGAATCTGCTAAAGATGGTCTTGATTTAACTTACTTTGCATTCATCACCCTGATTTTCATATGTATGGTATCACATAAAAAGCATATATTCACATAAAATAAATCAACATTATGAAAATTGACATTCGACATTATGCTATTATCCTACTTTGTACTGGTACACACACATACCCTTTTCAAGGAGAACAGGTTCAGGACTCAAAATAGTCTTATTCATCTCTTGGCAATAACAGTTAAACAATCAAGCATCTGTAGCTAAACAAAAGGGATCCCAAGTTATAGGATCATATGATTATAACATATTGGACAACTGCTTCATATCTGTGACTCAAAATTTTCTGTAAAGTGATATGAGTCATAGCTTCTTCAACAGCTAGACACTTGCAGAAAATTCTTACCTTCCAGTTAAAGAAAAAACATACCATAAACTTAGGTTTCACTTTTATAGTAATTTTACACAGAAAAAGAAAATTCAAGTGCAGTATAATCCTCAAAGTACAAAAACACAGAAGGTACCAGATACAAAGACAATTCTATTTACTAGAAGATGACTTAGTACCTAAAAGTTTAAGTTCACACTACCTGATGCCCTTTCATTTGTTTTTCTATCTGCATGTATGTCTGTGCAGCAAAAATAGCAATACATGAAAAATACACAGTTGAGAGTTTCCGAAAGGTTCTATGGGGACAACTGTACAGTGGTAACATATTATTATAATGCAACTAGAAATAACAGATGGCCTAAAGTAACCCACTACTAGCGTTAAAAAAAGTATTTTCTTCTTCACTTTTCCTGCGTAGTAAAGGACTGCTCTAAATCAGGATATTTTATTTATTGCTTTTATATTCATAAACACAGATGCTATCTCAATAGTCTTTATTGTCCAAAACCAGCAATCATGAAATTAAAAACAGTAAGGATGTTTAGGATTTGACTATCTTACTGCAACTCCTTTACAATGCCATTAATAAGGAGAAAGTGGGGGACCATGAAAGTCACAAACCATTCCGCACAAAAGTCTACGAAATTCTTCCCCTAAAAGGAAAACCATATGAACAACAAAAGTTCCAGAATTGTTTCACATAATACAGAGTAACTCTGTATTACTGTCATAAAAGTTGTGAAAGATTCATATTTTTATATCAAATCAGTGTAGGATATTAATAAGGGAACACAGTACCTGGGCTATGCATACTATGCATATTCACTTAAAAATCGTCACAACATGAGCAGACACAAGAGTTTTGGTTCTTCTAAAGATACATAGCAACATCAACATGAATTTTTAGCAATCACTTACAAACAAGTGTGTGAAAGACTTCAATCAAAAACCAAGACTACCTGGAAGGTGTGATGAGAGCTTTGTTCTCCTGTCAAGGAGGAAAGAGGTTCTGATAGCATCAGAAAAGCAGAGATGCACTTTTTTACACGAAATGACAGTAGAAGTTGAATAAAAATGTTGGACAATATTAGATAGTTTGAGATAGTATTATGTAAATTGACCCTGTCATAGTCTTAAAAGGGTAAGCAACATTTGAGTAGCAATCTGGGCAGCATTTCCAAAATTCAAAGGAGATTATATATTGCACTTATGTCTTAGCATCAGAGGAAAAACGTATGTTGCAAAATTGCCCTCTGCCTGCACACGTTAGAGAAAATCGTTTCCACATTCCTAAATAAACAGTTGTTTTAACCCTTTTAGCTGACATTCCACAAGATTCCAAAACAATCTGTTCAAGTGTTTCACTAACTTCAGCATTAAAAAGATATTCCTAACATCTAAAGACTATGTTTCCCATGTGGCAACTGAAAACAGTTTAGACCTGTTCAAAGCCAACTCAAGGAAGTTTTTCCTTCAACTTCTTTGCCAAATTCTATGTGATTTAAACCTAGGTCTCCATTTTGGCTTTTAAATCAAACAATTTCAATTCCTTAATCTTCTTGAGCAACCATGTTTCGTAGCTGTTATTATTTTCCATGTAAAAACAGATGTTTTGTGCTGTATCAGCCACTGCTACAGTTTAGAACAGTACCTGGGATTACTGTTTTAAAAAAAACAAGTCGGGGATGGTGACACTGATCACTTACTTTCATTTTGCATTCCACTGACATAATACTCTACTTCCAATGACAGAGAGTGAAGAAAACACACTGAGGTATGTTGCAAGTTTCTTTCAGTATTAAGTTTCTCACAGTATTAAGAGAGGAAGAATTGCCTTATGTCTACATTTTAAATAAAGTAACAGCCTCCTTCAACTCTTCAATGGAAGCAGATTACACTGCTTCAATTACAAGTGTCTTGTAAGTCTCAGGTTTTGCAACCAAAAGAAAAGATATTGAAAAAAAATGGTATTTTCTATTGATCTAATAAAATGCCTCCAAAAGAGGAAACAAATTCTAACTCAAGAAACACATACATTAACTTCTTAATACTATTTTTCAGGTCCCCATAAAGAGCTTTCAAGGTAAACCTCTGACCCAGAACTCCATCTTTACCCTGGTATGCCAGCAAGCTATGTTTTTGCTTGGAAGCCTGGCCTCTTCCTCAGCTGAGTCTGTTTTCTCTTCAGCCTGTCCTCTGAAAGACCCTCTTCTATGTTCTCTCTCTCTTAAATTCAAAGAACTTGCCCATCTGTCACCCTGCTGAGCACACTGACTGCTGGTAATCATTTGGTACTTCAGAGGCATTGAAGTACAACACTCTATTATATACAGCCTGTTATCATTTAAAGCGAACTTAAAAAAAGAAATAAAACTGCATGTTGCACATTAAGACATTTGTTTATACAAATGTGAATTGCTTAAAGTTTTATTATCCACAGAACAAGTACCTGGCATACAAACAATTACAGCCTGATGCTAAGCCTTCAGACTTACATTTTTGTATAATGCCAGAGAATCACAGACTAGCTTGAGATTGGAAGAGACCTTTGGAGGGCACCTGCTCAGGTCTGTGGCACCCTACTCTTAAGGGAAAGGCAGAGCCCAAGATTCATAAATGCCCACAGTCAAAAATAATGACAAAAGTCAGTGGGTTTGTAAAAACTTACAAAGTTTTTATTAGTAAATTCCACACACTTTGTATGGAAATCTGTATAAGTTAGTCCCTGATACTCTAGTATAAGCACATGGCAGTGGGTTTTGGATAAAGGTAGGGTGCAAGATAAGAGATTAAGTAAAGAGGGGGAGAGAGAAGAAAGAAAACAAGAAAGAAAGAAAAAGAGATCACCAGTCCTGGCTTCAGTGTTGATCCAGTTGATGGGCTGTCCAGAGACCTGAGACACACAGGTACCTGAGCTTTGTGGGGGTACCATGCTATAGGTAAGTTTCTTGCTTTCTATGCAAATTATTTAGCACGCACAATCCATTCTTCTAGACCTTTCTGAAAATGGGTCAGAGGGCTTCAGCAGTCTCCAGTGGTCCTGATGCCCCTACAGCCCATGTCCATTTCTCTGCCCTTCTCCAGCCACAGCCCACAGTGTTATCATCACCAACAATCCTTGGGTGGCTCCACAGCCATCTGGCTATGGGTGTTTGAGACACACACATTAGCCCCCCTTATGTTCTAGGCTTCTACAAGGTCAGCCTGGAGTCATTATACCAGGACCATGTCCAGATGGCATTTTAGTATCTCCCAGGATGGAGTTTCCACAACCAGCTCTGTGCCAGTGTTTGGCCACCCTCACACTAAAAAAGTGTTTCCTGAAGCTTAAAGGGAACATAACTGCTTCAGTCTGTGCTCATTGCTTCTGGTCCTGTCACTGGACATGACTGAAAAGTCTGGCTCTGTCCTCTGTACAACCTCCCTTTAGGTATTTGCCCACATTAACATGGCAATTTCAGTTTCTGCATCCATCGAGGAGAAAAGAGGCAAGTTAAAAAGTGAGTCAAGAAAAGAGCTTGGAAGACAAGTCTGACTTCAGACAATGAAACATCCATTTTTCCCTCTCATAAGGTGAAATAACTTCTACCTGAGAAGTAATGCTTTACAAACATCTAAGTCTGTTAAACAGTTTATTCTGCTCAGCAAATCAAACCACACTTGACAGAATCTGATAACAACTATGTTCATTTGCATGTATAATATTCTCATTCCTTTCCTTAGTCCTTCAAAATTAACTATTGTACTGATTTCATTATACCGTTTGGGAATGCCACAGTCAATGAGCCTTACCGGTGTTTAATCACAGGATCACAGAACCTATTAGGCTGGAAAAGACCTTAAGATAATCAAGTCCAACCACAGCACTGCCAAGTCCACCACTACACCTTGTCTGCAAGTGCCACATCTACACATCTTTTAAATACTTCCAGGTTTGGCAGCAGTTCCTTCACTTCCCAGGGCAGCCTGCTCTAATGCTTGACAACCTTTCCAGTGAAGAAGTTTTTTCCCAATATGCAGCATTCCTAATATCCTTAGACAATATCTGAGATTAAACAATCCTGAAAGCCAGTTTTTATACACCTGTGTTTCCCTATGCCTGCCTTTCCTGGCATCTGAAGCCGGGTATCCCATGCCCACGGCAGCCTGTTGCTAATTCAGAACCAAAAGGTGTTGGGTGGGGAGCATCAGGCGCAGGCACCACATCATTCAGTAACACGAGGACTCACACACGCACATGTCACACCTGCCAGAGCGCACGCTAACACATCCTCACCCCAACACGCTCATCCATGCTCCTTTTAATCATTAATTTTAACCAAGTGTAATCATTTAACTCCTTCAGGCTCCGCAGCCGTCTCCTCCAACAGGGACGGCACACCGACAATCCCAGAAAGACGCTGGGATGGTTCTGCAGTGAGACCCCCAACCCAGCACACCCGCAGCCCCGGGGCAGGCAGTCCTCTCCCCGCTACAGCCGAGCTGAGCCGCCCCGGCCCCGGCTCCGGCCCCGGCCGCACCCCGACCCCCGCTCCGCACCGGGGCACTCACCAGGAGGCGCTCCCCTGGCTGCCCCTCTCCAAGGTCCGGACCCAGGGCTTGTACCACTGGATCTGCTCGGCGACTTCCCCCCAGACTTTCTCGGGCTCCGCCAGGCAGGACCGAAAAACTTGCTCGTAGTTGCCCAGCGCCCGTGAGGAGGCGGCGCGGCCGGCGGGCGGCGGGCGGGGGACAGCGGCGGCCCGGGCCGGGAGCGGGACGCCCGCACGGGACGGGCCCGGCCGCCGCCAGGCACCACCGCCCCGGCCCGCCACCGCGCCGCCAAGTTTCGGCAGCGCCGCCAGCCTGCCGAGGAAACCCATCTTCCACGGCTTCACGGGAGAGGGGCCGCACTGCCTCCTCTAAGGCTCCAAAACGCCCTCGGACAGTACAGGACGGAACGGCAGCGGCTGCCGGGGGTCGGCGGGGCACGGCGGAACTGCCCCGCCCGCGGCCCGGCCCTGCCCCCGGCTGCCACCGCCCCTCGGAGCTGCCGGAGCGGCTGGAGCGGGGCAGCGGGGCTGGTTCAGCTGTGGTTGCGGTCACGGTGAGCGAGCCGGGGCCGGGGCCGGGGCCGGGACCGAGGGGCAGGACCGGGGCCGGGGCCGGGGGGCAGGACCGGGGCCATGCCGGGGCGTCCGGACCCGTCAGCGCTTGGCAGCGACCGAAGGCGGCGGAGAGACTGGAAAAGGACATTGGCACCTCAAAGTATTTGTGACTTACAGGTCTGCGTGACACCTATCCAGAGTACTTCTCAAGTATATATTTTGAAAGACATTCTTGTTTTGAGAAACTTCCCAGTGCTAAAATTTTCTGTTTGTGACCAAAAAAAAAATAATAAAAAAAAAATTCATTCTTTTCAGAAAGCCTATAACATCTGTAATAGATCTTCTGTTTTGCTCATGGTGGCGTATATTTCGAAATCCTTCTTGAGTTTCAGTGGCCATGATTCAGACTATTACAATGCACAAGTTAGCTAAGATACACACCAGCTTCAAATGTTATTTTATCATTTAAGAAATTATTTTAGTGCATTAATAGGCCTATCCATTGCAGGTTTCTCAGCATAGTCTTCCTGTAATCACATTATAAAAATTTCATATAGTAAAGAGGAACTCTGTAATGTGTTTTATATTCATTACTAATTTAGGAACCTGTTTCCTGATTGTTGGTGAATTAGTGGAATAAGAACATAACAATTTATCACATTACAGGTAAAATAATAAGGAATGAGAAGAAATAGACTGTTTACCCACGACAGTAGGTTTAATACATGAAATCAGTGTATTAAAATACAAAATACATGAGGGGTGGAGTTCAAGTTCATCAGAAGTTTTAGGTCATCTTCAAAGTCCCTAATGGTATTTCAGCATAAAGACTGGTTGCTGCTTCTGTTTCTGGGGCCTATATAATTATGTCACAGAGTTCCCTCTGGTCCAGTGCTGTGTGAAATACCTCACCTCACTCTCATCCCTATCCATGTCACAATGGCATAAAGTAAGTACTAAGTAGCATAATGGAACTTCCAGAAATGCTCAAGTTGAGAATTGAAGACTTATTTTTTAAAAATAAGTTAAAATCCCAAAAAACTCAAACACCTGAAGGACTAAGTGGACATTTTATGAAAACTTCCCTACTGCTAAAGCACGCCAACAAAGCAAGAAAATTAAAAATATATTTAAAAAAGAAGAAAAAGGTACTTGTTCTCAAATGTAGTAATTTTATTATTTTGCCCACACTTTCATCACTTTGATAGGACTTTTGCTGTCAACAGAGTTTGGTAATCAAAGTTTTAAAATAAATAAAGAAAAATAAAGACAAGCTTGCAGATGCAATGTCAACAATGTTGACACCATGACAGCCCTGAACTCAGATATTGCTGCTGGATGCTTGGTAATGCATGCATTGTACAAATATGCCTAAAGAACACAACTTTACAGTCAGATCACACATAGTTGATCTTAGCATTTAAAAAATATCCCCAGAATTATATTTATATTTCCTACCTTTGAAATAGGTCAGCTAATTTTGACTTAAAGAACAATTCTGATTTAAAGTTATTACAGAATCACTGTTAATTTTTTTTTGTGGTGTGCCTGCTCAGAAATCATCACACACAGCCTCAGACTGATGTTCACAATCCCACTGTGAATGTGGCTGAGTCCAGTGCAGTGACTGTCTACCAGAGGTGTGCAACTGGTGGACTTAACAAGAGGTATGAGTTGCCTCAGCCCAATTGGTGAATCCCACTTCCCCGATTCAAATTCCTAGAGGTACATTGCCCACTCCCAAGGAGTAACCCTTCATGCTATTTGCCTTGCAAGCTATCTTCTTTGGATCACCAACACTACAATCAATGCTCATCTAGTTAGGAAAAGCCCTATAACAATTGCATGCAGCTGGCCTCTGGGTGCTCTCTGAGCTGGAGCAACATCTCCCTTTTCCCTGAAGGGGAGAAAACTCTGGAGGCCAGACAAGCTAAAATATTTAAGTATATGTAACAAGCTAGTTGTACACACTAACACTGAACAAAGGAACCTGAGCTTTAAACATGTAGTGTGTCTGGTGATGCCTAATACTTCTTGTGGTATTGAAGAGCAGTGCTAACCATTTTTCCACTCTGTCCATAGTATGTTTAATGTGAAGGTATAAGTATTAAGCAAAGAAATTTGCACTGGAACAGTAAACACTGGTATTAATTTTGAATATATGTCCTACTAGAAATGCTACGCTAGAGGTGTAGGAGGTACAAGTGAACTTAACAGGAACAAGGAGTGCATTAAATTCTTATTTTAGCTAGCATACTACTGATGGAGTGTTGTGTGAAGGAATGTTTCTAATGAGAATCTGTGGAACATACCTCATTAATTAAACTCATGACACCTCAGACAGATTGCTAAGAAGGTAAAGAAGGGATTGCTAACTCTTCCAACTGTGTGCTATTAATTTAAGCTTCACTTACAAATACCATTGTAGCAGATTTCTGAACTGATGAATTTTCCCTCTAAGGACTTTTTTTTTTGCAAAACTTGTTCCTGAAATTCACACTCTACAAAGAATTCTGAAGTGAGGTGTGTAACTGTAGCTGTAGACTTTCTTGACGGACATATGTATGTCTCTAGGCATATATCTAGCAAAGAACAAATTATGAAACATGGCCTGGTACTTCTGCAATGGCAAAAAAAAAAATCTTAGCTGAAGTCTTTATTTTGTTGTAAAATAAAATTTTTTTTCCCATGGCTGCATCCTCTAGCGTATGCTATTCATGTTTGAAGATACATGTATCTTGAAAACCAATTAGCAGAGAAGTATTAAAAATTTCGTCTCCTGTATACAAAATTCTCTGAATGTCCTAGTACACAGATTTCAGTTAGAGACATTTTGCAAGCACAAAGTTAAACTGTAGTTAAAGAATTAGTGTGTATGTTAAATTAATTTGCTATGGTTCTGTACCACCTTTTGTCCAACTTTTACACTGTATCTGACTCAAAACACTGCTAGTCTTCTATGAATAAGTTTCAGAGTCCTCTATATCACTTATATCCAAAAAGTAAAGGCAGTCACAGTTTTCTAAAATAGGCAGTAGTGTGCAGAGTTAAGTTCTAGCCAAAATAAACTTTTCTGTTTTCATGAAAGGAGATGGAAGTAGTATCAATAACCACCAGTTTCTAAAGCACATAAGTAGATACAGTTATTCCAGTTTGATATCCAGTCTTAGAATATAGAATGTATCACAGTGTTTTTGAAATCTATTAAAACTTTTGTACAAAATTCTAAATAATTAAATTATTGCTTAAAAAAAAGTCCATGTTCAATCACCCCTCTGTCCACCAAGGTGCTGGGAATTCATGCCCTCCTGTTTATTTCTGTATCTGGCACTGAGTGTTTGGGTGTTGGGAGATAAATTATGAGGGCTTAGAAAAACACAAGAATATCTGTCTCTGCAGGCAGAAGACACTTTTTACAGACTTCTGGAAAGTGCTGAAATCAAAGTCTGACTCAGTCCATGTGAAAATGAGTTAGAGATCCTCTGGGGTGAAAATGTGATTCTAGTTTCAATTATTACTGATGTTATCATTTGGTTACACCCTGAGGAGGTCTTACAGTTCAGGACAGCCTGTATTTCTTTCTCTTTTTTTCCCCAGATCTAAGTTCTTTTTCCAAAAGTATCTTGGGCTTTGAAAATGTGAGAAACAAAACCAGATAGATAATTTAAAGATTTCTTAATTTAAAAACAAACCAAAACCAAACAAACCATCTAAAAACAAACTAAAAGCAAAACCTAGCAAACCAGCTAAAATAATTCCATATTATGTCACCTAACAGGTCAAAGCCATCAAAGCAAAATATTTCATGCAAAAGCACAATTTATGGTAAGTTCTTCAGTATAGATACATGCTAGAGGAAAGAGTCCATAGTAAATTCCTTGTAGAATTTTAACATCTGCTTTGCATTTCTGCTGTTGGGGATTTAAATTGCAAATCTGATGTAATTTTTATGAAGACTGTTGTTGAACTTTGATTTTTAGATAATCTTTATCTCTGAGCTGCCCAGCTTCCTGAAAGTGCCAATTATTGATTATTTGTCTCTATAAAAGTAAAATCTGCTGTTTTATCCAATGCCATTCCCATTTCTTTCATATGCCTCTACCACTGTTTTCCAGATGACTACACCAGAACCATCACAGGTAAAAGGACTCTTACTACAAAACTTTCAAAATTAAATATATATTCTTTGAAGGGGACTAAAGGACTTCAGGCACTGACATTTTTATTGATGTTTCTTCTGAACTTGATAACAAAAATAACTACAGATTTCACAATTTTTTACTCAGAAAGTTGTCTTTTTCACAGAACTGTGAAAAAATTCATTAACCCTCAATCTAAATGTTAGTGTTAATGTCAGTATTGTCATAAAATAATTTTTAAACTACCTGTTATTTCTTACCAGCAGCACTTTCTGAAATAGAGAATAAAGCCCAAGGAATATGAAGAAGTTAGGCAGTACTGGAAGAACTCTATGATTAAAAATTACAATTACTATAAGTCCTATTTTCAACCTTCAATGACTAATATAAAACAGGAAAGCTGATTTTTGCCCAGAATATCTAGGCTTGACTAGACCAATTCTGATTCTTTTTTCTGTCTTGGAGGGATGAGGAGGGTGAAGGGATATATATCTTGCATGCAGGTAAATACGAAAATTTTAAAAAACCAAAACCACATATGCTTAAGATTTTCCAAACAATACCTAAAACATAGTACTGCACTGCTTTCACACTTAAAGCTCTGCATTTCATGAGAGCTCTGGGTGTACAAAGAGAGAGAACTTGCATTATTTGCTGGCCTAAAGACTCATTGGACACTCTCAGGAGCACAGAGTGAAGTTGGACAGCTTTAGTATTTATCTAATTTTTTGTCACATCCCTTTGCAAGAAGCTGTCAGTCAGATTGCCAGGGCAGCAGACTTGGCTAGGAGCCTGGCCCATAGTCAATTACTGAAAGGCCTCTTTTTGTATAACCGACATCAATCCAATCTCCTCCATTTCTGGTCATGTCCCGGCATTTCATTCTTGCAATCCCATTCTCAACAGTTGCTGGATTTTGCTCATGTGACACGTTTCATGATCCTTATTCCACTACATGACTATTCACTGCATGACAAGAAGAGTTAATGTTCAAACGTCACCGTGGTGATGTGCTGGTTTAGTTCATTTGCAGAATTGTCCTGCAAACAAACAAGAAATTGACACCTAGATTGACTAAGTGCAATTTTAATAACATATTTCATTGCAACTGTCTTTTATTACTGTGTGCTATGTTTTTAAGCATGCAGGATCATCCAGAGCCATACAACAATCAACTTCTGGAATGATCCCACTTTTGAGTCGCTCTGCCTGGTAAAGAATGGATGAAATTTCACAGCAGCTTAGGGAAGAAATAGTAGCTGTCACTCAGTTTGCCCCAAATAACATCAGTAATAATCTCTGAAAATAGCTTTTTCTATAGCTCATCTTGCAAATTAGCATGTCACAGGATTCCTGAAGAATCTAAATTAAAAAAATAGGCATGAATTCAGGACCAAGAATATTGTATAAAGCAGAAAAGCTCTTAGTGGTAAGCCAGCAGCAAAACCATGTGCCCAAATACATTTAGTTAAACATTCAAGTCCACATTTTCTCGTGGCCTCATTCTTTTATGGTGCTGAAATAGGCTGCCAGATGTTCACATTTGCACCCTTGGAAATCCAATTCCAGAATTAAATTCCTATAGTAATTTTAGATTGCAAGGTAAAATTTTAGACTCACTTAATTTAGGGCAAAAGTCATTGATTATAACAGGGCAGAGACTACATGCCCACTCCCAAGATACTGTTTTTTAAATTAATTTAGAGTCTCAATAGTTATTTTTAGCAGTGAGTACAGCAGATTCATGGAGACTAACCCAACTTTTCACAAATCAAGGAGAAATTCAATGTCAAAGGCAGTGAAGAACTTTCTGCCATCATGATAACCTCTGGAAGCTCTATGGGACTGGAAAAAGACAAGAAAAACAATTTCTCTGTTAAAGCAGTGTCATTAATTGGATGTCAATGGGGCAGACATCCTAAATTAAAACCTGATCATTTGCCTTATCATTGCTGTCCTATTTTTTTCTTCTCCAAGCACCCTGAAGTTTACTCGAAGTAGATATGTGGTTCTGATTTTAAGGGTCAAAGGAAGGAATTTGAACATGCACAATGCATGTTCAAATATTTGCTCATTTCTTTTATGGGAAAGCAGTAAATTACTTATATATATGTGTTTTAGGTAGTGTACAAAATTGGATTTTCAGGTTTTATTTTTCCATAATAAATTAGGGGCCTTATACTCAATATTTCTGCTCACTAGAGTAGCTGAGTTACTTATAAACCAATAGAAATCCGGTTCTTCCTCAGTTATCCAGTGTGTTTATTTGGAATTATCTAACAAATGATATTGTACTGTGTAATTTAATAGAAGAGGCTAAATTTTTCATTTATTTTGAAGATATATATGTCTAGTGAGAGAGCCATGTAGTTGTTACCACAGCCTTTCAGAAGACTGAATTCATGAATATTTGTGTGAAATGTTTGATATTCATTACAGAGGACAGCTTAGTCATCCAATATGAGCCTGGGAATTTGTTATAATTTTAGAACCAAGTCTTATGGGCTACACCCAAACATTATTTTATTTGGTGTCAAACCCCAAAGAACCCATTTAAATTGTTGTGTCTATGTATAATGGTCTCTAGAAGCTAGACTCCAAAGTCTGATTTCTTGGCCTCTGGGAATATTATGCTAGTAAAACCAATGTCCAGGCTCTGCATCTCATGGTGAATATAAACAGATTCTCAAGTAAAAGCTGAGTCTTTACTTTTCAAATAGACTTGGGTTTCATCTCATAAAAATTTTACATGCCCTCATTAACAGTAGAAAATTATTTTTATATGCAGTTAATGCTTTGATATTTTAAAAAAGTCTCTTGTAAAAAGCCACCCTGAAGGATGCCTCTGCCTCTGTGGAACATTATGGTATTTCATATGAAAAAAAAAAAAATCCTTCCTCGTAACAATTGGAAAAGCCAGATGGAATCTTCTGTAAAATTCAATTCTCAAAAAGCTGACCTATTTTTTTGACAGATAACATATTTAATGAAAGAAATAAATTCACAGGATTCTGTTTTCCCTGTAACAATATTTGCTCACTCTTTACACCATTTATGGCTTGCTCTTTGTCTTCTTTCCTTTTAGTTAGGTAATATATAAATGTAGAAATCAAAAGCTAAGACCCTCTCATTCTGGCACTAACAGATCAAACAATAGATAAAATACCATGAATAAAATAGAAAAATTTGCTGTTTCTGCTTACTAACTGCACCATAACCAAATATCAAACGGTTCATTATTAATAATTATACAAATCTAGACCCCAAATCTAGCTTGTGAGCTACACAATCTCTGACCAACCTGAATCAGTTTGCAAATTGTAAAAAAGATCTTGCTATAAAGAGTATGAAACTATTGTGGATATTTTCCGGGACTTATTTGATCAGCCAATAGTTTCTATTTCTGGTAATCAAGAATTCTGAACACTAGGAAAAATGATGAATTACCAATTGAAGTCTCTTTCCAAAGCTAACAGCATGGCTTAAATAGGTTAACTTTTTTAGGACAACTATCATAAGGTTTTCTGTTTCATCATTGCCTAGTTTGTTGTGGGGTATTACCAATCTTAAAAATCTTCACAACCAAGAATCCCCATGTATAAGAAAACAATCCAATCATGCATTTCTTTACATTCTAGTAATGTAACAGCCTGATTAAACACAAAGGATAGTAAAAGATATGGAAAAATTTAAATAACTAAATTAATTTAAAATAAATTACTTAGAGAAACAAATGCTTCTCCAGAAAGTTTTTCTGATCATTTTTGGCAGCTAACAGTCTTATTTTCTTAGGACCTCCAGAGATAAGAACAAAATGTTTCAATATCAACCAGTAGATTTATATCCTGCTGTCTAATCAGGATGTGTTAGGATTAAGACCAATTCCCCCTGATTTCTGTCTCAATACTTGTAGTGCCAATTCAAGCAACAGGGCTGTCTAGATTAGACAGCTGGAAAACAATCAGTATCCTCAGCCTTAGTTCTCAGTAAAAGGACTAATGATAATTCCATTTTAATTTCAATGATGATTTTCATCTTCATATGCTGAATATTTTATGCATACACTTTTAAGGCTTTTAGAATTTTTTCCAGGTTACCTCTAGAACTATAAACATATTGCAAATGCATGTTTTAATAAGGAAAAGAAAGGTGTTGTAATATAGGAAGTAAAACCAAGAGGCAAAATCACAAGTACTAATTTTCTTACTAACTTGTTTGTATCTAACCAAAGGAAGAATTCCTTCATTATGATGTATCTTCACAAATATTTTCAATCTAATTTTGGTTTCCTTCTGTACTTTTATACCAAAAGGATCAGGCAGTGTAACTTTAAAAAAAAAATAAAAACAAAAGCAAACTGTAGTATAACTTCAAGCTATCCTAACTCAAATTTTCATCCTTTGTCACAAACTTTAGAAAGAAGCTGTCCTTTGTCAGCCTCAATCAGCTCCAGCCCATTCTTCCTCTCTCTTAGCTGCCACTGCTAATCTGTGCAGTACAAAGGGGAGTCAGGACAGAAGGAAGAAGCCTCATTTTGTTGTCCAGAGGTAGGACAATGACTTTGAGATAGGAGCTGGATTTGCACTCCAGGCTTAACTCTCAGGATTATTTCACGGAATTTGAAAATTATTGAGTTTTGAAGGGATCTGTGTGGGGGAACTAGTCCAAACCTTCTGCACAAGCTGAGTCACCTCGAGTCCAGACTACTTCTGAATATCTCCAATTATGTGCTAGTGCTCAGTCACCTTAACAGTGAAGAAAGGTTTTGTGATGTTTGAAACCACCTGTGTTACTGTTTGTGCCCATTGCCCTGGGCACCACTGAAAAGAACATGGCTCCATCCTTCCCTGAGGTGGAGGTGAGACTGACCATGATGTCTTGAGAGGCTACCTAGAACAGAGGCTAGACAGTGTTAAAGAATAAAGTAGGTATTTATTAAAAAGGCCTTCAAAGGACACACCTGGGGCAGTACAAGAGCCCGGCCGTGGCTCCACCCAAGATGGATCCCTGAGCCACAAGTTTTCACCCTTTTATAAGTTTTGGTCCATTTACATACTGGGGTTAATTGTCCAATTATAGCTTCAAGTTATGAAATTCCCATCCTCCCAGATTTCTCTCTTCAATTTGTAGTTTATACTGTTTGGGCCTGAAGCTGCAATGGCGTCCTTGGTTCTCAGGCTGGAAAAGGATTGCTTTGTCCAACTAAACTGTGAAGAGAACTTGCTAGCATTTCATATGAAGTTCAGAGTTATATACTAATGCAGCACAGAACCTGGAAAATATGAAAGCTGAACTGAAGTCATCAACCAGCCTGTAGTTTTCTGGATACCCTTCCTTCCACTTTTTGAAGATACCAGTGACATTTGCTTTCTGGGAGTGCTTGGGCATTTCTCCCATTTGCCATGACTGATCAAAGATTATCAAGAGTGGCCTCATGATGACATTAGCAATCTCCCTCAGCTCTTGTGGGTGATCCCATCAGGCCCCATGTATTTATGTATGTCAAATTTGCTTAAGGATTCTCTGACCTCATCTTCTTCCACTAAGGATACATCTTCCTTGCACCAGACTTTTTCCATGGTGTCTGAAACCTGCCATTGCTGATGGACAGTCTTACTAGTAAAGACTGAGACAAAGAGGACATTTAGTACCTTTGCCTCTCCATACCCTGTGTAACCAGGTTCCCTGTCTCGTTGAGCAATGAATCCATACTTTCCCTACTCTTCCTTTTCTCACTTGAAGCCCTTCTTGTTGTTTTAGACATCCCTAGCCAGATTCAATTACATTAGGGCTTTAGCCTTCCAAACTTCATCCCTTGGATGCTTGGATAATGTTTCTGCTTTCCCCCCCATGTTACCTGTCCTTCCTTCTACCTTCTCTGTGCTTCCTTTTTGTTTTTTGAGTTTGGCCTTATTCAACCACACAGGACTCCTGGTATTTTTGTATGCTTTGATATTCTTTTGGATAGAACTCTTTTGAGCGCTTGGAAGATGAGGTTTTTGATTATGGCTAATGGAAAATTCACAGAAGAGAAAAGGGGAAAAGCCATTCCTCACCTACTGACTTGCCTACAAAAAAACATTCACGTTTGTGAGACACAGTCCTAGAGGTGCTTGGCACACTTTGCAAATTACACCACCTGCAGCATTCCTCCAGCCTTCAAAAAGACAAAGTTCAGAGGGCAGGCTTAAAGTTAAGTGTTTCATCTGCCTAAAAATTGATTCCGACAATTTTTAATATTTTAAAATATTTATTAAACCCAAATATCCCTTAGGTACAGTGCCCTATAGCGCTTCAATCAGTTAAGCTTGAGGACTTTTAATAGAGGGATATATGTTTAGATATTCTGTGGAAGTGGAACTTGCAAAAACCTTGTAAAAAGGTGAACGACACCTGTTAGAATTTGTCCTCACTTATATAGTGTACAGCATTTTTATACCTGTTTTGCGTGGTCTCATGCATTTTGAGTCTTATAATTAAATAAGGCGCAAAGCAATAACAAATTCTCTTTTCTGTTTTTGGACTTGTGATCTAGAAATGATTCATGGTAGCTCATTAATCAGGCTGAGTTATTTATTTCACTCATTTCTAAACTCATGTAATGAATCCTTCACCAGAAAAACGCATACTTCTTATGTTATAGCTGTATGGGCTTAAGAGGCTGTTTGTGCTTTGCTGTTGCTTTTTAATCATCTTTAAATTTACTACTTCTTGTAATGGACACTTGTGTATTTATAATAGTATTCTGTTTACTCCTTAGATTATTCATGCCTGAGTGCCCTTACTGCAGAAAAAGATTTAATGAGCTTCAAGAGGATAGCACTGTAAGAACAGGAAAAATATAAAACAAGTTCCTGCATACTAATATAAGCCTCTAGCTAAAACACATCATCCAAACTTGTGATGACAGTCCTCCCATGATGTGCCTCATTTTTAATAGGATACATTTATTCCTAATTGTAGAATATCTCCTTACCTGGTGTCTTTCTAAATGAACCAAGACTGTAGCTAAGCATTTCAGCAAAGCATACTCTAATGTGGATCTTTTATGTGTAACAACTCCATGTATTAGCAGGCTCTCCTATTTCACATCCTGGCTTTCAGAAAATTCAGCTGTTTTGTCATGGTGACAATGGACAACTGCCACAATGAAATTCAGTCTTGCCATATTCATGTTTGAATTGGATGCATAATCCTATAATTTGTTTCAATTGCTTTTATTCAGGAAAACACAGATTTCACTTAATTGTGTCTTTTTGGTAAAATACATTATTGTTCCTACTAGTGCTAACTTTATAATTAATCTTCACAACATTTTATTTAATTGTCACTGAACTCAATAGCTTTTTTTGCTAAAAAAATGTGAAATCAGAATATCCAATTTGCCACAGAACTGGAATCTACTTATTTACACTCATGTTTTATATTTCCTATTTAATTGCTTCTTTCACTCACCTGCAAGGATTTTGAAAATTCTTGATGCTTTTTCTATTTTCTGTTTCTGATCTATAGGATTTCTGAAGTCTTCTTTGCTCTCAGTAGTGCTGCACACAGTATCCGGCAATTGGCTTCTAAAGTACATTAAATATGTTATCACAGCAAATCCTTTGATCCTGCATTATTGAAGGCCCAAAAATTTTTTTTTCACTTCCTGCTGTATTCATCCAGCCTCTCGTCCTGCTGTCTTTGAAATGTAAAGTTTGTCTCCACTGACTGCTAAACAAAAAGCTTCACAGTGCATGCTGTACCTTCACCAATTCTTAAATTCTCTTCACTTTCTCCTATTTCCCTTTGACTCAAAATTTTGCAAACAAAAAAGAGAACAGAATAAAATTACATATACAGTATTCTCATTCACCATCTGTTGATGTCATGGCCTGACTCTTCTTATTTCCAAAGGCTCTTTTTAATTGTCTAATCCTGTGGTAAAACACACTGAGATTAAGGCTACCCTGTCCCCTGCCTTGGGTTACCAAATACTTCTTCCTCCCTTGCACAGATAGGCTGGCATTGTGCATCTCAAAAAACAATGCCATGAAATTCCTGGAAATAAAAATGGGAGTTTTAACTATTACTTGACTCTGATACAAGATACAGTGTGCCACTGTTCACATTTAAAGGTTTGTGTATTCATCTAGAGGCTGCAGAGAAAGGCCTTTACTCCGCATCATTATACTGGTCTAACAAAAATAACTTACATTAATGAATATAAAGGTAATCAGTTTAAGTAATGACATGTCTTGTATAGTCCTTCACCTTCCATTTTAAGTAGATCTGGAACAGCTCATGTTGGTCCATGGGTAAATATGTCCCAGAGATGCCAAAGCCAAAGTTTAGCTACAGAAAAGCACAACATTGAGGGTCTTATCCTCTACCCTATGTGCTGGAGACCTTGTCAGAGTTTTGTGTAATTTGAAGCCTGAATGTAAGCATTTGTACAGTGATCCATTCATGGTCCTCTGAAAAAGGTTAATACCTCTGTGAAGAGATGCTTTCAGAAGAGAATGTTTTCTAGGAGGAAAGCTGACAGTGTGGGGTTCTACTTCCATGTAATGCCACTGCAGGATTGCTTTATATGGCCACGCGAAATGAGTCCAGGGCCACAGAATCCACAAGAGGAAATAGTCTCATGACATTGCTCTCAAGCCAATAACCATGGACAGAAAAATGTCATGCATCTACCTTACTTTTGAGTTTCTGATATTTCTCCCCCATTGGCAAAAAAGAGTTTGATCTCCAGAGTCCCTTAGCATCGCTGGAAGTGTTTATGAAAAGAACTATGAAAAGGTGGGAGATGAACACATGAAAAGGGTTTTTCATTACCAGGCTTATATCTAATGACTTTATCATGGATTCCTACACTTTGCTAAGCCTCTGGAGAACTCTAGAAGAGACATGGCAATATCAGCAGTATAATGAACAGGCAACTGATAGGACACAAGAGACCAAGGTTTACTGTTGACCTTCTAGCAAGAAATTTAAACGCTGTGCTTTAGCCTTTTCCTCTATAAAATGCAGCCTTGACAGTTATCTCCCTTTGAAGTGTTTTCAGATCAATTTGTAAAACCTGAGTTATTAACAATTGCTTCTGTGCAGCAGCCTGGGGAGCACTGTGCCCTGTACGTGCAGGTTTCAACATCCTGAGTTTCTTTGCCACTTCCATTAGTCACCATGGGCCATTGACATGAAGACTATTAGAAAAAAAATGTGCTAAAAATAAGGACACCCTTGGCTGCTTTGCTTTCTACCTTTGTGCTTTCTGATATACAATTTTCCTCTGTCCACACTAATCACAACAATGCAGCCAGACTTGGAGATAACTGTAATGGCAAATGACTTCTCAGTTGTCCTTTTAACTGGTTTTGGCTTCTACATACATTTAATGCATTCAACAAAAAAATCAGAGTAAGAAGATTCAATCACAAGCTAGATGGCAAATTCCTTTCCTCAGAAACAGCTGTATTAACAGCAAGGAAAAAACAGAATATGATGGGTGTCACAAGAACACAGCCTTCTCCTTAATTTCAAAGCTTCACTCCAAAATTCTTTCCTATTTCTCATCTGGGAATCAGGGAGTTTTAACAGATGAGGAATGATTATTTATAAGTCACATAATAAATTATAAACATAACCTATAATAGTAAGTGTTGTAATTATAGGGGAAACCAACCATAAGATTTGTGCAGAGCTATACATATAGATATCCCAAAGAGAAATGTATTATTGTACTAGTTTCTAGGACAACCTGTCTTGGGCAATAGAGAGTATATTTAAATTATTAAATCATGAGGCACAATGGGAATAGATATATAGAGTGAAAAAATTGGTGCTGAGACCCTTAATGGCTAAAATACACTTTCTGTTTTTAAGAAAAAAAAATCATTTGGGGTTCCTTTTAATCTGATCCCAAACATTACTTTGGTAGCATCTTGAATGCATTGAGTGCATCTTGGAGCATTTATTCTGCTTTATCATCATCTGAAGGGAATTCCAACTATCTGCCCAATGTCTGGTCTGTCATGTGAAATTCCAGAAATTCTCACAGAACACGGCATACCCAATCTCTTTGTGAACATATTACAGAAGTTTAGAAGTTTAGACAGTGGCTTTATATAAGATGCTAAAATAAAGTCTTAAAGTCTGGTTTTGTGGTACCAGCCTACCTTGTCTCTCTAGCACAACAGAAGTGCTGCCCAAGGCCATGAACTGCAGCTAAATGCATCCCTGGCCAACTGGTGCTCAGTCACTACTCAAATGCACAACATAAGAGGGCACACTGCACTGAGTTGTTTTCTGATTGCTTAAGAAATACCTTTCTGGTTGACAAATAAAATAAATCCAGCTGTTAATTTTAAAGTGCGCATTTTCTCCTGTTTGTTTTTTTTTCTTTAAACATGAGTCACAACACTAGTAAATAAAAGTCGTATTTCAGTGCAGTTCTTTAGAAGAATTTTTATAACAAAAGGCAGTTTCTTCCTGTAATTTTAATTTACTGCCTACATTCCTCTTGCTTGCTAATGCCAGCCTGTTTTTATATCAATCAATGCTCTTTTCAGTATCAGAGGATTTGATAGCTGCCCTAGTCTTGATAATGATGTAACAACCAGGTATGATACCATCTAGTTCTGATGAAAGAACAAAAGAAAGTGTCAAAGAAGTGAGAAACAGATTTTTTTTTCTGAAAAATCAGGCAGCTAAAGCTAAAGCAGTCAATAATTAAAAGAACAGATAATTGAATATGTGGAGTTGGACTGGTACAGAAGAGAAACTCAGTGAAACCTATGCAGAAATGAATGAAGGGCAGAGGCAGCACATCTGACCCTCCTCCCTATGTGTAAAGAACACATAAGAAATTTAGTCATTCTTCAGCATGCATCACAAAGATCTGTCCAACCACAATGAAAATTACCAAAATCAGAAATATCTTTTTACTGAAACACATTTTGAAATAGAAAGAAAACTTCAAAAAGCTCTTTTGTAGAAACAATTTTTTGTTGCAATCTATGATTTTAGTATCTAAGCTGGTGCAATTTGATTTCTATTTGTGAGGAAAATGCTTAACTGCAAAATTGAATGTTATATTAAGATAGTTTTATAGCCAATCATGGCAATAATTTCACTAACATTAAATCATCTGCTGCTGCTGGGTTTTTTTCTACATGACATTTTTGTAGGCTATCTTTGAAACATTTATTATTCCTAAAAAAGCTCTGATGAAGTGATATGGCCAGGAGAGTATTTTTGTAATCAAGCTTGCTTTTGGCTAGTATCTGCAAGATTTCATTTAATCCAAGTAGAAAAATTGCAAAACCCATCTACAAAAAGTAATATATTTTTGTACTTTGGACATGATACATAAATATAAGGTGAATCCTAGTAATAAACACAGGACTTCTTTGGAGCCCACAGCTGCAGAAATCTTTTTCTATAACATGAGGAGCCAGAGGTCATAATCTTTTGTCTCTTGGACCTAAGTTAGAGGCTGAGTACTTTTTAAAGCACTAAATCACTTCTCCAACAATTCTAAAGGTACACTGTGCTAACCATGAGAGCTCCACTTTCTACCTCTGATTACTAACGGTCCAAACTGCTGATGCATTCCAGCAGGATAACTTTAATGGCCAAAGCACTATTAGTATAAAGGATACTGCTTCATAGAGATCTGCCAGTGTGGAAGTGAGATATTACCATGTGTTTCTCACCAAATTAAATCTCTTCTTGCTTTTTCCTTTGAGCATCCTGCATAATTTCAGAGCAATACATTGCATTGTCTCAGTTAAAAATTACCAATTCCCATGATAATTTTAATATGAGCACTTATAATGAATGTTTGACCTTTTCTGAACCACAAACCAAATAAATTGCGGTCACTTAATCTTTAAATGTGCATTTCATGTGTTGGAGATCTGGGGAAAGCTGAGTTGCACATGAGTGACTACCACAGAGATCATCACTTTACCAAGGGCTGGAACAGAACTGAGCAGTGGAGTCTTAGGGCAACCAACACCAGCTGTTGGATGCTCACCTGGGAGTTCAAAGTATTCAGCAGTTTCCCAGTTACCACAGTGCCACTGCCAGTTATAGGAGCTGCACTTGATCTACTTGTAGATGCATATAGGACACACGGATGGGTCATCCACGATTTTGGTCTTGCCCATTGGTATCAAGGAGAGTCTTGCCTACAAAAGACATACAGGATCATCCTACACCAGTAATGAACCATGGGGTTTATTTTCAAATCTGTGAAATAAATATGTTAGATTTGGCTCAGACCAATAATAGGATGCATGCTCAGTGGACAGAGGGGAAGAGAAACACTATAATATCCTTGATGGCAGAAGCCCTTCAAATCCTTGCTATGCAGGGTAATCGGGATACAGGGAGGGATCTGGAGTAGCTCCCTTTAAAAGTAAATGTTATGCGGATATAGATCATTTTTTTAAAAATTGTCATATACAAGCTTCTATGAAAATTAGTTTACAACGTTTTAACTATATAAACAACACACCATTCCATTCCAATTACACTAGCATTGTATATACCAAATTAGTACAAGTATAATCAACATTCTCCTTACTGAAAAATGAAGTTATTGCTAAGACCAGGCATTATTTAAGATTTTCATTTAGATACCATAAACCCTAACTTTGAAATAAGAAGTGTCAACAAACTACATATCTTTAACTATATTTTAATTTATTTGAATTTAAAAATAATTTAAAATGTTGAGATGCAGATTTTTTATTTGGAATTCTTGAAGTGTTTCTAACGATGGAGTGGTTTGCTGTTTTGATATTGATGCCACTTATACACAGAATTATCAAAACTCAAGCCTTAAAAATGCAGTTATTTTTCTCTAAAGTTAACAGTATAATCACTTTTTAAAAAATATTGCCATTTTAATGTAATGCAGTGGATATTTTTAATATGATGCACCATTAAAGAAGATACCAAATCAAATTTTTTTTAAAATAGCCTTGGCTTATTCTAAAATATACTCCATTATCCAGAAAGACTTGGAAGAAAAATAATATTGAAATTATATGAGAATATTTTCTGAAATAATTAATACAAGGAAAAGCAATGCAAACTGACTTCATAATACTGTACTTAATTTCTATTCAGTCATATAAATTCTTCTTCTTTTTTCTTCTTTCTAATTCTTGTATATTATGTTTGTATTTGGGTCTTATTTGTCCCAATTATAAACTCCTATGCTGCATTCAGTCCATGTTCTTTCTTGCAGAAATAAGCATGTGAAAAGTTTTATTTAAGGTCATCAGAAAAAAATAGCAAGATGTCCTATTTGAATTTCTCATTTTCTAGTTATTTATGCTTTTTGCCTTATTTTATGAGAACGGCATAGTAGAAATATTTTTAGGTTCAAACAATATCATCTAAAAATTTCTCTGGAAAAGAGCTGCAGTGGATCATTTCTTCTGAGTCACTCATGACTTCTAAACACTTATTGGCAAAAGTTGATCCTCTTGATTTTTGTTAGTCTCATTTTCAAGTTTCCTAACAAGCCTGTTGCACTGAAATATAGGTGGTGATGGTGGGTTTTGGCAGGTGAAGAAGGGAGTTGGAGTGTATTCTGGTTTGGTTGGCCCTTTCTGTTACACACAATAGTAGCAACACAAGGAACCTTTTCCACCTCTGTAAAGCAGCATGATGAAATTATAGTAAGTTGGGGAACCAGGTATTTCATTGTTCACATGCCTCTCAACTGTAATACTCCCTAGGTGGGCATGTCCAGTTTTTTAAAGAATCCCAAATGAAAGCTTATGTCTGTATTTTAAACAGTCTTGTATAGTTATCAGACTCACACTGTGACAGGACATTAGTCTCCCCCAGCAGCATCTGTTGAAAACTAAAAGCACTTTTATATTTTGGGACTGTATTTTATTATACATGGTCTTCACTCAAAAATAATTGAGCTACTTCAATCCAGACTGACAAGATTCTTCTTTGCTTAGAAATCAGAAATAGAAATTCAAGAGCTAATGAGTCATGAAATCATTATGTGAAATCAGGCTTTAAAGCACGAAATATTTTGCATCCTCAATATCACTGTTGCCCATGCAGGAATACAAGTTAGTAAAAACAAAATTATAAGGCAGAAAAGCAGGAAAAGCAAGATAGGCTGTTTTGAACCTAGACATCTGTAATAGCAACAACAAGTATTGCTTGTAGATCTTCTCAGCTGGAAAAAGAGAAAATGGAACTGTAACAGATTTTCTCCTTCAAAATCTATTCATGTTTCATCGTGGAGGCTTTTCCATGAACAGCTTTAGTTTGTTACAGCATGAAGGTATCAAGTACAGAGTGAATGAAGGGAATGTTTAGACCGAAGCAGTAGCACGAACCCAAAAAAGAATTTTTGTAGCTAATGTAGGGTGGAGGCTGAAATGAAAGTCTAATGCATTTATTGTTATCACTGTTCTGTGGGATTTATACAAAAGTGGCAGACTCATACATATGAGTATATGGCCAGAACAGTATATTAAACTCAAAAACACTTTGAGTTACTTCATTTTGCTGTTTCTATAGTCCGTTTATTTTACCAATACTCAAACAACGGAATATATTTGCAGTGCTAAGATAACCCTTAGATGATCTCTGGCACCATGCTAGAAGATTATCAGAAAAGCAGGTTTCTGCAAAATAAACAAACAAGAAAGTACTGAATTTTCATTCCCTGGCTGAAAGAAAAGAATTTCAAATATGACAATACAAATCAAAAAGAATCTCAGTCTTTTCACAGAAGATTATATGATGTAGTAATGATATAAGGAGTGTTGAAAGGAAACTGACTAAATGGCATTCATTTATTTTGAAGTTAAAAGAAAATGAAACAATTGGTATTTCCAATTCAAGCACCTCAAGCTAACATTATCTTTTAAAGCCCTCAAGCCCTGCCACACAGATGTAGAGCTGCAAGGTTTTATAACTCAATCAAGACCCTTCTGTTCTCTCATTGAAACAAGAGAGGAAAACAGAACTCTGTAGGTGATGCAGAGATGAGAAGGCCAAGAAGGCCATCAGCAAAGTGCCTACTAGTTCCTAAAATTTCCCTCACACATTTCTTTTCAGCTTGCAGAGTATACCCATAGAAAGACTCCCATGGTGCTCAATTGTGACCCTCCTCAGCCTGCATGTGGAAGAGAAACATTTTAAGCAGTGCCATTCACGGCAGCAAACCTCCCTTTCTTTGGTTATTCAGGGAATTATTTTCAATCTAAGGTACCATTATGGCACGAGGCTAAATAGGAAATACAACCATGAGGAACAAAACATAGTATTCCTTGATAATGTACTAAGGGAGAAGCTGCACTTCTGCTAAGTGTCAGATACCCCACTACCATACAAGAAATTTTTATTCATCCATTTTTCTAGACAAATCTACAATGATTCAGGCACATTTTTTCAGCTCTCAAATGGTTGGGTGCTTCTATCCCAACCAGAAGTCTTTTTAATGACCTGGACCCACCAAGTTATTTAATATCAAGGACTTCTGAAGATAATTTCAGAGTGAAAAGCTCCAAAAGAATGATAATGTTACACAGGTTCCTGAAATAATAGAAGTTGCTTTGTTTAGAGATAGCATTTCCTTACTTCTGGGTCTGGGAGCTCCTAAGAAAGGAACACCACAGATGATAAATTTGGTACAAGGCTACATAAATTGAGGAAATTAAAAATTTTGCATTAAATTTCTTGTTTCACTGCAATAACATTAATGACTTTATCTTAAATTATAAGAATCGTTAATCATACAGATTAAAGGGCACAAAGGGGTGTCATATGCCAGTATTTGCCTCAGACAGTGATAAGATATCTTTTTCTTGTGCTTCAAATATCTGACTGTTTTGGATCATTTTCAAGGACAGTAATTACCACTTCAATTCGGTTTCTACTAGTAGTGCTGTGAGTTCAGAAGGGCCCAAATTACTATCAGAAAATACCCTCCATCTAATTTTTGACTTCTTCTGACAACCAGATTTAATGGCTTTCACTTTATTTCTGTGTCTGCAAATATGGAGCTCATTTAAAAATTCTGTCTCTGCAAAGTTATCTGCATGTCAACCTATCAGTCTTCCAAACTATTAATGAATTCTGTTGCAGGGATGTCCAGTAAGCACAAAATTGCTGCACTTCTTTAGTGAAAACAGAGATTTCTCAGATAAAGGAGTTTTTCTCTGGTTTTAGATCTTAGACTGGACTTCAAAAATAATTTGTTTTACAGATTTCCCCAGTTTGCAGTATCACAAATCAAATCCATTGTTAGTCATCTCTTAGTAACCTCAAATCCTTTTTGCTTTTTATTTTTGTGCTTTTCCATTTAACTGAGCTCTGTTTTGAGCCTCATAACCTAAGGTCTTGGGTGCTACATATCTGCTAGTCTCAGATGATGTAGCCAGTACTATGTGATTGATCACATACATTGCAAGGGGAGTATCTCTATTCATTGAGAAACCCATGTAAACCAGCGTTGTTACATTTTTATTCAAGAAGCACCAGCACCAAAACAGCTACTGCGGAATAGCAAGTGATGAAAACACCTATATCTCAGAACAAGATCTTCACTGAGATGAGATATTCTCTTCACTTTCACAGTTTTAAGGAGTTGAGCTCTATTCTAGGCATGGCATATGAAGAGAACACTGCCGGTCGCAAAAGACCACCTTTGCCTACTCTCAACCTCATACTCACCACCTATCCTCCCTGGGTCTTTCTCACCAGTTTTTGTGAACCAAGAATAGTCAACATAGCATCTGGGAAAGCAACTCTCACAAACTTATTCCAAATAGCATAGTACTGCTATGTCTGACTACTACTTAGACCAGTGCTATGTCTGAGCAGTAGCCTACGTCGTGCATCACCAGGATGTACTTCTAGTAGAGACACAGAAGCCTTTGGTCTCCCATTAACTGAGGATGTAAGGGACAGAGAGAAAGGTTTAAGGAAACAGCATAAACAGATCATATAATAACTTTCATCATTCTTACTGGTTCAGTGCTGATATGAACAGAGTTAGGTCTTGAAAGCAGAGAACAAAAAATAGGCTCGAGAAAATATAAAGCAAAAGCATAAGGGATACTCTGAAAAAATAAGAGACAAGAAATATATGTAGCTGTTGAATTTTAGGAAAAAATAAAAAGTAAACAAAAATTTTAGTCTGGGATTTTTTTCTGTGATGAGGATTTTTAAATCATATTGTGAAGTAGGAACCCATAAAAAGAAAGGATGAATATAAGCAATATGGGAAATGAAGACCAGAAGAATCTCTGAGCAAGTTGTGGGAAACTCCTTTGTCTCTCCTGGAGGACTAGAAGACCAGGTTACTTTCCTGCTCCCTTTTATTTAATTTGGCAGCACACAAGTATGTCCAGTATGACTGGGGTGGTCTAGGGTCTTATTATTAAGGCTTGTCCATCTGACACATCTACTATTAAAAGGTCATTCCAGCCTCTCAAACAGGAAGATTAAGGTGCTCTAAGTGGGAGTATATGTCACTCTTTTTTGCCTGTGTGTTTCATTTTTTCTTCTCTCTTGGCTATCAACCAGGAGTGCCATTTTCCTACTGCAGTCACCCAACACGAATGCATAACATGATGGCTCACATCACTACTCATGTTAGGCCACAACCCCATCTTCCTGACCACACAGGCCAGCAAAGACAATTTGCATAAAGAATTACAGCTTCAAAAGCAGCTAACCTGTACTGGACTACTCCATGTGATTTTACCTTGGTTTTGCTTTGGAACAAGTCACTCACTACATAAGAAAACTTGACTATCCTGAATTCAAGGCACTATGAGTCAAAACAGCACTTTTAATAAACTCTTGCTCACTATCAAATTCTTCTACAGTATGCAATTGAAATTTCCACAGCTCTAAGGTTCTCAGTTAAATTGTTTTAGCTATTCATCTTAAGAGCCACCCACTCATGAGTAAAAATGATTACTAGAAAAATAAAATCCTGCCAGAAAATTAATTAAATTTATAACTCCCAGCACAAAACTAGTGCTGTATTTTTAAGAGTAGCTTTTTTTTCATTTACTACTTTACTCTTCCTCCATTAAATAAATATTAATTATGCTGTTTATCTATAGAATTGTTTCATTCTCTGTTACTCAGAACTTGCAGTTGTCCTTGGATTTGCAATGAAGAGGAATGTTTTTAAGCAGAAATATATTTTTCCATATGATTTAAAAGTTGCATAGATAGTAATGAAGCAGGCAGGAATTTGCCTGTATTTAATTACATCTGCCAATCTTTCAGTCATATAGTATTCACCTTTAATGGTGTTCATTATATTATTTTATTGTGTTTGATGCTGTTTGGTTTCTAAACACTATGTGCCATAAATAGTGCTGTCCATGGCACAAGTCTGCTGTGCAGTATTCAGGTCTCCCAACACTTATCAGGTCAGCAGATTTGAAGTTGTCCTGTACCACAAATGGAAAAAACCAGACGTTGAAAACTAACCTTTGCAGTGCTGACCAGACAGAGAAAAACAGTTGTGTCCCATAAGAAACAATCCCCATCAAACAACTGATTCTGTGTACAAAATGTCTTGCTGTGCTAAATTCTTACTGGGATGAAAAAAAATGTGACAAAAAACCTGAAGGAAGGATTTATTCCAAAGCTTGCTAGTGATACGTGCAAAGAGCTTTTATGAGTCAGAATGCAAAGTTTGCTATATGGTGGCTTAATTTGCCAGCCAAGAGGTGCTCTCAAGCTCTGCTAATCAAAAGATTGAAATGGAGCTTTTGGGATCAGACTGAGCCTATTTCTCAGAAGCTGAGAGAATTTAATTGAGTTGCCAGACCAACTTTAAAATCTTTCTTCTAGAACACAGTTAGTTTTGACCCTTTACCACTCCAGCAGAGTGAAATCTCAGCACAATGCAAGACAAATTAGACATGCAAATGGCTGTTAATCAGACAGACAGGTAGGTGTGTCTCTTTCACAGTTCAGGAAAATTACCATGGTTTCCGAGGGCCTTATGGACTTCAGAAGCCTATTGCTGAAAATATAATTTTGTAGTTATTTAAAGGTTAGATGACAAATCAGTGAGACAGTTGGCTGTATGAAGAATATTTTTTCAAACAGATGTCTTCTAATGCAATGATTTTATTATTGTCTAATATAGTTTTTTGATTTGCCTTGTTTAGAAAGTTAAAAATATCACACATCTCTCCTCTTACTTGCTCTCTCATGTAATCACATGTAAAAATGTCCTTCAAAACTCTCCTAGTGTATGCATTAAATTACACTTCATCCACTTCATAACTCATGACTAGCAGTTGTGATGCCTTCCCTAGAGTGCTCTTTGTGTCCTCAGCAGTGCGAAACTAGTCAAACTGGCACTAGCAGTTCTAATAACACAGCCTACAGGAGAATATATGCAAAACAGACATGCACCTACAGCTATGCTTAACTACTACAATCACAGGCTGGTTGAAGTCAGAAGGGGGAAACTTTGGGGGGGAAAGCAGACCCAGCACCCTGCCCAATCAGAGCCACCAAGAGCTGGTTGCCCAGGACCATCTCCTGGTAGATTTTGGATATCTCTAAGGATGGAGACTACACAACCCCTCTGGGCAGCCTGTTCCAGTGCTCAGCCATCCTCACAGTAAAGGACTGTTTCCTGATGTTCAGAGGGAACCTCTTGTGTTTCAATTTGCCTCTGATCTTGCTGCCAGAAATCAATGAAAAAAACTCTGGTTTCACCTCTTTACATCCTTCCATTGTGAACAGTGTCCCTTGAACTGCCTTTTCTTCAGGCTAAACAGCCTCAGCCTTTCCCTTGTAGGAGAGATGCTCCAGTCCTTTAATCATAGTGACCCTTCACTGGACTCTCTCCAGTATATGGATCCATGTCTCTTTCTTACTATGAAGCCCAGAACTGGACACAACAGTCCAATCTGTGTCCTCACCATTGCTGAATAGAGGAGATGCCCATATCAAATATATACCATCATTTTCTGAAGGTGTCTTGCTACTTACACATCTCAGGACAAGCATTTCCAAATTTCTTTTTCAATTATTGTACTAAATATAGTAACAACGATTAATATAATAAAACAAACTGTATGGTATATTCAGCTATTCCATGCAACTGTGTTTATGTACACATCTATGTTTCCTACTGGAAAGAGATATTCAGAAGGCCCAAGTTATGTTACCTTTAGTATTGTTTCATGCAGAGTCTCAGCTTGCTCTGTGTCACCATAGTTTTTGTAAATAATTCAAGGCTGTACTTTTCACTGTTTGAACTCTCATTTATGCTATTAGGTTCTCATCTGACAGATAGCTATGGTCCTTATAAATCTCTGTGTATCTGGAGAAGTAATTTTACTTTCTTACCCAGCGGTCATGCCAACCATGCATATAATTTCCCTTGTCTCCTCTCTCCTTCTCTAAATACATTTTTCCTGACATGTACCTCTTGGACTTCCTAATTTCAGAAAAGATTCATGCTAGTAACTACTTAAATCATCTGCAGATACATCCATTCTCCAGCATCTGTTTCTATTTAACCATGCTTCTTAAACTTCCAGGAATGGTCTTCAAGAGACCTGCAAGATTTTTATTTTTTTTCTGCAGATCTGTAAAATCGTGTACTAACTTGAGTTTGAATATGTTTCTTTTTTCACTTGCATTCCTCTTAGTAATTCTTAAACACATTTTTTAAAGGGTAGCAAGATTAGCATGTAAAAAACTGAGTAAAATAATATATATCTTGTGTAAAAGGAAGGCTTAACACTTCCCACAAACAACTACCAAGCCTGTGAGCTTCAGGCAATTCTCAGGAAGAAAATGATCTGAATAAAAAACAACACTGGAGCTTTTTTTTCTTTGAGGACCGTTGTCAGGGACCTATGTTATTTAATAAATGGCCAGGAAAATGGTCATATGTACTTAAATGTAGCCATCCTAAAATGATGAGTCAGGGTTTCAAGATCTTCCTGCCATCTACAAAGATAAACTGAGAGGTGCCTTTGGAACCCTCAAAAATGCTTTACTGGTTCTTATCACATTTAGATCAATAAGATAAAATTTCATTGGCAACATGCCAGTAAATATAGCAACGGGTAAAACTGGATTTTTATATATTTCAGAATACAGCTGTTAATATTTTCTTTTTAAACACATACAGCTTCAGCCTCTCAGTGGTGAACTAGTGTTCTTTATTACATTAGTTTTAAAAGTGATAAATGTCTGATGGAACACAAAATTTGGGTGAATTCAAGAGAAGACAATCTTACTAGCAATTTATTCAGGGCCTTGCAAGTATACATAGTACTCATGTTCTTATCAGAAAATTCCCTCAGAATCAGAATGTTTTTATTCAAATGTTTGTTACTTTGCTTTGATTATATTAATAAAATAACTTTTCAAAAGCCACTTACTTTTACTATTATAATAAACTTTTCCAGGAAATGATCAGGCAGGATCTGAATATTAAATAGAGGCAACATACAGAGATTTTATATTACTACTCCCTTTACTTTTAAAAATTAAATACTTTAGTAATGAAATAGTTCAATGAAGCATTCATTTGAAATAAAAAATATTTAAACCACCAGAATAATTAATACAGCTACTTGTTATGAGAAAATAATGGAAATAGGACCAATGAGGAGATGATGTTTTGCTCCTTCATAACAAGGACTGAATTGCCAGTCAGGACTTAGAAGGATGTAATGAATACAGAAAAGGTGAAGCTACCAAACTTCCAGAACTGACTAGAAAAAGAAAAGCAGAAATTTTCATCCTAAAAGTAAGTCATATTGAAAGCTAAGGAAAAGTTAGCAAGTAGTAAAATTAAATACTGTATTAGTTTTAATAAATTAAATGTGTGATAAAATATTCTCATATATTTTTCATATGTTTCTGTAACTAATATAGATGATAGCAACAAATAGTTACCATAGGGAATGAACTACATTTTGTATTAAAATAATGTAGAATGTAGCAGCACAAGCATGAGGTGACAGCAGGGACACTGGAAGTTTGGGCAGAGGACGATGCTGGTGGCCCCAGGGCTATAAAAACTCTCCAGCAGTCAGTTACTGATTATGGAATGAATGTAACCTTGGGAGCTGTACAAAACCTGCATTAAGCTTCACAAAACTGAGGTATATCCAGAATATGTAGACCACAACACATACTGCAAACCCAGGTGCCACATTGCAGATTAATGAAGAAAAAACACGGTGTAGCCAACACATGAAAATGAGCCCCGGAGTGAGAAAAAAGCCACTAACATCAGTATCATGGTCATCCTATGAAAAGACCTAGGATGCTGGTACCTTGCTAAAATAGTTGATGCTGATACCAGATAAAATAGTTTAGACTTCAATTAGGCAAACAGTTAAGTTCTTCATGACTTCATCTATCTTTTTTTCCACAAAAAGATTAGGAGTATAATAATTTGGTGGGACTTTGAGCACCTACTCAGTAAATGAGATGCAATGAATTGGGATCAGATCCAGACGGTTTGAGGTTGCAAAGGGGTGAATGACTGGAAGAAAGAAAAATTACAGCAATAAACCATCACATGTTAAAAGGAAGAAAAGTAATAACTTTTTCAAGAAATAACTGCATTACTTATATAAATATATTTCAAAGAATTTTTATCATCTCCCTGTATTAAGGGAGAAGACATTATTATATAGTGTGTCAACGTAAAAAATACCCTTTTCTTCAAGATCTAGAGCATCTAGGCCTAATAACAACATTCAAAACTAAGATATAAGTTATGAAGCAGTGTATAAGAAAGGGAGAGGTGATAATATAATTCATGTCTATTTGCTGACACTCAGCTTCACAGACTGCTCTGCCAATCACCAAGAATAGCAACAGTCACTCACCTAGCAAGGAGAAATGATTACAGGCAGTGAAAGATAAGGACAAAGTTTGTTCCTTTGCTGGGATTCCTGATTCAAATGCTGAATATTTATGTTAGCTTATCACTGAAGTTCACATACTTCAAATGCAATGTATAAATTATGTTGTGTGTTACTGAAAAATAAACGACATTTTCTATAAAGTTAGCTATTCTGGACACAATAATGTAAATTATGATTTAATAACTGATGTCTTTGTTGCTGTCTTTTCTAATCCTGTAAGTGGTTAAAGGGAGCAATGACTAAAATTCCTGATTTTGATTAATCTCTCCTGCCTGTGGAAAAAACATTATAGCATGAGAGAAAACACACCAATTCAGGTAGCTGCTATTGCAAGCTGCATGTTAGAAGACATCATCCAGTGTTAAAAGGCTACCAACACCAAATACGCTTTAAAGGTGTATGTCAGTCTGCTACTGCCCAAGATTGTGAATACATGTATTGCTAATAGGCACTCCCAAGATAGTTAGAGAAAGACCCACAAGCATTTCCTTGCATTTTTTGCTGTCACAGGTCATAAGATACTTCTCTTTATTCCTCTGGGAAGCATCAGAAATTACTCACACACTTTCAGAATAAACCCTGAGCAATCCCTTCACTTCCAAAGATTCTTAAGCCTTTGCTCAGCTTTTCCCCAAGCAATCCCAAATTTGCAGAACCTTGTCAGAGTGCTGACAGGATGAAACACATAGCAGTCCACATAGACATTCTTTGTTTCCCATACGCTATGTGAATACAGCAGTATAATTCATGTTTTTTGATGTACCCCAAAGTCTGACAGTCTGAAATGTTGCAGCAGTTGATTAAGCTGAAGCTCCACTGTGTCTGGAGAGGACTAAAAGGAAAGGAGGTAGTTGTGAAGAAACATCCTCCACTATTGATCTCTCCTGCCATATTTTAAGTCTGTCTCCACTCGAAATTTTAAAAAACCCTTTTGGATTCATTCAGTGTTTCTTGATCCTTAAATATTTTTCAGGTGGAAAAAAGTAATCAGAAAGTTACAAGCATGATCTGTCGTTAACGCAGTGATGCTAACAGTCAAGATAACCAATAGAAACAAAGGCCCAAAGTAAGCAAAACTCATCTTGGTACAGCTGTCTCATCCCTTTGCTAGTCATGTGCTGGAGCCCTGTGCAGTAGTTTTTTCTGGTAAGCAGACAGCCATGGTACCCCACTGGATTGCTGAGTGACCTAGGGTGGATCCTTACAGGAACCCCAGAGAGGCTGAAGAGTCCTGCTACATTCAGACATTGCAGGAACACTCAGAGCAGCCTGAATGTGACCTCTAGGCCTAACACTGACCAGTCCAAAGCAGAAAGCTGGTATTTATCTGTTCTGAAATCTCTGGCCATCTGTTCTCTAAAGATTTACAATAATTATATTCTACCCAAATCTAAGCAACAAGGCCAGTTTTCTAGCTGACTTATAATCCCACTCCCTGAAATTACTATACTATATTAGGAAAGTTGTCTTCATAAAAATGAGGGTGGGAACACTGTCTCTTTTAAATCACTACATCTAAAATCTGGAATGTGCCCATCTTTTTTTATGTTGTTTGATAAGAATGAAACCAAACCCCAACTGAATATCATTTAATGCCTGAAGTTTCCTGATATTGCACTGGTAGAAAGATTTAAATTCCAATTTTTTTGGTAATTCAAGCTTGTCTTAAACACACTCCACAACATTCATTTTGGTCTGAAGAAAACAATCATTTTTCTCTTCTTTGAATTCTCAGTGATGCAAAGCTAGAAAGCCTTCCTGTGCCAGCCACAATTTGTTTTGTGGTTAGTGGAAAATGAAGTAATGCCTTTAAAATGCCTAACAGCTGGTGATGGAAGCTTTATCCAGGAAATTCTCAACACTTGCAGTTTTGCTTTGCCCTAGAGTATTGACCATTTCTGTACTGAAATATTTATCAACCCACTGATGGGCAAAACACATCTTTGTTTTGCCTAGTCTCTTGGATTTCTTTAGTTCTTCTGTCATTGTGGATGATAATCTAATCCATGAATAATAACATTAACCCTGAAAACTAATTAATGCAATTGATAAATTATGTCTCAAATAGTTCTTGCTATGCTCAGCATAAAGGCTAACTGTTCCTCTTCACTTGTCCACAATGCTGTTTTGTTTAGCAAGCCTGGAAAATAATGGCTGTTGTATTTTCTTTTGCTGCACTCCATGAATTTGTATTTTTATGTGGGAACAGGAGAAGTAGCTTGGAATAATGCAAGTCCAAAAGCCCAGTAGTTCTCCACAGAGGCATTCCCCTACTCAACTTTCCAGAGAATTAGCACAGCTCAGTATCTGGCAGCACTGTATCCTAAAATATCCTTCATGGCTCACTGCAATTAATTTGTTGTACATGAAGACTCAGTTCTGGCATATATCACTGAAAGAAGTTTTATACTTAATTTCTCAGGGGTTGAATTCCATAGAAACACGGTTAAAAAGCATTTCTTGCACTTAATATTAAGTCCCTTAGCAGGCCAGTCTCACAGCACAAAATCCACTTAAATACTCAACTGATTATGTGGTAGTAGATTTATGGATGTAAACAGCTTTACCTTTTATCAGAAATACCAACACAGGCATTAAGTACAGTAGCATTGGATCCTCTAGGTGTATCAAACATGATATTTTAACTGAAGCACAGGAAGCAAGGAATAATAGCTTGATCATGAAAGAAATTAGAGAGAGCGAATCAAACTTTCAGATGGGTCTCTAGAGAGACCATCATAGAGGGTCAAGAAAAATTCAGGTTGAAAAAGGCCTTCAAGATTATTGAGTCCAACCGTAAATCTGGATGCTGTTTATATGGGATTTGGTTGGCTGAGCCATCTGCATCCTGGAGTCTTGACCAACTTTATCATTCTCCCCTAATTTAACTTGTTCCATCTGTCAAATCAGCATGGACACATGAAATTGCTCCATTAGCAAACAAGAACATGCTGTCTTCTCCTGAAAAATTGCCTGGTCTTCACCTGACTTAGTTTCTTGCATGTAAATGGAAGAAATGGCACTAATCTTCCTATTGAGACCTGGACAGTGAGTCCAGTGAGGTCTCAAATCAATCAAGTGCAAGATAGAGATTGGAAACCCAAACCCTGTACCCTTTCCAGCGAGAAAGTGCAGAGAGATGGGACCATAAAACAGAGCTTCAGTATGAAGCATTTACAGGCTCGCTAGGTGAGATAGTTTAGACCATCAGGGCAGGCACTAAAACAGATCTGGAGAAAAAGTGGAGGTTTATTGTTTGATGACAGATGGTGATGTGACAAAAGTGCTGCTAAGATGAGCCTTGTTCATCATCCGTGTCTGTGGAGAAACTAGGGCAGAAGAACCCTATGACCTGGTGTTAACCCCAACAGTATTGTCTATTTCTTCAAATAGTTTTTTCTTTAAAAAGTTAGACATAAATGTTTGACAGTGCTGCAGTCATTACAGTGAAAAAAATTGAGAATTTAGTCTCTGGCCTGGAAAAGAACATGGGTCAACTTGAAAGCAAAGTTGATGGCTTTGAATGTGAATGAAGAGCAAATTTACCAGAATGATGTCATCTGAGGGCTGTTAGTATAGAATCATAGAATTATGGAATGCTATGGGTTGGAAAGGACCTCTATCTCATGTGGTTCCACCCCACGCATCCCCCTGGCACAGGCAGGGACACTTCCCACTAGATCAGATTGCTCAAAGCCCCATCCAGCCAGGCTTTGTACACTTACCAGGGATGGGGCAGCCACAGCTTTTCTGGGCAACTACTGACAGTGGCTCACCACCTTTACAGTGAAGAAATTCTTCCTTATATCTACTCTAAACTTGCCCTCTTTCAGGTTGAAGCCATTCTCCCTTGTCCTATCATGACACGCCCCTGTGAAAAATCCCTCTTCAAGACTGTAGCATACTGCCAAAAGGAAGTGTTCTGAATATCAAAAGTAAGCTGTCAAAAAAATTAGTCAAGAACCTTAAATCTGTACATACTTTCCTGAAGGCCTTCAAGGAAGAAAATATTGTATTTGTCATTTAATTAGATTCTGAACTGACTCAGGCACATGTTCTCCCATTAATTAACTGCAATGACAGCAAAGATAGAGTACACCCAGGTGTTTGCCAGACTAGTCTTGCAGACTCTCCAGCTCAGGAACTAAGACTTCAACCTGCCTCTATCAAATAAGTTTACTGGGACTACACATAGTTTTATCAGCATCTGTATGCATCTAAAACCCACACAGGTCCTGGAGCTGTTTTTGCCCCTGGGATGCAGATGAAGGAAAGAGTAACTTGGCAAGTGAGCAAGGAGATCACAGTGTCACACAAATCAGCTCTGAAGTGATGCTGGTTGGAGGTGCAGAGATGTCCATCAAACTACTTCTCAGACCAAGGAAACGTAACCATATTTCCCCTCGTTGCTCCTTCATTCTGAAGAAAAAGCTATATTCTGAACAGGAATATCAGTCACCCTGACATTCTGGTCCCCAGATGTACTAAAGTAGAATCATAGAATATGCTGAGTTGGAAGGGATCCTTCAGGACCATCGAGTTCAACTCTGGCCCCGCACAGGACATCCCAAGACTTACACATGTACCCTAGAGCATTGTGCAAACACTTCTTTAACTCTGTCAGGATTGGTGCTGTGACCACTGCCCTGGGGAGCCTGTTCCAGTAACCAGTCACTCTCTGGGTGAAAATCTTTTTCCTGATATTCAACCTAAACCTCTCCGGACTCATACAGCTGTACACGCATCATCTTTAGAAGCAGCTTGCTTTCCTACACTTCCCAATTAAAATGTGAAAATGCACTCTAGATCCCAAAAGGGATTCTTAATCGTATTTTAATTTTTACGACTTCAAAAAGGTACTTACAGAGTATACTAAAATCAGTGTTAATTACAATAACTCCTTGCAATCAAGGTCCCACCCATTTTCATATGCATATCATAATGTCACTGATCTCCCATGAAAATTAACGCAGGACTAAGTTTCAGGAAATACAAGACAGATACGATATATGATAGATAATATCTATGATACATAATATTATCTGTTGCACTGTTCATGCTCCAGAATTAATTAGCTGTGGCAATTTTATTCAAGTTTGGTTTGTCCTTGCACTTACGTTTTTTTCTTACGCCTCCATAGTTGACTATTCTCCTTCTGGTAACTATCACTACTAGTTCATCACTGATAATTCTAAAACTTTTTAAAAATACATTTTCTTCAATTTTACATTTTTAAAGGGTAAGTATCTATTTCAAATCACATATTCTTTCTCTGTCATTCCATATATAGGGAGGTTTTGAGGAAAACAGTGAGGAACCCAGTGAAGCATAATCAGCAAACATATTTCTTTGGACAAGCCTACTTCTTTGTAGGGTTGGGGATTTTCCCATTCAAAAGCTTCTTGTTAAGAAATCACATTGATCCAAAAATTCTATTCGAATGTATATTAATAGACTGGACAAAGAGCATAGGTGGATAATTCATTATGCTGGTCTCTGAGGACAGCAAATCAATACTTTGTTCAGTTGTTCAAATAACTAAAAACCTTATGTGAATTCATTCATTATGGGCATGATTCCACTACAGGTAGAGTGCTTGCAGATGAAGATTTTACTGGCATTAAACTAACTAACTGAAGATGTCTCTGGTCACACAAAGGATAATTTTCACTTTTCTCAAAGGTCCTCAGTACTGACAAAGTGGTGATAATCTCATTCTTAAAACAGACAAAATAAGTAAAGACAGAGTAAAAAAGGGATTCAAGTTTCAGATTTCATGTGTATCCAAAGGTAATAACAGATTGAAGTTCTGTTTTATAACTGCTTCCCTGCCTAAAAGAAAGGGGGGACCATGCCCACCAAAGCACAACCCACTTTTCAAAACTGCAAACGTAGGCCTACCAGCAACAGGTTTGCTTTCCTTAGCTTTTGCAGTAATTTTTTTTTAAGAGGCTACATCCACTTACAGGATTCTACAGATTATAGGTGGAAACTCATAGTTCAGAGCAGACCCTCCACTTGAATTTCAATGTAGCCCAAGGAGAATTTTGGCAAAGCTTGACCCTGCTCTCCCTGTTGTCAACTTCAATTAAATCTTTAGCAAAACTGGAAAGAAAAAAAGGCCAAATTGATTTCAGTGTTTGGGAAAAAACCAGTAATTGGACAATCTACAAAGAGTAATCCATTACACAATATTAGAATGTAAAATGAGTCCTGCAGGGAAATGCAGTTCTGTGGTACAGGGTAATACAGTGGAAAAATACTGAACTAAACACAGCTGTGCATCCGTGGTAGCTGTGCATCCAGCTCACCTGAAATATTATTTGAGATGACATGGCTCTCCTGGGACAAAATGAACTGTACTTGTGAGAAACGCATATAGTTCTCAGAAAGCACTAAATCACATTTCTTATGAGTAACCAGTGCAGTTCTTTGCCCAATAAACAAGCTGCTGCTAAAACCTTCGAATTTCTCAAATAGCAAGTTCTGCCATGGAAACTGCATGGAAAATAACCTGTGGATTTTTTTTTTTTAATTGAAGGTTTCTTTCCCCTTTAGATGGAAAATGCTACTCAAAAAGCAAATTGAATGATGACAAAAATCCTCAGTCTTCTGAGCATTCACGACACATTACAACACCCCTGCAATCTTTGCTTTCAGTTGTGCTGAAGTGCAAGGCACAAACTGAGAGGGAAGGTTTAGATTAGATACCACAAAAACTTTCTTCACTATGAGGATACTTAAGACACTGGAAAAAAAGTTGCCCAGAAACATGGATGCTCCATCCCTGGAAGTGTTCAAGACTAGAGTGGATGAGGCTTTAATCAACCTGTTTTACTGGAAGATGACCCTCACCATGGCAGGAACAGAGGTGGAAACTAGATTAGTTTTCAAGGTCCTTTCCAACACAAAATCATTGCTTGATTCTATGAATTAGCTCATGAAAAGCTTAGATGTGCTACTCTGGCAGCCACTGAGTGCATTCAGAGGTGCTGGGTTTTTCCACACTGCATTGCACTGTACTGCACAGAAATAATTCTCTGGCCCATGTAGCACCATTTCTTGAGGGAAGACAAAGGGTCATAAAAGTCATGAGAGTAACAGATCATACTCATTATCTCATCTAACCTCCTGAATACCACCGCCATTATATTTTTTTAGAAGTTAGATCAAACCAAGCCATTTATAAAGACCTCTGATTTTTGGTTTTTCAAGCAGTCACAAGTAATTGATCCCTATATTACCCTAATAGCTAGAACAGCACATCTTACTCAACGTTGTGTTTGTTAAACTTCTGATTGTGGGATCTACCTTATGCCATGAGAATGTAAATTTAATGACTTTAAATCCCTCCAGTATTATGCCTCTTCCTACATACAGTGATTCATTTCCTTCTTATCCCTTTTCTTTGATATTTGTTTAAGGTCCTTCAATCTCATGTGAAAACTGATTTTCTATCTTGAAAGGCAAACATCACATCTGGACACAGAATTCCAGTCAGTTGCTTTATGGATGCTACATACAGAAGAAATTTCCCTTTTTGAGTTTACCATTCTTCATTTATATATTAAAGGATTGCCTTGTCCTTCTGGCAATATCTCAAAGAACTTACACTGAATGGGCTACATAAGAGCATCCCTACCAAAAACAATCTCCAGTCCTGAAGTAACCATTGGGTTCTTCATTGCTTGTTTGCAGCAGCATTAAAGCACACTCTTTTTAAAATCTAATCATTGAATCCAGCTATTCAGATAATTCTTACTAGTGATTTAGAGACTTTATTAGAGAACACAGTGTAATTTATGTTGAAAAAGATCTGAAAAATATCCAGTCTAATCTCTTGCTTAAAGCCAGGCTGGTGTCACAGGAAGAACAGGTTGCCCAGGTCCTTTCTCAGCCTCTCTGGACATCATATTTCAGGTTACCCACTTTCAGGTAATTTTTTAATTTTATATAATAAAATCTGTATTTTCTAAAAGCAAAGCCATGGAAGACTTTATGATCACATTTTAGGTATTTGAAAATTTAAAAAAACCTAAATTTAGTTTAAAAATTTAGCCACAAAAAGTCTACAGGCACCTTATTAGCAACAGCCTTGTTGTTCACTGGCACCTGACCACTGACTGTCTGTTAGAGAATTGTTAGTTTATGGTCCACGTAGCAGATATAAAATCTGTTAATTCAGTCTAATTTCATTGGTTCAGTAAACAGTATGTGCTATTGAATTAAAAGCTCCAACACAGCCCACAGAAACAAGAAGAAGACTGAGAGTCAGACCAGTTGTTTCTGTCCAAAAAGATATACCTTCTCAGGCTGGCTGGTACTCATTTTTTTTTGACTGCTAACTTTGCTATTAATGTCCTCCATTGCTCCTGGGAGCAAGAGCTACTGCCTCGTTCCACCTCCTTTCTCCAGCTCCTAATTTCAGCTGTATGACTTCTGCAATTTTCTGCAAAAGTTCAGCTGCTTAAAGTGTTCCTCATCTAGGTCTTTAACATTCTTGGGAACTAACTATGCAGCTATGCTGTTTAGAAAAAGTTTAATTTCAGCAAATGCTGCTTTTCGTCTTCTTTGTATGCCTCTCAAACTTCTATTCAAGTCTCTTATCCAAGTGCCAATTAGCCCTTGAAGCACACAAAATCTGACCAGCAGTAGATAAAAGATAAATCCAGAAGGACCTTATTGCTTTCCACAGGCACCTTGCTCTTGGCATTAATGCTACAAATTTATTGGTAGAGAAGTTATTGTTATGACAGCATTTTGCTTCAAAATGTCTGTTTGCAAGATAGTAAGAAAGCAGGTCTGAGGGTTATATGAAGTCCTATATGGAAAGCAACTTCGTAGGCTAATTTACTTGGCATCTTGCTCTTAATTTTATTTGAACACACTTCTTTATCTTTAATAAAGTTTTTCTAAATGTCGTAATTGCATGAATATTGTCACATTAGGTTGTTATAGCTCCAAATGTTTATTTGTTCTCCATTTGGGACTATGAATCTAATATACAGTAACATGACTACTTCAGAAGAGCTATTACACTTTATGTCAACCCAGCTGTTATGCAAGTACATAAAATTTGCATAATAACAATCCTGATGTTAATTTTGATTTTAAAAACTGTTTACCAGGAACTATTTCTCAACTTTTGATATTTCAGCTAATTGAAACATTTTCTTGCCAAGATAACCAAATATGCTAATGTTTACTGTTAATTAGATAAATTTGTGCTGAATTCAGTTTAACAGAAGTGGGTGGTTCATATATATATTATTTAACTCCTTCAATTTTAAAACAGCAAAATGTATTTTTAATCTGCTCTGAAAACTTTTAATGGCAATTTTTCCACAGCTTCCCTAATTCTCTATACAAGTGCTTAAATACCCTTGCAGCTGAAAACTTTTATTCATGTGCAACCTTCAATGGCTGTACTTTCAAGTCCTCTGTGGTACAGACAAAATAATGGATGAGAAGAATGCTCTTTATCCCAGCATTCCAGATGAGCCTAAGGTGCACAGGTGCTGCACAGGGAAAATTAAATAGGACACTATTCTTCACTCAATCATTTATTCCTCTACACCATCGTCCACCAAAGAGAAGGCAGCAGAAACTCAGAACTCTGCCACACTGTCACACCTTTCCTGGATGGCAGCTGACCACCTCCTTTCTCTTCTTGTGGACGACAAGGGTAGAAAAACCAGAAAGCTGCCGACAAAAGCAGAACTCCAGTGAAATTCCACCTTCGTGGATGGTCCTTAGCAGAGGCCTCCCTGTCGACACAAGCAGCAGCTGACCTACAGGAGGTGGCCGCCACGTGTCTGTGACCAGCCCCTGGCGGTGGAGCGCCGGTGTGAGTGCTGGGTTTCTCAAGAATGGCCGGCCGCACACAGCACTTAGAGAAGAGGTGATGGCTGGGCTGATGAGGCCGACGCCTTGGTCCATCCAAAGGGTGGCAACATCCTATGTCCCTTAATCCAATGCCCCGCACAATGCCAGGAGCCGCCTGTCCCGGCTCCGCGCGTGGATTTTCCTTCCCCGCAGCCAGCCTTGGCAGCGGCCTCGCCCAGGCACAGCGTTCCCCGTACCGCTGCCCAGGCCCGGCCCGGCCCACCGCCCCCGGCCAGGCGAGGCCCGGCCGCCGGATCCGGCCCCACCGGTCCTCCCCGCCCCGCGGCGCTGCGCAGCTCCCGCCCTCGCCCCTCTCTCTTCCTCCGCCGGCAGCTGCGGCATCCCCGGGGCGGCGGGACCGGCAGCGAGCCGTCCCCCGAGCGCAGCCCGGGCTGCTGCGATCTCCGCGGTCCCCGCTGTCTGTCCCGAGGCCAGCGCGGCGAGGCGGGGCCGCTGGCCGGGCCCAGCTCCCGCAGCGCAGCGATGCCGGCAGCCCGCGCCGGGCCGCGCCGGGCCGCTCTGCGCCCGCAGCATCGCGGCGGCCCGTGCCCGATGAGCCGCCCACCGCTGGGCACCTTCTCCGCCCCGCTCGCCTCCTCCTCCCACGGAGCCACCCTCCTCCTCCGCCCCCTCTCCCTGCCAGCCTCCTCCCCGCCCTTCCCCGCACTCCACGCCGGTGCCGGGGCCGCGCGTCACTCGGGCTCCAGCCCCGCCGCAGACATGGCGACATTGACCGCGGTCCAGCCGCTCACGCTGGACAGAGGTAAGCACGGCTGCCGCCGCTCCCCGGCCGCGCCTCCCCGGCCGCCCTGCTCGGGGCCACCGCGGCGAGCGCCGGGTCTGCCCCCGCAGCTCCCGCGCGGCATCAGCGCTCCGGCCCCGCAGTGCCCGGGGCCGGCTGTAGCAGCGGGCAGCGGGGACGCGCCTCCCCGCGGGGCGCAGGTGGGCGGCGGGAGAAGGTCTGAAACGGAGGAGGTAAAACTTTGTGCGGGCAGGGGCCGGGCTGGGGTAGGTACCCCACCGCCGGCAGCGCAGCGCTGCCGCCAGCGCAGGACGCGGCTCCGCGGTGCGCGCTCCGCTCCGGAGGCGCTCCTCGGTGCGCTCCGCCGTCCCCGCCCTGCGGGGCTCCCCCTGGCCGCCCCCCGCCGTGGCTCGGCGCCGAGGCCCCGCGTCGCCACCCCCGCAGGTGTTTCGGCAGGGGATGCTCGGTGGCGGGGCAGCGCCGTTCCGGCAGCGCGTCGGGAGTCCGAACCTCCCGGCGAGAGCGGCGTTTGCCGGCAAAATGCGGCTTTTTGGGGGCTTGCGCGGGGGTGTGCGGGAAGGGATTCGTGACTGAAACTTGTCCATTCGCACGCAAATACTGCGTATTCCCCTAGACAGCTACTCGCTCCGGGTGGAGGGAGCGTTGGTGTTTGGGTAGCCGTGAGACTGTGTCGGTAACCTTATAGCGTAAGAGAGTGCTGAAATCTTGAAGTTTACAGTTCAACTTTTGCCTCCAGGCTGTAAAAATTGAACCTCTCTCCCTTGCAGTGCAGTTGTTCCTGTAACACGGTTCCCAGAAACCTCAATAGATTTCTGTGGGTTACTAGGGAGAGCAACTTTGTTCCTATCGCTCCATCAGCTCCCAGTACGGTATTTTGAATTGGTGAGGTGTCCTTCTTCCTCACTTGCATGCAGAGGCTCCAAGAGGCTCCCAATCCCTATAAATCTTGTACTCTTGAAAACGTAATTGAGGCCAGTGCCTTGGTGTTTAAAATGTTTGGGGGTTTTTCCAAAGGATTAAGATGGGTTGTTGGAGTAAGATGGAGATTTATTTTTTTTTCTGTGAATCCTATGCAAATGAAATGCAAACTCAGTTTGAAAATTATAAAGAAGAGGTAGGCACCTTTTCTGGAATCCAACTGAGAGCAAGTCAGCCTACAAAGCACTCCAAATACAGTTTATTGGGCTTAGATTCCAGCATTAGTAGAAAGGGAGAAGCTAAAGTTATTTTTACTGAAATAGCAAAGTGTTAGCCTGCACTTTAAATTAAACTGCTCAGAAATCCACTGTGTAATCTACAGTTTCACCCTAATTCTGTTTTCAGTAAGCAGGACAAATCTACTTTCTGGCAAAGGGTTGAACAGATGGCAATCCATTAGCAAACCTGACTTTCCAAAGGAAATATTACTATTTCAGAATTATACATCCTTTTTTTTGTAAAACTATACTTTAAAAATTCCATAATACACGAAATGCAAATTAGTCCTAATTTAAATATAAGCATCTGTTGTCTGTGTCCAGAATATGCCTAACCACTTGGCAGGCATGCCAATGTTACGGTCTCCCTGGTTGTCTGCCATGCCTGGTATTAGTGCGAGTGAGATAAAACATCACAGAATTATAGGATGTGATGTGCAAAACAAAAACACAGGCAAGAGGAAATAGATTTAAACAGCGCACCTGGCTTGCAGAAGGCCATTTCGTTAGAGGGATGCACTTCATCACTTGTAACATGATGCTACATCAACTGTAGAGGATGGGCTGAAGCAACTCCAGAAGCAACTGGACCAAGCCAGTGCTTCCAAATATTTCCTCTATAGTCTTTCTTTCACAGTCATGGGAGAGGGAAAGTTCTACATAGTGAGATTTTCTAGACTCCTGTTGTTTTGGTCAAAGCAGATGAGCTGTGTTTACTGTCACTATGCCTTGCACTTCTCTGCTGTGGTCTAGGCATAGCCCTTAAAAGTCTTGTACCTTCATATCCATTTCACCATGTCCCACAGGGAGCTCAGCACAGCAAGAAAATAGGGGCCATTGATATTGTTAGCGTTGTGCTTCTGGGGGAATTGCTGCTTGATCTCTGTCCGGGAAGTGTTCTACATTCCTCCTTGTTGTGGGTCACTGACATGGTAAAACATCATAAGGAGATATATATATATGTATATGTATATGTTATGTATATGTATATGTATATATGTGTGTGTATATATATGTATATATGTATATATGTGTATGTATATATGTAAATATTAGAAATCTGAATTACGCTCTGACGTGGACAAAATATATTGACTGTATTCTAGTACATAGATGGGAGCTTTCTTAAAGCCTGCTGTAAATGGCATTCAAAACCTGTATGGTACAATGAATTACCATTTAAAGGTGAAGGGCATGGTGTGTGTGAATGATTGAAAGCCAATTATATTTTGGAAGATTACTTCAGTCCAAAGCACAGGAATTAATTTCCTTAATTCCTATCATCATGTGCCTTTCTACCTGCACAAATGTGTGCAAGTTCCATTAGGGCTCTTTAATATGTAGAACAAGTTCACAAAATAATGGAAATTTTAATCACTTACAATTTAATCTCTAAGGCTTTTGCCTGACCTTTGCGTGGTGCTCTGTTGGGAGGAGGGGAAGAAATCAGCAACTGTTTCGGGAAGTAAACCTAAGACACTGTAGCAAGGAGCGGTACCACTTTGGGGAAGGTGGCCCCAGCATTTGGGAGCTTTGGGAGAGGAAAGTGCCTGCTGGGTGTCTTCCAACATCCAAGTGAGTTTTCTCTCTGAGAAAGTGCTCCCTTCCTGCCTTTATTGCAAATATCTTACACCCTGAATCAATAGCATCCCATCAGTAATCTCTGGTGTCCATCGGAGCTAACTGGTGCAATTTTCCAGGCAGGTTCAAAGCTTAAACCTTCAAGATATAGGGACCCGTACCTTGTTTCAGGTTAAGACAAAGTTATGGTAATGTCTTCAATTAAATGACAAGCAAAAAAAAAAAAAAACAAAACAAAAAAAACCCCCACCAAACCTGCGATTTTTTTTCTTGTTATTTTACATTCAAGGTTATGGATTTTTAAGTACATTCCCAGCTTAATTTACCTTCATTAAAAAACACAAAATGGTCACTTCAGTCCAAAAGAAACACCTATACATTTACTTTCCAGTTTTTTCACAGGTATGTTTTCAATAAGAGCTTTGTTGACACTGACAGACCGCTCTGGTTGCAGTTACTTGGCATTTTCCAACAGTGTTTATTTGTATTGGCAAACCTCTCATCACATCTTACTGCCTTTGCCTCTCCTCTCAATGTCCTTTGTCTTCTGCAGAGCCATTGCTTCACTCTACCCCATGACCAACAGTAGCTGCCTTTCCCTTTATTATCCAGAGCCCTAGGTCTCCCTCACACGCTGCCTTCTGTTGCCTTGCTCTTCTCAAAGCCCTGGTGCAGCTAACTCCATTGCTCTGTGCGTTGCCCTTAATCTTTATCCATTTTCACTGGAAACCCAATTTCCTCCTCTAATCCTCAGTTCTCTGCTGTCCGGTGGCTCTCGGCACCTCACCAGCCTGAATTGTCTCAAATGCTGCATACAGATCCAGCAGCAATGTTCTGCTTTTCTCCAAGGGCACTGTCATCTCCCCCAACCAGTTTAGCCTCCTCATGGTTGTATGAAGACATCCTGTGAGTTCCTGTGTGCTGCAGGTACACGTTCTAAGCAAAGAGAAATTAAAGCAAGCCTATTGTGGGAGGGATCACTTAGACTGTTTTAGCACAGTCTGATGAAAGCATTTCCTACAAGTACCATTACCCTCCTGGAAATATGTTAGAAGGGAATAGATAGATTTCTGTGCTTCCCTTGGTGCTCATTTAAGGAGTGGTCATATGGAGGCCTGTAAATTGAAGGAGGCATCTTTCTAGCTATGCATTATAGATGCTCCTCTCTATCTGAACTTTTTACTTGACTAAATGGCTGACGTATTTTTCATAAACCTTATCTTAATTCAAATTTTGCTTGTATTCTTCTTTATAAGATGGAAATCTGCTTCAAAAGAAAACTAACCATGTATTTTCTCAAGCTGCTGCAGAATTTCTGTCCCAGTTCCTCTGAATAGGATAGTGAAAATGGCAGCTTTAAAAGGGCATGTTCTTGTTTTTGCAGATACACAATTAGCCTATACAAAGACCACCTGATCAAGAACAAGGGAATATCTTTTTATATGAAGGGGAACTTTCAACTGCCTTTTGTTGATAATCCATGTCCTACCATGTTTTTCCCTATATAGTTACTGTTCAGGTCATTGATGGTTTCACTTCTTTATGTGACTGAGGGTAAAAGAAGAAATTTGAATAGACTCAATATACAGTGCTGATACTTTAATCGCTGTGAAGTTTCATAACAAGGTCGTAGCTATTGGCTATTGACAAACAAATTTCTCTTGATTTCAAATACATCCTTGGAAATTGAAATATTTCTTGCTGTTTGGCTGGAATGCATAACTGAGTTTTATTGTTTTTTACAAATTCAAGCAAATATTTTTCAGTGGAGTGGGTGTCCCAAAACTTCCTGAAAATCTATTATAAAGCACCATATTCAGTGACAATAAGAATATCAATGGGCTTGGAAATGCCTTTAGCTGTTAGACAAAATTCAGATGTGGTAGTAGATGGCATCTGACCATTAATATACATGGATACTTGCTAGAGTAGTCCTTCTTCCTTTCTCTTCATCTCTTCTTGTTATTTTTCTTCTCACTACATCCATATAGCCTATATAATTGGGGATTTTTTTCCCATCTGTCCCCATATATCTGCATAAAACAGAAATTGAATTGAACGTAAGTTGCGTTAGATTGTGCACATATTATTATAATGTATGTTATCCTGGAAAAAAAAATAAAACATACTCATCAGGAAGAGAAAATTAGATTCATAAAGTGTGAAATACAGTCCTTGACAGGGGAGCAGCATAAAGCCAGATCTCTTTTGCACAGGGTGAAGTCCTGTGGAGCAGTGCTAAGTGATGTGCTGTTCCCTGCCTGACTGCCTGTCTGTCATGGGGATGTCTTCTCTTGCTCTTCAGCCTAGCATGCTAAAATTTAAAAATCCTTCTGCAAGTGCCACACACTTCAAGTCTAACATTTCTCTTCTTGATGTGCAAACTGAGGACATACAAATAACCAAATTCATTCTTCCAAGAAAAAAAAAAAGTCTATTGTTTGTAGGGACAGAAAAATAAGTGACAATTCTAGTTTCAGGCCAAAATGTTCATGGTTTTTTATATCAGTATGTTACAATTAATTTGATTTTTTAAAGTGCTTTTTTCTGAAAGGGTGGATTAAGGTAAGTGGATTGAGACAGTGGTTTGTGGGTGTTGACTGGGGCACTTTATGAGGACCTGTGCAGTTGAAGCATTGGTTAGTTCAATGTGTAGTTCAGCTGTGCCACCTGGAATTTTAGGGCTGGAGTGGAAGCAAATACCCTCTGTCATGTCATGGAAGCAAGTACATGTCTGAAGTTCATGAGTGGTGTGAAAAACCATGGGTTTAAAATTTAATACACATTTCCAGTTTAAATGTCTCTGTAGGGTCCTCACCTGAAGAGGTGGTGAGGCACATGGGAACTCTGTGCAAGGCAGGATATGCCTGAGATGGCTGGGCACCCATAGGAACACATCTTTTAGGTTGGGCTTCCCCTTGTAGGCAGAGCCTTGTCCTTCAGCCCAGAGTGATGCACGGAGACATGGAAATTGGGAGCTGCACCTGTATGCGGACAGATGGAAACATCTACAAAACTCATGGCAGTTTTTAAGTCACCTTTGTGAAGTGCAGAGAGGGAAAACCCTAAATTCTCAGTTGCATTTCCTTCAGAAATATGTAACTAATAAGAAGGCAGAATATGCAGAAGATGGATGTGCTGTCAGGACAGATATGTGAGGCACCTTCAAAATCGATGGCAGTGCAGCGACCTTGAATTCTTCCTGCTCTCTGGATGAAAATGTTCTTTAGACATTGTAGCAGTGAATGAATCATTTTAGTCTGTCTGAATTTATCCTCCATAGAGGAAAACGGTATGGTGAACTTGTGTGTATCCTGCTTTTGACCCCTCTGAGAGCACTTGCTGTGACAAGAGCCTGCACAGTTGCAGGATTCACCATTTGCAAAATGTTGCAAGGTGTTAGTGATTTGAAGGCATGAGGGATACTATTTTCTATGATGTAAGTGTGTACTCTCTATTTACAGATAATGTTGGAAATGAAGAATTTATTTTCTAAATAGCATCCCTATGCTAGGTCATACATATTTCAGTTTCAAACTGATGTCTGAGAGACATTTTCATAACTTCAGAATACATATTAATTTTTTGATGTAATTGTAAATAAACAATTTTCTTAATTCTATCCTATTGCTTGAGTTGAACTTCTGATGATGTTACCAGAGAGTTTTTTGAAAAATGTAACAAGTGAAGTCATCAGCTTTTTGCAGAGTATTATTTGTCCTTTGAATTCACACATATATGCCCATTTCTCCTTAACATAGATGACCCTCATGCAAGTGCAAAAAATATAAGTAGAAATTTTTTTGTCTCACCTGTGTCACTTGAATACAAAGTGCTGTTCTTGAAGATAATGCAATAGAATTCGAAATATGAATTAAGTAAAACTAATAATTCCAGTTACTCGTTAGAAGCGCAAATAATGAGAAGGAAGGATTTAAGAGGAGACCAAGCTAAGTCAGACAGTGTTTTGAAGCACATAACTCTAAATTTGTTAGTCTGCCTTCCATCACATGGAAGGCAGACTCACAAAACATTTGTTTTACATGATGCATTTTTGGCATTTTTAAAAGTAATATTTACTAATGTGCTGTGAACTGTACATGTATGTATAAATCCAGGCATTTTCAAAGTTAATCTCAGTCAGCTTAATCTTCTTTTGAGACATTTGCTGAAGAGTCAGCCTCTGAATGAGAAACATTCAACTGTTAATTCTCTATTCAGATGAGAAGATTTGATTGATATTTTTTGCATATACATACATTTACATTTAGTAACAATATTTTCCTGAGTGTATAAACCACAAGCTTGGCTCTTAGAGATGTTAAATAAAGAGGGAGATGTATGTACATATTTGAGAATTTGTTTTACCAGGGTCCAAAATGGAGTGGTTAAATAAACCTAAAATTTCTCAAATGCAACTTAGCTAAGCTACCAGGAGATGCACATGGTTTCTCATATTGTGTTGTTGCCCCACTGCTACTTTACTAATAATTATAAGAAAAAAGATATTAAAATATCTTGATTAGGAAACAGAAATAAAAAAAAATCTTGATTGGAACACCATATCTCAAGAAGAGATCAGAGGATGATTTTTCCTAATTTTTTAGAAGATGGATCAATGAAGTATCCATGAACACACACAGCATCAAAGCATTGATTTTGTTTCTGTTCAAACAGGGATAATTATAGAAGAAAGAGTTTTGCAGAAAATAGGCTCTTAATTTATTTCTCCTGAACCAAAGTTACATTTTATTGGTTCTTTTCGATAAAAGCCCGTGTTTAATCACTAATCCTTCACATCCAGTAACTGTTTAATTTTCTATTTCAAGCATGTCTTCTGAAAAAGTAAATCTCCTAGACCTTAAGGAATCAATTCCTCTACAATCAGTTAAGCATTGGGGAAGAACGTACTTGAAACAGATTAGGTGGATAACTGTGGCCATCAGCAGCAGTCCTAGCCCTCAGAAATGGATATATCATCATCTCTTCACTTTTCAGTAGACTTGGCAGCTGTGTTTTTGTGAAACAGTACCTACTGAATCAGCACAGTAGCAAAAAGATAATGTAGCTGTTCTTTGTTACACAGAGACAGACCAGAGAAACTTGAGAGGGCGTGGTGGCTTTCAAATCTATGAAGCAGTCATAGGAAAAATAAGTGGTTGTATGCCTGATCTCCTCTGTAGCCTGACAGTCTTGTAACGTGATAGTGATAGCTGTGGAGTTCCTATACATCACCTTTTGCATCCTACTGGTACAAATATGTGAAAGTGTGTTCCCCTCCTGTCTTAGGTAGGCACCTTGGAAAATCAAGCTGCAACCTGAGAGGAGTTCTAGTACTCCTGTTTCAATTCTTGGGATCATTCAACATGTGGGACACCAAGCAACAGAACTGTGAAGGTGACAGTGAGCTCTCTCTTTCACACGGGTTTTCTGTTCCAAGGTTTTGTTTGTAACTTGCTGCAGCAATTCAACAGTCACAGCTTTCTTCGAAGATCATATTTATTTCAAAGTTGAAAGCTAACAGTGGTCAGTTGTTGAAATCTGCCAGCGGCTAATCTGCACTGCCTCATTTTGCAGGGATTTATTAACAAAGGATTTTATTTATATCACTTTCTTCTTGCTGTTGATGGTTTTCACCTACACACTGAAAGAACAGAGTTTTTTTTTTCTTTCCTGAGAAATGACTACAATGTAACCAAGTACCAGAGAGATTCACTATGCAAAAAGCAGTATTGTTAAATCCACAAAAATTTAAGATGGAATATTAACTCTCTTCCCATTACCTAAACCTACAAATAAAGTGTCAAACGTGTATCTAATTATTATGTTGCACCCATTGTTTTGCAAAAATTACATATTTTCACTGTTGTCTCATTAGACTCTCATACCATGTAGAAAAATAGAAGATAAAATTCTGATTCTAGACTTCAAGTGACGATTTGTATTGTCACTATGTACACTTGCCAGTAGCCCACAGCCATCTTTCTCATCTTTCTGGTAATCACATGAAGAGATTTAAGGCTAAGATTAGCTGGAGAGATAAGAACTGAGGGGAGGCAGCGGGAGACTCTGGTAATGACATACGAGCAGGAAAAAAGTGAGAGTTACTGCTTTGGCTCAACACACAGTGCCTGTTGTGAAGCAGAATTAGCATCCCTAAGATAACCCTACCTCCCTTTGTGAGACACCTGTTGGGTCCTTTTTTTCCTCCTCCTCCTGTCTTCTTCCCTGCCAACAAAAATCTCTGTGATGCAGACTAAAAACACAAGCTGGAAGTAGCAGTGTGGGAAAGGCATGAGGTTGCCCATATGGCCAATAATTTTGTTTCGTGATGCTCACATAGTGTGTATAAATACTTGATTTTGCTTAGGCAGGGGAGCAAGAGAATGGATTTTAGCTAAGAGAAAAGTGTGTTGTTTTTCCTTCTATTTTTCTTTGTTCAGGCTAGCTTATTCCCTGTAATAATTTGTTTTCTGCTTCTAGCTTAGTCAAATTTTCAATTCCTTCACTGATTTGAATTTTTTTCCTCTATATATTTGAGGTTTAAAACACAAAAGTAAATATTATGTCCAAGTCCTCAGGTTATGTTAATATATCAACCCTATATTTTTCTTTTAATCTGGGATCAGAACCTCTAAAGTGATTACATTTGCCATTCCAGCTAAGTGTCCAGAGTGCTTTTGTTTAGTTTTTAAAGGAGCCTCGTGCCAGCATTGTGAGCGGTGTCTACCGACGCAGAACTCATCCT